>JAVSCE010011754.1:0-37038 GCA_032199065.1 Smutsia gigantea | reverse complement strand
TGCCACTGTAATGGCACTTGGCAGTGACTGTCAGAGGAGTCCCTCCTGACCAAGGCAGTGGGCAGTGGAGTTGCTATTCCAGTGGCAGCGCTGCTTTCAGGAGCCCTGCTCCTGGGAGGCTGGCAGTGTGTGTTTGGAAGAGTGTGGGCGAGTGGGAGAGGAGTTGGGCTTCATCAAGGGGCGGCAGTGTTTTCCCGGTGTGGATTTGTGCTTCCAAGTGTAAGCTCAGCTTCACCATCAGGTGCTCCAGCTATGCAGGGAGTGCTCAGGGAGCACAGTGCCACCAGCTGGAGAGCTAGGACCTGCCTGCCATCCTGTGTCAGGTTGCTGTGCATTGCCACACTTCCTATGACATGTTGGCTGAAGCGGGGCCGGTACTGAGTAAAACATGGAGACCTGCCAGAGGAGGAGATGCCAGAGACACAGCCAGCTGTCCAGTAGGAGGCCTGACTGCCACAAGTGGTGAGGAAGCCCATTCCAAAAGGCTCCTTGTGTGTCAGGCCAGGGCACACTCACAGGTCCCTGCAG
Source organism: Smutsia gigantea (assembly GCA_032199065.1). NCBI lineage: Eukaryota > Metazoa > Chordata > Mammalia > Pholidota > Manidae > Smutsia > Smutsia gigantea. The sequence goes on along the minus strand of JAVSCE010011754.1, from coordinate 36,510 downwards.
CTATCCTGCAGCATCAAGTGGAGAAGGCAGGACACCACGCCTGGGTCTAAGGGTCCTTGAGGTTTGGACATGTGCAGTATGAGGAATAGGTCTTTGTGGTCAGGGCATCACCTCTGACCCCAGGGGCCAGTGTGCTTTATTGGGGTGAAGTTAGTGGATCTGAAGTGATGCCTTCCTAAGGAAGACTGTTGGGAGCAACTGGATCTCAGGATTTGGCATCATGTGACTTTGCCCTTCAAAAGAGTTGTAACGTTGAGTTTTTTATTTCTGATCTTTTTACAGAGAACATGTATGTATTTTTTTCCCCTTGTTAAAAGTCCTCAGCGTGTTTCCAGGCTTGTTGTTTCTGGCCTATACTTGCATGGTTCATCTGACAGGGAGCAGATGACCTGTGGCAGGGAGGTCCCCACCCAGTGAAGGTTGCAACCAAACCCCCTCCTTGGGCCAACCAGAGTTTACCCACGTTGAAGTCTTGTCTGGCTTGTTCCTCAGACAGGTAGGTGAGTGCACGTCACCCTCCCCAGCTTCACAAACATGTGAGTCATCAAGATGGCCTTTTCTAGCACTGGCACCTGAAGCAGGAATGAGCCATATGTGACAACATGCCAGCACCTGTGGGAGCCCACATGGGCTCTTAGCACTGGTAATGCTGATGTGTGCTGTGCTTGTGGGTCTCTGTAGATCTGGAACCTTCCTCTCAGGAGGTTTGAGATCCTTTTTTCTTAATACACAGCAGTGGTTTTAGGGGAGGGGTCTGGGCTCTCTTCTAGACGGAAGATGATTTTGCATAGAGGTTCCACCTGGGCCATCTGCTGGCCGATTACGCTGCAGAGCACAAGCGGCGTGAAGCTTGAGTTGTGAAAGCTGGAAGGCGGTGCGAACTTTTGTGTGGGAAGCTACCACTCTGAGTGCACTGCCAGATCTGACTCTGTTCTGGGGAGGTGGGTCCATGGTGGCTCCAAGGCAGTGTGCTGGGCATACCCTGGAGCCCAACGAGTGTCTGGTGGGTGGGCCATTCCCACTTTACCAGGGGTAGTGAAGGTCCTCTGTGTCTTGGCTCCCACAAATCTTCACAAGCTGACAGAAAATGTGCCTCAGTAGAGGTGCCCACGTCCTAGAAGACTTAAGAGTGGGTATGACTCCCTCTCTCCCATCTGTTCTTTGGGGGTCAGTGTTGTGGGGGCTGCTGAGTACAGGATGCTCACATCCTTTTAGCCCGGGCTATGGGTGGATGGGGGGTTTGTGCGTAGGAGTAGTGAGGCAGTTGGGCATGTGGGCAAAGCTGGGCAGGCATCGAGGTCCGCTGTGAAGGTCTGAGGCCTGCGGTTAGTTCCATGTTTGTAGGACCAAATGATGCCTGCTGTGCCCATGAGGGAAGACACAGTGTGCCCGTGCCCCCATGTGCCAGTGCACGGGTCATGGCCCATAGCAGAGACCTGGGGCAGGCCACAGCTCACCTCGTCCCGCGGCCCTAGGGTTTCTCGGTTTCTCCCTGGACACCCCCCGTGTCTCTTCTCACCAGGCTGGAACTTGGTTTCTGCCCTCAGTGCAAACCCAAGGGGAGCTGCATCTTCTGATGGCCCCCAAGCTGTCTTCACAGGTCAGGACATGTCTCTGGACTGCACACGTGTAGTGTCCCTCACCGGTTTTTTTGTCCCAATGCTAGCACGAGACTTGAACGCAGGAAATGCTAACAAACTGTGCATGTTAAAAAGCTTGCAGGGTCCCTGTGCTAATGATCCTCTGGTGCTGGTCACTCAGTCGACATGTGACCCCTGACAGTTCCCATCTCGTTCTCCGTACTTGTTTGGGTGCTCTTGTCTGGATTTCGCCCACTTTCTGGTCAGCTTCCTGGGGTTTGACTTTCCTCTCTCAGATGTCAGGCTTTGAGGCCAGTGTGGGCTTCAAGTGATGTGTGCCAGGTGCCATATTGAGACTCTTCTCTGGGCTGCTCCTCCCAGGTATCATCCTCATCCCATTTCACAAATGAGGAGCCAAGGCTCAGATGGGCTGAGCGCCTGCAGCTGTCTCAGGCAGCATGCGGCCTGTCGCCCACTGTCTCCCTGTTCTGGCTGTCTGGGCCTGCAGTGGGCTGTTGGTCACTGAGCTCCTGGTTGCTGCTTTCTCCAGCCTTCCTCAGTCAGAGCCAGGCCTCTGGGAGCCTCTGCCCACTCCTTGTCCTCAGCTGCATCCTGGGCTGGGTTCTGAGCACAGCCACCCTCCCAGCATGTCCCGTTTTGCTCCCAGGCTCTCAGTGCCTCCCAGATAGAACTCTTCACTCCTTCCCTGCACTTGTCATCTCCCGGCATCTCTGTTCCCAATCCTGGGCTGCCTCCTCCCTCTGCTCTGGGGCCCGGAATGGGTCACAGAGGCGCATTTGCTCTCCCTGGCCTGCTTCCTCCCTCCTGGCTGCGCCCAGCAGAGCAGAGTTCTCAGGGTCAGCTGCTGACCAGCAGAACACCAGTTTCCAGAGAAGTTTCCAGGCCACAGAGGGCCATACAGACCTGTCCGTGTGCGTGGTGGTGGGATTCTCACCTGCTACATGTGTGGTGTAAAGATTAACCTACTCCTCCTTGTCAGGGTGGCAGGCTGAGACGTACAGATTCCTGTATCTTCTTCAGGTTGTGCTAATGAGGTTGATTTGTAATTTGGACTGCCATAGCCTTTCCTAAGTTTTCAGGAAATAATTGAATGGGTGGAATATTCTCCACTTTAAGCACCCCCCACCCCATCTTTAGCACTTGCCATAAACTCAGGCAGATAATGGAACAGATGCTTCAGGAGCTGCACCACATGGTGCAGGCAGGGCTCTCTCTCAGGGTTGTAGGGTTGCAGGACATCATGTGTGGGGTTGTGTACATGTAATGTCGTTGTTCCCAGCAGTGAGAGTGTGGCTTGGATGGTGGACTCCCAACAGAGTGTGTTTCAGGAAGGAAACCCTAACAGGGAGCTGGGGAAGTAGGTGGGGAGGGTCCTGAAGACACTTTCGCCTCCTGTTCTGTTTGAATTGTAATTGGCAAGGGGTTAATTTGCTGGTCCCTGAGAAGCTGGCTACTCACATGGTCCAGAGTCCAGGCGAGTGGGCAGCACCTTGTGTGGACAACATGTCTCTCGATAGGTTGTTGTGAGGCCCCAGATCATGTTGGTCAGGGTGTTGTCTATCAGGTGTTTGGTGAAGCAGGGGAAAGTCTCAGTGTCCAGCACCCTGGCTTAGAGCAGCTGCAGAAAGAATGCAAGAAGGGACTGAAGTTGGCGTGTGGGGCTGTATTTACTGCCCTGTGCACTCAGGAGAAGGAAATTTGGTACTGTGAATGCAGCTGTCAGAGAGCAGGAGAGGGGCTGGTTGAGTCAAGACCAGATGAACTGGGTCATCCTTAGGGTGGGAAAGTGGGTCCGTTAAGTCCTTTGGGAATGAGGGTAATACACGTAAATAAAGTGAACTTGATCTCTGAACATAAGGTGGTAAGGACAGTCTTCTGGTTGTGATTGTGCTCCCATAAAGCCATCCATGATGGCCAAGGTCAGAATATCGAGCACCTCGTTGGTGGCAAGGAGTCAAGGATTCGAGCAGGACAGTGGGGCATGACCAGATGAGCTTCAGCCCTTGAAGTGCTAGGCATTTGCATAGCAGAGGGGTATGGTCCCCTCTGGTTAGAATGCCAAGAGGGGAGCAATTCATGCAGGATCAGAGGGGTGCTCAGGAAGATGGGCCTTCGGGATATCTAGGAGGGAGGGAAGGTGAAGAGTGGTCTAGCCAGGGTCTAACCAAGAGGCCACACACAGGGCATGGCATTGGGAGGCCAGCATCCCGAGAGAGGACGTCCCCATCCCAGACAGCATCCGAGCATCTTTGAGCAAGGCCTGAGTGCTGGAGACGGACAGGCACTTTACGGATTTTGAAAAATGCCAGGTGCCAGTTTTCTGTTATGCCCTGGACAGAGATCTCACCCAGGTAGGTGTAAACACATGTTTGTGAGCCCAGGAAGCCACCCAAGTGGGTCAGAACAAACTGCTGTGGTTCCCAAGTTGGGTGGCAGTGCTGTGGTCTAGCAGTTCTTTGGCAGAAAAGCTGGGTTGTCACCTGCCTGAACTTCCCGGGGCAGCAGCTGTGTGTCATGTGGGCCTCAGTAGGTGAGTGCTGTTAAATCAGGTCTGTTCAGCACCTCACTGGGAGGACATAATAAGTTAAGTGATGTTCTTGAGACTTGAGACACTTTTACGGCCTTGCGTGCTTGGAGGAACACTGTGACGTCTAACGGTACTCAGATGATGTGTTTGGCTCCGAAAGTCACTGCAGAGGAACCAGGAGCTTCAGCTTGGCAGGAGTGATGACAGCACCCCACCGACTATGTGGCTGGCCATCACCCCTGGAGGCCTCTGGGCCTGGTGCTGAGTACAGGAGTGTGCTGGTCTTGTCTAATTAAATGGTCCTGATTGCTGTGTCCTGTTACTTGGGGCTGTCTCTCCTGGGTCTGGTGTTGGTAGGCACCACGCACCAGGAGCTGAGTCTGAGTTACTTACAAATGCAGTTTGCACAGAGAGGAGGTATGTCCCTTCGCACATCCTCGGTGCATGTGGCAGGTGGAGTCCCTTGTCAGCAAGCAGAAACTGCTGCACTGGCCACCTACACGGGTCTCCCCTGGGAGCAGCGGTCCTGGGTTCCCAGTGCACGTTCACACACGAGCTTGGCTCACACGAGCTCACATGTGCATGTGCACACAGTCGTGCTCACACACACCTCTCTTGATCACTGGTGTTGGTGGTGATTCAATTTGGGTCCAATCTGCAGCGACCAGATCCCTTGATGAGTGGGAATGACTTGGTGGTGGTATCACTGTTGGCGATATTTCCTTCACTTCAAGTCACTTGGCCAGGGCCACAGACGGAGTCCTCGGAGAGGAGACTTTAAGAAAGAATACGTGGAAAGATGTTTTCTTTAAGCACTATGGTAAAATGGTGTGGGACGCACACCTGAAGTTTATCACGGCTGAGTCTGGGAATGGCATTGAGAGGTGCAGGGATGTGAGTGTCATGCTCTCTAAGGGACTCGGCAGCACATATCCAGAGCCTTAAAAAGTCTTCCCCTGTGACCAAGTAATTAGGAATTGAATCTATCCTGGAGAATGATACAGACATGTAACAAAATTTAAGTCCTTTTTTTTTTTTTTAACAAAAATGAAGAACCTGAAATAGTCTTAAGGACCCAGCAGTGGAAATACAGTATAATCATAGGGTGAGATGCTATACAGCCTTTAAAAATGCTGGTTTGGAGGGGTATTCAATGAATATGCTGTGATACGGGGAAACCTCTGATAATCTAAGTAGGGGGCAAGTATGTCTAATTTTATATAAATGTACATAATATATATAAACTATGTATGTCTAATAGTATATACATGTATGTAAAATGAAAGGGGGAATTGTGGAGTGAAGCACACAATGGTGATGATCTCTGAGTTTGGGGGTTACATGTAATTTTTGTGTTCCTTTAATCTGCATTCTGCCGAGTTTTGTATGCAGTGTGCTTGCTCTTTCTGGGCAGCAGAGAGCTCTTGCTTTGGTTTCATCTGGAGTGGTTTTCAAGGCATTAAGGAAAAGCTTCCTTCACAGGAAACCAGTCCGCAGACTGCGCTAGCGTGCTGGTGTAGAGAGGCACCTGAGATTTATCAGGCAACTTCCGCTTCCTTTCTGCTCTTGACCAGGCAGCCCCCTTCCTTCGTGCCCCAGGGACAGGCGCGTATGTGTACCTGCGCGGGAGATCCTGGCCCCTAGAAGGGCAGCCTGGGGGCCAGCAGATTGTCCTGGCTCCTGGAACTTCTGTGCCAACAGCACATTGGGGCATGGGCATTCACGTCTGGCTCTGATCTGTATTGAGACCCATCTTGTAGGCAGGGCAGTACCTTGTGGGTTTACTTTAAAAAGTAAATTTCATTTGTCTTACTAAATTTTATATAATTTACGTACAATAAAATGTACCTTTTTTGGGTAATGTGAGCAGAGACATGCACCCCTTGGCCCTACTGCTGGGGTCAGGCACAGGGCTTAGCTCCCACTGCCGTCAAGGGGAGGTATACTTGGGCGGGGCCCAGCCCTCCACATAGTGCCCCCACCCTGTCAGCATTGCCTCTGTTGGGCCGCACCAAGTTTCACGCCCACCGGGGACCTGTGGGAGTCTCTTTTCTGTCCCTAAGCACGCTCTGCAGTGTGAGATGCGTTTCCCTGGCATGGCATGTGCTGCGGCCTCGCCTCAGGACAAAAGCATGAAGGCTGGTCAGGTGCTTTGGGCCGCATAGTGTTCAGGAGGCGGCTGGGCCTGGGGCTGCCTGGACGCTGCTGTGCAGATCTGCTTGTCCATCTGTTTCAGAAGCTTTTCTGGTTCCTAAAGACCAGGCACTCCTTTCTCACATTTTGTTTCTGTGGGAGCAAAGAGCTTACCTTCTCTGTTTGAGGATTAACGCTGAGGCACAGCAGTGGCCTGTCACTCCCACATGCGCTGGATGTCCTGCTGGAGACACACCGCAGCCGAGGACACTTTGGTCGGACAGCCTGACTGGGGCCCTGCTCCCTGGGAGGTGAGATCTGGGGCTGTATGTAGAAACCAACCACGTGGGCTACGGCACAACAGCATCTCCTGCCAGTGTGCAGGGGCCGCGTTGCTTCACTCGGGGTGACCTGAGCTCACTGGGCCCCTGCCCTGCTGCTAGATATGGCATCTGTGGTCCACACAACAGCTGGCATTGCTGTTCACATGCTCAGTGTAAGCACTGCAAAGGAACGCATCAGAACTGCATCATCCTTAATCTAGTCTTTTGTCGATCATGTTTTTTCATTGTTAAGAACTTCTTAAAAGTTCTGAAGCTTTTTTCATGGTGGGAAGCAGCTGTATCATTGTGCATTTAGTGTTACCGCTTCTTCCATGAGGGCTGGAACCCCACACAGAAAGAAAGTGGCAGCAGACGTGCCATGTGGGCAGGTGGCATCGCTCCTTGCTCACTCCCTCCGTTGAGGGGCTGGACAGGTGCGCGGGAACCAGAGGCCAGCGGGTTGTGCAATGGTTCTCTTCATTCCGACCAGTCTCTGCTCCTCTGACTAGTGGAAAATCAAACTTAAACACATCCAACAATCTTGATTTATGAACCCAAAATAAAGCTGAATGGGCAGATCTAAGCAGACAGCTAAGAATTCTTGGCTCTTTTTCATGCATGTTTGTTCCCCTCACCATAATTACCTTGTGATTTCTTAGGGAAAGTGGGTTTTCTGGGGGTCTGTTGTCCTGATTCAATGCTGACAGATGTGTGAGCATTGGTGAAGCTCTAAAGGAGGGATGGGAGGAAAACACGGCTTCGGCGTCTTCTGTCTGATGATCCCTGTTGGAACACCACGCTTCAGCTCCAGCCAGCAGAGTGGCTGCTGTGCTGTGTGGGAGAATAGCCGGTCCAAGGGGAGTGGCTGTCATACCAGATTGTCTTGAAGGGCTGGCCATGTGGCCATGGATGCTCTGCTCAGGTGGCAGACGTCCCACTCGAGAGCACAGGGGCCAGGCAGGGACAGAGGGTGGTGTCCCCCTGGCCAGTACTCAGCCTCCCTCCTGTGTATCCCTGAAAGTCTGCTTACATCTCCTGGTGAAGTCAGGCCCAGGGGCCTGGTGAGCTCCCCAAAGCACTAGCTCCCCAAAAACAAAGTGACATTCCAGAAAGTTGGAACTTGAGTGACCTTTTTTGTACCATTCCTTCCTCCTCCACCTCCTTTCTGTGAATCCATGCTGTGTAATACCTCTTTGAAGGGAGGCAGAGTCAGCAACCAGGTAATTATAATGTTCCTGCTCCTCCAGCCTCTGTCAGCGTTTCCAGAGCTGGAGAGCTGTGAGCCCTCCCTGCCATGGTCTTGTCAGGCTGGGACCCGAGGCCAACAGGGCAGGGACATAGTGTCAGGAGGCTGCCCTTGGCCCCCTCAGGCCCTTCGGACACTCACAGCATCCTCATTACCATGCTGAGAAGGAGTGAGATTCATAAATGATCCATTCTACCCACACACAGAACTGAAACGTACCCGGGGTGGGCACACGTATCTGTTGACATGCAGGAGCAGGAGGAGGGGTGCAGTCATGCTCTGACAGCTGAAGGGTGCCTGGAGTAGATATTACTGTGGGTGATGTGATTTTTTTCCCAAAAGTAAAACAATTCTTGGAAAAACTGTAAACAAACAACACAGTATCCTGTGACTGGTAAGGTGGAAGTGTCCTAGCAAAATGTGGTGTGAGGACAGGGCACCCATTTAAGGACGGGTGAGGGCCTCAGCTTAGATCGACGCCTGCAGATGCTTCCCCTGCACACATACCTGGCTGGGTGTTGGGGCACTCGTGAGACTCAGGATGGTCCCCGCAGTGCAGAGCAGTCATGTGCATGGTGGTTCACCTGGGGCTCCTCACCTGTGCCACAAAAAATGTCCCTACAGATTCCAAATACCTCATCTTCTTGGGTCTCAGCTGTAGCTCCTGGCCCAGGGGCAGGTGCAGGACAGCTGAGTAGTGATGTGAGCCCCTTTAATTCCTGAAACATGTCTGGTATATAGAAATTCATAAGGTAAATTGTGTCAAGTGAATTGTCACTCCCTCCAGAAACCCTGCTAAAACAGTAGAAGAGCTTGTGAGCCTGTCACATGAGGAAGGTTGACAATTTGGAAAGCAAGGGCCATTGCCACAGCTGAGTGCAGAGACCTGAGACCTCGGCTGTGAGGGGCCTGCAGGGCTTCCCTCCACACACACCCTGCACCCCAGGCCCTCAAACACGGAGTGAGGACAGGCTGAAGTCAGGGCAGGGGCTCCACGGACAGATGGCCGTCACAAGGGACACAGGAGGTGTACTGTCTGAGAGAATTGGACATGATGGAGGTCTGAGCACAGGTCTGTGCCAGAGCGGGGGGGGGCCTGGCCGCCACCCGCCTCCAGAGCTCAAGTAATGCTTGAATGCTGCCCTTTGCCACAACAGTCATCAGTCCAAAAATAACCTCCACAGACCCTGAGGGTGCCCAGCAGGTCCATCGTGAGCCCCAGGTCACAAGCCAGAGTCTCACACAACTTGCCAGAGTTTCTGAGGGTCTCTGAGGGGTCACTAGACAGCCAAGGGCCACTGTGATGTGAGGAGAGACACCCAAGAATCTTATAATTAATTTTGCATGAGATAAAGAGTGAGTGCACGCAAGAGCTACGGACAGGAAGCTATTAGCAGGGAGCATTTGGAGGACCAGGAAGAGCTTCCAGAAATCAAATTAAAAATAACAGCAGAATTCTTCAAAAAGATCATAAAAGGAAGATAAAGTTAGATTTTGTTCCAGAAATGTAACAAAAAGAGATAGGGGAAAGATGAGAAAACTGGCAGTTGGCCCAGAGGTAACTCCCTGGCTAACGGGGCTAGGATGTGGGACTCAGGAGCCATGCAAGTGGAGGGGTGGCCTGGGGACCTCTGGGCTCCCATCACAAGAGTGACCCCCCCCAGAACACTGGGCAAAATAAATGCTCTAAATGCTTTCAGAGAAAAAAATTTCACATAAGAAGGATCAGGAATCAGAACAGTACCTGTCTCCCCTGGGAACTTCTGATCACCTGCTGTTGGCCTGGTGGCCTTCCCAGGAGCATCTGCAGTCCCAGACCTGAGACCCAGTCACCCCATGCAACTCCTCCCTGGTGTGTGAGCTGCTCCTGCCACCCTGTCCATTGAACAAGGGCGCTGGGTGCTAGGGCCCAGCCCTCCAGAGGTCAGGCCATCCCTGTGTGCACCTGGGCAGCTCTTAGGACTCCCAGTAGCTCATTTCTGTTCTGAATGATTATGCTTGTGCTGTACAGAGTATTAAATATTTTTAAATGAAACCTCTGGTCGTCAGGTTTTCAAAGAGCTGCTCAGTATTTAAGGCCTGTGAGATGAGGTGGGGGAGGTGCCAGAAGTTCTCCAGCAGCAAATCTGAAGGCCTGAGAGCCGTCTTAGCTAACGCACGGTGATGGGGTGCCATCCACTCTTGCGGGAGAGAAATTCTGCCTTTCTATGGGCAGATCTCTTTCTTTGGACTTGCTGTGTCTGTATTTTCTGTGAACTTACAAAGCACAGTGTAAGTTTTTAATCCAGCTTTGGGGTGGGGGTAGGGGTGCGAGGCAGAGGAAGCATGAAATTTTTTTGATATGTCCAAGAGCATGTGTCAGCCTGAGAGCTCTCTACCCCTGTTTGGACCTCCCTGCTGGCTCTGGGCCATCCTCAGCTGGACCTTGCTGTCCACTGGAGGGACCCTCTGCTCACTTGCCTGGGGGTGCCTGTGTTGGGTTGCACTCAAACAGCATGGCCACTCAGTGTGAGTCTGAAACATTTCTGGGGTGACATTGCTCTGTCCTCCAAGTCAGGCTCTTGTCAGCAGTGCTAAGAATCCTGTTCTCAGGTAAGCCCTGACCCAGCTGGGTGGGTGTGCCTCAGGAGGTCCTGAGGAGAGCAGACCCTTCCGTGGTACCAGTCCCCAGCTCTGAGTGCCTGTGTTGCTCGTCCCACTTGGGTGGAGTGTTTAGCAGGGCTACTGAGGAGTGGAACTGGCTGTCCTTTCTGAAACCTACCCAGTTAAAGTCCTGTTGTGATGAGGCGGGTGGAATGTGGCAGATGGTCAACGAGGTGCCCAGCTCACTGTGCTCACGATGCCGGTTATGGGAGAAGGCCCTGCAAGGTGTGCCGAGGTGGGCGTTCTTCGCAGAGCTGGGCCAAGGGCTCCCCAAACCCCATTTCCTCCTGGGCCCTCCCTGGGCACCCCCTCCTTCCTGTAGCTCCCAGCTGGGCCCTGGGTCTCCATGCCACCCCAGGGTGGCTCCACAGCAGAACTGCTCCTTTTGTGAGGCTGGTGTTGTGGGAGGCCCATGGCAGTCAATGTCTCTCTGTGGCCCAGGGCTTCTGAGTCAGAGGAGGTAATGTGGCCTACAGGGTGGGCATCCATAGCTACAGCTTCTGGAAATCGCTGTTCCAACACCATCCTCATGGGGTCTGTGTCACAGGCTGGAGAGCCTGGTCCAAAGGAGGTGAGTCCTGTGCCAGATCTGTGCTTCCTGTTTGACAGAATTCCAGGGGCTTCCACCCAAAGAAGCGACTGATCAGCAAATGAGAGTTGGGGAAAGGGTGAATGCCCAGGTAGGATGGTGGGCAGGCCTGAGTTCTGTTTTTTCTTGAAGAGTATCTCCCCTTTGGGAACATGTGCACGGGAATCTTCTCTCACATTTAAAAAAACTGGTAGAATGACATCAAGTCACTGCCTTAACCATTGCAGGCATAACCAGCTCAGGGGCACGGCCCCTTCACATGTGCAGGCCCCCACCGCCCTCTCCAGAGCCTTTCACTTTCCCAAAGTGCCCCCGGTAGCACTCACCCTTCCACCTTCTGTCCCTGTGGCTCTGCCTGCTCATGGGACCCCACAGAAGGGGAATCGCTCAGCGTGTGTCCTCTGGGGTCTAGCTTGCTCATGCAGCATCATGTCCCCAGGGTCCATCTGCGTGGCAGCCTGCATCAGAATGTCCTTGCTGAAGACTGTTCCTGGGTGGGTGGACTCGTGTTTGCTCCTCCATCCGCCCCCAGTCGCCTGGTGTTGTGAACAGTGCTGCTCTGAACGCATGTGCAAAACCTACATGCTCAGCTCCCTGCTTTCACTTCTTTTGGGTATAAACCCAGAAGCTGAATTTCCAAAACATATGGTGATTCTGAGTTTAACTCAGAGGAATTGCCACACTGTTTCCTATAGTGTCTACACCATTTTCCAGTCCCACCAGTGGTGCACAAAGGTTCCAGTTTCTCCACATCCTTACCAACACTGGATATTTTCTTTTTTTTTTTTATGACAACCATCTAATGGGTGTGAGCTCATGTCTCGCTGTGGTTTGATCTGCTTTTCCCTGTTCACAGGTTGCATTTTCATTCTGTTGAATGTCCTTTGATGCCCAGGAGTTAGGTTTTAGTGAGTGGTGAGGAGTCAGCCAGGCAGAAGGACGGTGGTTGAAGCGCTAGTGCCTGTGGGAGTGTGCCCCATGCAGACACGCCGAGGTTGCTCGAGTGCATACACCTGAGAGCAACACTGTGTCACAAGTGCCCATTTCTAAGCCTGAAGCTAAGAAATGGATGACCTTTCTAAAGCTGAAGAGAGGAGAAGGAAAGACTGAGCTTTTAGGGAGTCTCTGGATGGCCCACAAACCAGTTGAAATCTTACAAGCAAGCTAAGTGTCTGGCACTGTCTCTGCTCCTGCTAGCTTCTCTTGGACTTTTTCCTGTGAAAGTATAACAAGTTAAAAACACTATAGGTAAACCGTGGCAAGCATGAGTTCTCCAGAGAGCTCTCCGGAGAAATAGCACTTTGGAAATTGCTTTGCCCTTAACAGTGCTCCAGCTGTCAGTACCTGGAGGCTACGGTGAACCAAGAACTTGGGAAAGTGATTAACCTTTGAGTGTTCCCCTCTAAGAGCCACATGAACAGGTCAGTGTGGAGAGGAGCCATCCTCCCACTGGTTTTCTGGACCCCACTCCTGCGCCGCTCTCCTTCCTGCGCTGTTGGCACCCAGCACGGGCCCTCTGGGATAACACGAGGGCGGCCAGCCTGGGTCGCTGAGGAGATGCCACTGACCTGCTGCAAAGACTGAGCCCTGGTGAGGGGGTCCTGGCAGGCTCCTTGCTCGCTGCTGCCTTCAACCAGCCTGTGCTTCCTTGCAGGCATTGACTACAAGACCACCACTATCCTGCTGGACGGCCGGCGGGTCAAGCTGGAGCTCTGGTGAGTCAGGCCTTGGCCAGCCCAGGTGCCTGGGGGCGGAGCTACGGCAAGTCAGAATTACTGCATGAGCTCGGAAGCTAAGTGAAGTCAGTCAAGAACCCTTAAAGAAGCAGGAAAGTGTCTTGTTTGTATGTCGGTTAGAATAGCCGTTTAAATGGACACTATGTAAATGTGGAGTGGCTCTTGCTCTGTGATGCAGAAAGGAGAAGGCCCAGGGCTATTCTGATGGAGCAGAGCCTGCCGGTTCCACCCCTAAGGGACTAGTTTCCACAATAGCCACAGCCCCTCTCCTGTGCCCTTTATTGGGCTACAAATTAAGAAGCATTTTCCAGAACCTCGAAGTTGAGATGTAAATCCCCAAGGTTCGGGCTTCTCCGGCCTGACAGGGCCGTCTGCTGGGCAGGGGTGTGCACCCAGGCTGGGAGAGGCCAGCCAGGGCAGCTGTAGGGCTTGGGAGGGGGGACCACACTGCCCATGCTGGGGTCCCGTGGCGGCGTCCCCAGCCCTGCTCTGTTTCAGGGACACGTCGGGCCAGGGCAGGTTCTGCACCATCTTCAGGTCCTACTCCAGGGGCGCACAGGTAAGGTCAGCCACCACCGGCGCTGTTCTGCAGAGGGCGGCCCTCCTCGCCGGCTGCCCAGACCCCCATGTGTGTGATGCTAAGGAAGTGCTGCTCTTTGAGCATCAGGCCTTCATCAGGAGACCGACAAGGGTGACCTCCAAGCAGAGGGGCCTCCGTTCTGACCCTGCGGGTCCCTGTGGCTCTCACTGCCTAGAGGTGCCACGGGAGGCGCTCGGGGACTCCGTACTGTGAAGATGCTGCTTGGCCGCCCGGTTCTCTAGGAACCACAGTGACTTCCTGTCACCTGGGATGACCGCGTGCTGAGTGAGGAGGCTGCCGGAGCAGCCAGGCCCGCCTCAGGTCTGGGGGCTCCTGGGGTGGGCTGGGCTGGATTACCAAGCACCAAGGAGCCACTGTGGGAGGGGCTGCTGCTGGTCCTCAGGAGGGCAGGGCACCCTCTCAGCAAGAGCAGGAGATGGGGCTGTCCCAGGGCTGCCGTGAAAGAGCACCCAAGTTGGGGGCGTGTGCTTAGGTGTGGGGAGTACTTCAAGGGGTTGTGCAGGGATGGCCCTGGCACCCCTCTGCCCCTTCACTCTTGCTGACCTTCTGCTCCTTGGCACCTGGGGAGGCCAAGAGAGTGAAAGGTCTGTGACAGGAGTCAGACTGAGTCCACTGAGTGCTGACAAGGACATTGACTGAGCCTGTCTGTGGGGCCTGCCTGCGTGGGGGCTTCTCAGATGTGGTGAGAGGTGGGGGAGATGCTGAAGGTGGCCACCGTCCGCTCTGCAGCCTCCCTCTCTGTTGAAGGTGGGGTGGGGGCCCCAGGCTGGGCTTGGTGGCTCCTGGCCTGGAAGCTCCACAGCGTGTAAATATGCTGCCTGCCTGTGGGCTGCTCTGCAGAGTGCCCAGTGTTGGGGGCCTAACTAGCAGTTCTGCCTGGAGCAGCGGATCCCAAATAACAGACAGAGACTCAGAGTGTGGATCGCGGCTCTGGGGCGTTTGTCACAGCCCCGTCAGCACCAGAGAACCCGTGCCCTTCAATGGCACACAGGGAGAACTCAGGCACAAGGGAGCCACGTCCCAGGCCCTTGGAAGGAATGGTTGCCTATGTAGCTTTACAGAGAGTTGAGGAGGCTGTGTTCTGAGTGGTAGTGTTACCTGGACAGTGGGGCTGGGCTTCTAATGAGGTCTGTTGTCTTCCCTTTGCTTTTGAATAGTTCCTGATTTTCTACAATAAACACATACTGCTTTTGTGATAAAGAAATTGAAGAGAGAAGGGGTTAGTTAGCATGGGTTACAGTACTAAAGGGCAGTTCAGAGATGTGTGGGGGAAGCCTCAGAGGGCCCGGCCATCCCACGTGCTCTGAATGCAGATGAGCAACAGGCGCAGAGAGTCGTTTCTGTCTGACTGAGAGACACCTAGCAGGCCTGGGCATTCGCCAGGTGATATGTTTTGGTGATGTGCTGCTGGTCACCCCTACCCTCCAAAGCCTGCCCAGTGCGGTTGTCTCTTGCTTTATTTTGGATGTTCTATTCCTGTAAAGAGCTGGAGGGGCTGGGGGACAGGGCTTTTGGTTAAACCCTAGAGTACTGGCTGATTTTAAAAGTCTGTGCCAGTGTTACTTTTCCTGTCAGAAGAGCAGAGGTCTGAGAACTGCTTCGCCCCTGCTTCCACCTCCATGGTACAGGACTGGTTCTGGGACCCCTGCATGGGGCTCTGCTGTGCATGAGCCACATCTTGGTTTCTGAGCCGTCCTGCCTGGGGTTGATCACGATGTTTCCCCTGCCAAGTCCAGGATGACTTTGGTCTCTGCTGCCTGCGGTGTGGCCAGCTCTGTGGCCTTCCTCCCTGTGGCTGGTGGGTGGGTGGGTCTCCTGTCATAACCCTGTGTCAGACTTGGGCAATCCCAGAAAGGTGGTGTCAGGAAGAGCAGCCAGGGTTTCCCCCATAGTCTAGGGTGCAGTTGAAATGAGCTTCCCTGGCTGTTCAAGACTTTAAACATTCTGTAGGTAAGCACAAGCTGGAGCCAGTTCTCTGCCCAGCCTGACATGTGGGCACGTCCAAAGAGGCCTCTTCATGTGGTATGTCACTATGTGGCATTTGGATCTGTGCCTCTCCCAATAGACTGCTGTGTGTCGTAGCTGACCTCTGCCCCTGTTGAGCGCGTGGCGCATCCACACCTTGACTTACTCAGCAGCGCTGGGGGCTGCACACTTAGTTGTTTCAAGGGCAGCGCTTTGATGAACATCCACAAGGGCTGCTCTTTGGACATGTCCTCAGTTATTTCTTAGAAGGGAGATTTCCTGCTTGGAGGGCTGGTGATGCTGCCCCCACCCTGATACCACGTGGGAGGCTTTGTTCCCTGCAGCCCTGGCTTTGGCCCCTGAGCCTGCCTCAAGAGAGGAGTGTTGGGCCAGAGACAGCCTGTGGGCCACCGACCCACCTAACCCCAGGCTCATGACAGGTCACCGCTGAGATATTTAGAGCAGATGGAAACAGCCCAGAGCTGAGCTCTGAATAACTGGTCTGTAAGGGATGCGATGGGAAAGTCCCCGTAGCAAGTTTCTCTGCTTTGTTGGTGGGGGCCTGCACTCAGCTGCTGTGTGACTGCCGTCCTGCTCAGAAACGCCTCCCCATGCACTGTGCCCTGGGCTGAGCGCACAGTGGTTGGAGTGCCAGGCCCACTGCCTCATGTCTGTCTGCCAGGATTGTCCATGGGGCTTGCCCTGCACTGTGGACTCACGTACGCCAATCTCACCTCCAGTGGCTTTTAAATGATCACAGAGTAAGGCTTACAGTGTAGTTGGAGGAAGGAAGTTCAAAAAAAATGCCAGTTCTGTCCCAGCCAAGTCCCAAAGGGGAGGGAGAGGACAGCACTGAGCCCATGAGATCCCTGACCCTCAGATTGCACCACCACCACTGTCCATAGAGGCATCCAGGGCCGCAAGCCACACACTGCCCCACAGTCAGGGTGACAGGAAGTCTCAGGCACATTTTCTACATCGCCTGTGTTAAGGAACCCATACAGCTTGCTGGTGCTGAGTGTCCCTGGCGCTGTGTATCCTGGAAGGGAGCAATGGGTGGCTGTGCTGGGGCCCCACGCCCAGAACAGGACCCCTTCTGGGTGACCCCTTGGGCCCTCAGTGCTTGTGTCTCCCTTGCAGGGGATCCTCCTGGTATATGACATCACCAACCGCTGGTCCTTTGATGGCATCGACCGGTGGATCAGGGAGATTGATGAGGTAGGTGTGTGCCTATGGTCACCCCCTTCCCAGGGTACGTGCCCATGGGGAGCCTCTGTGGCCCCCATTTGCCACCCCCCCATGCACTGCCCCAGATCTGTGTGCCCTCTAATGTGTTGACCGCCATGGCATTTGACAGCTGTCTTGTGTCCCAAAGGGCAGCACCTCTGGAGTCTGAGCCCCATGTCCACCTTCTAGCCTGGCCCAACCCTGTCCTAGAATTGACAGGGCCTGCCTGCTTCAGGGGAGGGGGGTGGACAGCACCAGAGGGAGGTGTCCCACATTTGTGCCTCTGCTGAGTTCTGTACCCCCCAAGCATGCTCCTGGGGTGCCACGGATCCTGGTTGGGAACCGGCTGCACCTGGCATTCAAGCGGCAAGTCCCAACAGAGCAGGCGCGTGCCTATGCGGAAAAGAACTGCATGACCTTCTTTGAGGTCAGCCCCCTGTGCAACTTCAACGTCATCGAGTCCTTCACTGAGCTGTCCCGTATTGTGCTCATGAGGCATGGCATGGAGAAGATCTGGAGGCCCAACAGAGGTGAGGTGGGCTGAGGGTCTCTGAGACCACGACACTGCAGTGGGGGCAGGGGGCCCCTAAGACCTCTGCAGAGCCTCGGGTTGGCCCTTAGGAAGCCGGTCTCTCCGAGCTGTAGTACTGAAAGGTCTCCACCGCTTGTGTGATGCATCACAGCCTCAGTCAGCTCTCACCCTGCGTCTGCTTTGTTTGGGGTCCCGGTATGAAGGGAGGGGACTGTAGTTTACAGCCCTCTACATCATCAGTCCGGAGCTCCTGGGGATGCCCTCACTGTGGGAGGCAGTGCTGCGGACTCTAATGTATCCCAGAGCAAGTTGGGTGGCCTCCAGGCCTCTCCTCCTGGAGCTGAGCCCTAGAGACCTCAGCTCTGTGACCCGTCCTTTGGAGCTCGAGCTGCCAGGGTTGCCAGAAGCTTCCGTTCCACAGCGAGGCCCTGGGAATAGGCTGAAGCAGCCCTTGGAAGCAGGGTCCTCCAGGGCACACCTCAGTTCTAGGAAGAAGGCCGGAGCAGTATGCTGCCCCGTGGCTGTTCCTGCTGGTGGCAGCCAGGGTGGAGTGGTGGGGTGTCCAGATCCAGGACCCTGGGAGCTTTGCAGACCTCCCCCTCCCTGCCAGGGCGTCACCTGGGCTCATCTGCTGGCCTGGCGGCTGGGCCTTAGACCCCAAGACCTGCCCATGGCTCACTGCCCACCCCCCTCGGTCTGGCCCACCCATAGTGTTCAGCCTGCAGGACCTCTGTTGCCGGGCGATCGTCTCCTGCACCCCTGTGCACCTCATCGACAAGCTGCCTCTGCCCGTCACCATCAAGAGCCACCTCAAGTCCTTCTCGATGGCCAACGGCATGAACGCCGTCATGATGCACGGGCGCTCCTACTCGCTGGCCAGTGGGGCTGGGGGCGGCAGTGGTAAGGGCAGCAGCCTCAGAAGGTCCAGGTCCATCCGTCCCCCTCAGAGCCCGCCCCAGAACTGTTCGCGGAGCAACTGCAAGATCTCCTAGCGGGGCAGGCTGGCACCGCCCAACAAGATGTGCCCTGGGCCCGACCCTGTCCGTAAGGAAGACTTTGGCCACACAGGCCCCTGGAAGCACAGGGACCTGCCTAGTGGGCTGGTGTTCCTGCCAGCCGAGCGCCACAGGACAGTAGAGGCTGTGTTCCTGTGGCTGGGGGCCCCACACTGCAGCTGAGAAGCACCCTGGGGGCAGCTCTGCCGGGCCTCAGCCTGCAGGGGGCTGTCCTTGGGAACCAGGGCCTGGTTCGTGTTATTTATAGAGAAGATGTTCACCCCCTCTGTACATTTTTTAAGGGCCGGAAGGGCAGCCTCTGTGCAGCATGTGATGAACCCACATCACTGGGGATGGATTTTGGGACATTTGGAGTGGGAGCAGATTAGAGGCAAAGATGGGAAGGAATCGAGCTGTTGAGGCTTGAATCTGAATCACATAAGTTTCATGTGGGATGTGGGCCCAAGGAGTCAGCACTGCAGCCACGGCTTCCTTGGCTCCCAGTGGCCTTCCTGGACGACATCTCTGCATGTCGTGGAGCCACAGGCCCAGAGCTGGGGGCCACTCATGGTTTCCTGAGTGGAGTGCCCGGTGTTTCTTGGGGATGTAGGGTGTACCCCTCCTCACTCCTGCAGGGCTGTTGGCTTTCTGTCCATCATTCTGCACGTTCCGTTCCGTTTACATCTTGCTGTGTGACCTTGGTTTGGTGTCTGAGGCAGTGAATGCTTGGTGGGGCCCTCAGCTGTGCTGCAGATCTGGATCAAATGCCGCCTGCTCAACTCCAGGGGAGCGTCGACCCTGCTCTCACCAGCTTCTGTCTGCTGACCTTGAGTGGGACCCTCATAGCTGCCCCTCACCTGGTGTCACCCATGAGGTCACATCACCAGAACCGTTCTGACCTGTTCCATAGGGACGCTGTCAGCAGCAGCTACAGCTGTGGACACAGCCCCTCCTTGAGGGCCCGCCTGCAGCCCCGAGCTGGAGGTCTGGCCAGCTTCTGCCCACCTCACTGGGGATGTGGCTGTGGTCGCCCTGGTGCTCAACTCTACCTCCTGCCCCCAGACCCCTCCCTGGGCCTGTGACCCTCCTTGCTCTGGGACTCTTCTGTGGTGGGGGGGGGCCCCTATCACACCTGCTGTGCTGGGAGGCAAGGTGGAGAGGGGCCCGAGGCCCATATGAGCAGGGGTGCCCAGGGACCCTGGCTGAGGCCTGGCCACCAGCGAGGTTGGACAGAGGAGGCACCACCTTGCCTGTCCTGCCAGTGGGGCCCCTTTCTTTGGACTTTGAATCAAGTCACACAGACTTTGTTCTGAGGATGTGGATGGTCCTGCGTTCTCTACATCAACACTACCCTTCACTGCTGTCTGATGCTCGCACCATTCCTGGGCTCATCTTGGACGGTTTTGGTTTCTTTGTACAGTAAATGTAGTTCAGCTCTGATCTGCAGATTGCTCTGTATGAATTAAAGTCTGGATTCAGCTGGCCCAATAGTGGGGGCAGTGTGACACTGGGATGGGCTGGCACTGCTTTGTCGGCCCCTTGATGCCCACGACTGGCCTTGACAGCCAGTGCACGTCCTGGTGGGGAGGGCTGAGAGGCTATAGCAGCCACCTCGGTTATAGGCTCCCTATCTCTGTAGGCTGCGTAGGCAGCCCTCAGCCTGTGCCTCCCTGTAGGGTAATGCAGCAGATGGCTGGCAGGGCCACCTGTCCTTCCCCTACCCTGCTGCCCCTTGACGGCTGAGCCCTCCGTGGCAAGCCGGGCAGGGCTTGACTGCCACGTTTACTCTGCTGCCTGGGGTTGGCACCCTCAGTGGGAAAGCCACCTGCTGATGGGGAGTCTGGGGCTCAGCCCAGGGGTGTATGGACACCCTGGAGGTCAGGCAGGCACCAGACCAGGCTGTTACTACCCTGGTTCTTAGGTCAGAAGGTCAGATACAGGGTCACGAGGTGGTTCCATCCAGCCTGAGAACGGACTCCTGAGGCCCTAGAGCCCTGGGAAGGGTTTGGAAAGGTAGTCCCTGAGGCTCTGTCCTACCGTTACATTTGATCCCCTGCTCATCCCCATCTTCCATTCCCTCCTGGAGAGAAGGCTCCTCTTCAGAGGTGGGGTCTCAGGGTGCTTTTAGGTGCCATTGGCCTGTTGGGACTGTGCTGCTGCATGTGGGGCCACGGCCACTGAAATTCAAATCAACCCAAGGAAATAGACTCAGTTCCTTGGTCACGCCAGCTATTTCCAGTGCTCACAGTGCACATGTAGAGTGCTTCCTCCCTGATGACTGCTCTGGGGCCATATTTCACTTTTCTGGCACCTGCCTTGCCCAGTGGTGGACAGGCTAGAGCCCAGGAGCCAGGTGCCTGGGTTTCAGCAGAGCAGGGGCTCCCTGAGGGTGCAGCCCTGCCATGCTGCAAAGGCCTCACCCCAGCAGAAAGGGGTCGTTTGACCCCAAGATGTGCTGGCAGGTCGTGACCCTGGGAAGGCTCATGGAGGACAGGGAACCCAACACCCACTCCTGACTCTCTGTATGAATGTCTGTCCTGGATGTAGTGATTTGCAGGTGAAGGGCCAGCCTGGGCCCCTCTGGGGAAAACCCAGGTCCGGAGTTGGCCCGGGCTGGGTGGAGGAGGCCACAGGAGTTGGCCAGCCCTGCCCCCTCCTTTAGCTCTGGCTGGAAGGGTGTGCTAGGCAGCTTTGACCCCTGGGCCATTCCATCTCTGAGGGAGGAGGGGCTCCGGTTACAGTGTCCCCTCCCCTCCCCTCCCCGGCCAGAGCCAGCCTTTCTCTACCCCTCCATGACCCTCATGGCCAGTACCTCCTCTGGGCTCATGGGCCTTGGCCCCTCCCCAGCCCTCCTTCCCACTCCCCGCCTCCTGCCCTGAGCTGACCACAGAGGGGCCAGGGGAGGAAGGGGAAGGGGCTGGGCCACATGCACGTACTGAGCTCTGAAAGACCCAGGCCCTACCCAGCCCCTCCTGTCGCCAGGGTGTGGAGAGGGAGCATCTGTTGTGGGCTCCAACCTTGGGGCCAGAGGGGAGCGTGGGGGATCGGCCAGGGGCCTACACACAGCACCAACAGCAGGCGGGGGAGGGTGGATGCCTGCGGGGAGTGGGCTCAACAGGGCCTGAGGAGGGGCTGGTGGCCACGACCCCCGCCCCCTAGCCCAGCGGTCCCCATGCTGGCCCCGAACCCACTCCTGCTGCTGCTCCTCGTGGTTGGGCTGACCTCGGGGGCCAGCCTGCCACCAGGGCCCAGGACCCCCTTGGGCGTGTGCCCCAACCAGCTCAGCCCCAACCTGTGGGTGGACGCCCAGAGTACCTGTGAGCGGGAGTGCGTCGGGGACCAGGTGAGTGTTGGGGGCAGGGCATGCCGGGAGCTTGGTCAGCCTGGGGGAAGCCCAGACCCCACCCTGCCCCAGAGGGAACACTGGGAGCTCACTTCCTCCTCAGGCTCCCCACACTCCTGCTGGGGTTTCGCACTGTGGCCAACATGAGGAACCCAGGGGACACCCTAGTCTTTGCCTCCTGTGTCTGAATATCAAGAGCCCCCTCCTCCCTCCCCCACCCTGGGGCCAGAGAAATAGAAAGTTGAGGTCTGCATCTGGACGGCTACAAACAGGCCCTGCACCACCTGCAGTGCCCCTGAACACCCCAGGTATCCTCTGGGCCTCAGTTTCCTTGCCTGTATGCGGGGAATAAAGCCTGTTCAGAATAGCGGGGGTCCGAGGGGCCAGTGAGGTTTGATGAGATGAAGTGTGACGGGGCCTGCTAGGCAGCTATAGCTTGTGCAGGATGGATTCAAACTCGCACGCACCTGCCCAATTCTCCGGAGGGGGAGACTGACCAGAGCAGGGCTGGGATGTCGGAGTGTCCACTGAGCCACCCCACACCCCCAGGACTGTGCAGCCGCGGAGAAGTGCTGCACCAACGTGTGTGGGCTACGGAGCTGTGTGGCCACTCGCTTCCCAGATGGGGACCTGGCGGCCCCTGCACAGGCGGTATCCTGTGAGGGGTTTGCATGCCCCCAGCAGGGCTCCAGCTGTGACATCTGGGGCGGGCAGCCGGTGTGTCGCTGCCGGGACCGCTGTGAGAAGGAGCCCAGCTTCACCTGCGCCTCTGACGGCCTCACCTACTACAACCGCTGCTACATGGACGCTGAAGCCTGCCTGCGAGGCCTGCACCTGCATGTTGCACCCTGCAAGCACGTGCTCAGCTGGCCACCCAGCAGCCCGGGGCCGCCGGAGACCACTGCCCGCCCGACGCCTGGGGATGCCCTCGTGCCCCCGGCCCTCTACAGCAGCCCCTCCCCACAGGCTGTGTATGTGGGGGGCACGGCCAGCCTCCACTGCGATGTCAGCGGCCACCCGCCACCCACTGTGACCTGGGAGAAGCAGAGTGACCAGCGGGAAAACCTGATCATGAGGCCAGACCAGATGTACGGCAATGTCGTGGTCACCAGCATTGGGCAGCTGGTGCTCTACAACGCCCGGCCGGAGGATGCCGGCCTCTACACATGCACTGCACGCAACGCTGCCGGCCTGCTGCGGGCTGACTTCCCGCTCTCCGTTGTCCGGCGGGAGCCGGCCAGCCCCAGTGCCCCTGCCCCGGCCACGTGCCTGACCTACGCGCAGGCCTGCACTGGCCCGCCCTCCGGCCCGGTCCTCTGGCACTTCGACCCACAGCGGGGCGCCTGCATGACCTTCCCAGGGCGCGGCTGTGACGGCGGTGCCCGCGGCTTCGAGACCTATGAGGCGTGCCAGCGCGCCTGCGTCCGCGGCCCGGGGGACGCCTGCGCGCTGCCGGCCGTGCAGGGCCCCTGCCAGGGCTGGGAGCCACGCTGGGCCTACAGCCCGCTGCTGCAGCACTGTCACCCCTTTGTGTATGGCGGCTGCGAGGGCAATGCAAACAATTTCGAGAGCCGCGAGAGCTGCGAAGACGCCTGCCCCGTGCCACGTACACCGCCCTGCCGAGTCTGCCGCCTCAGGAGCAAGCTGGCGCCGAGCCTGTGCCGCAGTGACTTCGCCATCGTGGGGCGGCTCACCGAGGTGCTGGAGGAACCCGAGGCGAACGGCGGCGGCATCGCCCGAGTGGCTCTGGACGACGTGCTCAAGGACGACAAGATGGGCCTCAGGCTTTTGGGCACCAAGTACCTGGAGGTGACACTGAGCGGCGTGGATTGGGCCTGCCCCTGCCCCAACGTGACGGCGGGCGACGTCCCGCTGGTCATCATGGGCGCGGTGCGAGACGGCGTGGCGGTGCTGGACGCCGGCAGCTACGTACGCGCAGCCAGCGAGAAGCGCGTCAGGAAGGTCTCAGAGCTGCTTGAGAAGAAGGCCTGCGAGCTGCTCAGCCGCTTCCAGGACTAGCCCCGCCCCTCTGCCCGGCCCGTCCCCGCCTGCTGAATAAACGGTGTGGGGCCTCTCGGGGCGACCCGACCAACCCAAGGGCCCACGTGGAGCTGTGACCTTTCCCCACTGCTCGCCGGCTGGGGTCCCGCCACCACTCTGGGATTGGGCTCCAGCCTGAGGTTATCAGGCAGCGCCAGCCCCCTCCCGGGGAGCCTCCCGCGTCCCTGCAGGAGCACAGGCCGATAGGTGCCTGAGTAAGGCACCGCCTCCTGCGGCGGGAGGGCCAGGTCGCCAGGCAGCTCTGTCCTGCCTCAGCAGTCCCTGGGTCTCCCCTCCCTCCTCCAGTGCCTGGGCGGAGCAGCAGGTTCCACGATATCCCCAAGCCCCGGCCCCACAGGCCAGACTCCTCTCAGTGCAGAATCCTCAGAGACAGTCTGCCCACCCAGCACCACAAGGAGGAAGTGCGGACGCCAGCAATGGGGCAGCAGGAAACTTTATTATTCCCAGGCTCTCAGCAGCCCTGCGGCCACCAGCCACGAGCTCCCAGCCTGGGCCGGGCCAGTTCCCATGGCCCAGCCCAGGGAGGCCTGGTGGTCTAGGTTTGTAGGGGCCTCAAGGAGGGACACAGGTGTGTGGGAGGAGGGGGTTACTCTTTTCGGAAAACCAGGCACTTGTTGTTGGCAGGCATGTCCACCTGGGGGAGAGGCTTTGGCTAGAAGCTGCTTCTGGCCCCCAGAAGGCCCCTCTGTACTGCCCACCCCCTGGCCCCCCCTTACCATCCTCTCCAGGAACAGGCCATTGACCTGGCCCAGGTCCTCAAGGAGGGCTGTGTCCCGCAGCCCCCATTCTGGGTTCCTGCAGAGGGGAAGGTGGTGGAGCTGAGGCCTGGGGGTCACCCAACCCACCTGCCCTCTCAGCTATGCCCCCAACCTACACACACAGCTCTAACCTGCATCTGAGGCTCAGGTCAAAGTCCACATTGCTCTGGGGAGAGATCTTCCCGTTGACAGCGTAGGGCTATGGAGGCAGAGGGACATGGCTTTGCCTGCTGCTCCCTGACCCAGCGTTAGCCACTCCTGTCGGCCAGCAGGCAGAATTGCAGGCTGGCACCCAGAGGATGAAAAGGACACCCTCCTCCCTACCCCCAAGAGTGGGAACAGCAGAACAGCTGGGGAGCCAAAGAGGTGCAGGGAGACTGCCAGGCGGCCAGGCAGGTGTTTGAGAGGGGAGTGCCTGGGTTTGTTTCAGTGGCAACAGGAGTAAGAGTAAGAGGGCAACTGGAAACACCGAGGTGGGAAGGATGGAGTCTAGGAAAGCGAGTCAGCTGAGGCTGGGGGATCGTCCAGCTAGGGGAGGCCCATCTCTGGCAGGACTACTTACCCCATACGTGATGAGCACGGCCTTGGGCTTGAGCAGGTGTCCTGCTGCTCTGAAGAGCCCCTGGGAAGTGGGGAGGCAGGATGGCAGTGTCCAGCTCTCCCCAAGCGCCCCATAGAGCCCTGGGCTGGGGGCTAGAGACTTAGCCTGACCTCCCAGCTGAGTGCCCCGTCTGTGACTTGGGGCAAATAGGGCTCCCCCCTCCCCCCCATGCAGGGTGAGGGGTGCTGCTAGGCGCAGGTGGGTGGCCCCTGGGTGGCTCGCGCACGCTCCCACAGACCTCGGTGCAGTTCAGGGGGCTGATGTGGATCATGTTGATGCACAGCAGCAGGTCCAGCGACTGCGGCAGGATCCCGCCCCATTGCTCCCAGCCCCAGGTCACATCCAAGTACAGGGGGGCCTTTACGTTGGACAGCCCCTGAGCCTGGGTAGTGGCCGCGATGCTGTAGGGGAGCAACACTTAGGTGGGTTTTTTTTGACGCCCCTGCGGTCCTGCCAGGCAGGCTTGGAGGATCGCGGTGGTGTGGGGCCCAGCCCTGCAGCTCCGCGTCCTCCGCGGCCACCCGGGCCCGCCCGCCGCACCTGTCCAAGCAGCGCTGGTCCACGTCGGACGGCTGCCACTCGGCGCGGGGGAAGGCACGCGCGAAGTGGACGGTATGCTGGCCGGAGCCCGAAGCCACCTCGAGCACACTCACGCCCCGCTGCGCTGGGTCCACAAACTGCCGCAGCACGCGCAGGATGGGCTCCTTGTTGCGCTCTGCGGCCGCCGCCACCAGCATCGCGCCTCTCAAGGCCGCCGGAAGCCGCAGTCCGGTGCCGGCTGACCCGCGGAAGACGTTCCCAGGAAGACGTGCGCCGCGCGTTAAAGGGGCCGCAGCCGCAGGAGGCGCGCGGGAGCAACGGGTAGGCGTGTTTGAGTCGTTGGTTTGCTGGTTTACAGACGCCCTTCAGCTCCCAACCCGGTGGCCTGTGGCCGTTCCCACATTTTCACAGCGTTGTCATTCTGAGACTGTCTAGTTCGAGATGCCCCGGATGGGTGCTCCCTCGTTCCAAGATTTCTTTTCTTTCAAAGCTCTACCGTCACCGAGAATTAGTATTTTAGGATGAGGAAAAGCTAAAAGTGAAAAAGTGCTTGCGCCGCCCGGGAATCGAACCCGGGTCGCAAGAATGGGAATCTTGCATGATACCACTACACCAGCGGCGCTCGTATTGGGAAGAGTACCTGGGAAACTTACAGGATTGTGAAGCAACTTTCTCCGCGCAGGACGCCTTGCACAAGAGACCAAGCACAAGAGCCGGGGTATGGGCGTCTGCATTCGGGCCCGCGCCCTGGACACAATGACAACCCCAAGCCTTCGGAGCCACTAGGGTCAAGGCCCCGGCCGGGCTCCTTGAGGGGCGGGGGATCGGGGGCTTTGTGGTGGGCGGGACTGTAGGAGGCTGTCGGGCAGGTGGCGCCTCGCCCGGCGGGCAGGCTTTCCTGAGTGAACCCCCTTCCCGAGGCTGCTCGGCAGGGGCTCTCAGGCGGCCTGACCCGGGCTTTGACCCGGGATCCTCTCCGGGGGCGTCCGGCGGGGAGGAAGCTTTAGCCGTAGGGTGGTCGCCTCCTGGTTCCAGCTAGCCCGGCGGAGTTCCCCTCGTTCCCACCCTTCTGCCTTCAGCACGCTTTCCATTGCGCAGCCGCGCTCTTGCTTACCTGATACACCTGCGCCTCTCCGCATCCTGGTTTGTTGGTGAGGGTTTCCGGGCCCCCAGTGCAGCCTTACCCCTGGCCGCCGCCTGTGACGACCGGCGGTCACCTGAGGCCTCACCACCTAGTCCCCTCACTCTGCTTCGCCCTCCTGAGAGACACCAGGTTTCCTGGCGCCTTCACCTGGGATTCCCAAGCACAGGCCACCTGCGATATTGTATAAGAAATATATACTTGGTCTCCGTCCTGGCTTCTGGCACGGAGCTCCTAAAGCCCTGGGGATTCCCTGAGTGAGCGAGGGGAGATACTGTTACTTCTCACAACAGCCCCTTTCGGCCCTGCATGGGTTTCCACTAAGGGGTGACTCTGGGACGGTGGGGGAACCGGCCACGTGATTAGGGGGTTGGGCCTTCCAGCCCCACTCTGATCTCCGGGGTTGGGCAGGGGACCAGAGGAGCTGATCCCAATGACCAATGGCTTACCAGCCGTACCTGTGTCAACGACACCCCAAATGAGGCTGGGGGCTTCCGGACTAGTGCACGTAGAGGTGCTGAGAAGGGCACGGGAGCCCCACATCCCTTTCCCATAAACCTGCCCGGGGCGTCTCTGCACCTGCTGTTCCCAGGTCAGATCTTTTATGATAAACCAGTAAACAGTATTTCCTTGAGTTCTGTGGGCCCTTCTAGAAAACTGTGGAACCCGAGGAGGGGGCCGTGGGAACCCCACCCTATAAATGATGGCTTGGAAGCACGACTGACCACCGGAACCCGTGACTGGGTGTGAGGTGGGGGTGTCCGTGGGACTGAGCCCTCAGCCCCGGGGCCAGCGCTAATGCTGGGCAGTTAGTGTCGGAGTTGAGTTAAATGGTAGGACACCCAGAGAAGTGGAGAGTTGCTTGGTGAGGAAAACCGGCATATTTGGTGTCAGAGTATTTACCTGCTCCTGTGTCTGAGCCTGAGACTGACCCAGCCCTGCTTCCTCCGTGTTCCAGTGCCTCAGGAACTGCCCAAGGGCCCAGCAGTGTCTCTATTTAACAGCACTTGCCCTGGTTGCTGCCTTCCCCTCACATCTGTCACTGGGGGTTGGAGGCCCTGTGAGCCAACACCTGTCCTCAGCGGTCACCAAGCTCCCAGCGAGGACAGAAGCAGCTGGAAGGCCCAATGGCAGCCTTTGCTGCAGTGCGTGTGTGTGAGCTTGTGTGTCCATGTGTGAGCACACATTTTCTGGCAAGTCCCTGACGTGTGTCAGACTCTGGGAGGGTTCCTCCAGTGCTCAATGGTGCCTCCACCGTTGTTGCTGGTTGTTTCTCCTGAAGCTGTATCTGGCTCCTCCGCAGCCCTCTTGAGGGGCTTACCTCTCACCGGAGGAAGGCAGATTTCCCAGCATGTTTATTCACATGAGAAAATCTCCAGCACCCAGGGAGTGGGAGGGGACCCACTGCCTTCTGCGCACACAGCAGCAGCCCCTCTGGCCCGGGCCTGTCCTCAGTCCAG
This sequence comes from Smutsia gigantea, assembly GCA_032199065.1. Lineage (NCBI taxonomy): Eukaryota > Metazoa > Chordata > Mammalia > Pholidota > Manidae > Smutsia > Smutsia gigantea. The sequence goes on along the minus strand of JAVSCE010011754.1, from coordinate 8,488 downwards.
GTCCTGGATGTACTTCCTCCAGTAGGTATGCACCTCCTGCACTGCACTGGGGCCTGGCTCACAGGAGACGCTCAGGAAATGGCTGGTGAGAGGGGGGGCTTCTGGCAGGGCCCCATCTCACCATGCTCACTCAGAAAAGGGGCTGTGAGTCAGGCTTCCGGAGTGCCGGCCCTGGGGGATGTCCAGAGCTGAAGGCATGGTCCAGCTTCTCTTCTGGGTTCCCAGCCCATGTGCCCACCATTCATGAATGGCCTCCCCACACTGATGGGGTCCAAGCTTCCTCCCCAGCCCTCTTCCACCCACCATCCCTGCACCTCCCTCCCCCACTGCTTCCATTGGCATATTGGTTTCCCAGAGCTGCTGTAACAAACTACTCCAAAACTTGATGACTTTAAAACAACAGAAATTAATTTTCTTACAGTTCTGGGGGGCCAGACATCCTAAATAGGGTATCAGCTCCCTCCAGAGGCCCTACAGGCTCTTCACCTAGCTTCTTCTCTGTCTCTCTGTGTTCACATCTCCCCCTGCTTCCTCTTATAAGGACACCCGACATTGGATTTAGATTCCACCCTAATCCAGGTTGACCTTATCTCAAAATCCTTGCCTTAATTATATCTGCAAACACCATTATTCCAAATAAGTTCATATCCTGAGGCTCTGGGTGGATGTTATCTTTGGGGACCATCATTCAACCCACTGTGCTTGGGTTTGGGGCTGGGTCAAGCCAACCCTAGAAACCAGGCAGTAGGTGCAGAGGCATCCAACTGGAGCCAGTGCCTGGAGGCTGCCAGTCTGGCTCCAGGCTGGGCTGGTGAGGGCCCTGATTTCAGCCTGGGAAGTGAGAAGGACAGAAAACTTCAACTTCTTTCTCCTTGTATGTTACATCGTGGTATCCTCCTTGAAGCCCTTTGGAAGAGGAAAAGAGTGCTTGTTTTCATGAGCCACCTCACTGGAGCTAAAGGCCCTTGCTTAGGCTGACAGCCACCTCTCCCCGAGCTGGCGAGCGGGATGAGGCCCATCTCCCATGTCCGCAGGCCACCTCCTAGTGCAGCTTGGTTCCCAGCCTCTCTGATGTCAGGGAATGTAGCTGGCCACAGAACACTGCCACCAGCACACCCTCAGAGAGAACAGGACCCAGGGGAAGGCTAGAGAGGTTGGGGAGCAAAACCTTGAGCTCACAGGGAGCTGCTGCCCTGCGCCAGCTGGCTGGGGTTCCTGCCTGACCTGCAGCACCAAGTTGAGCTCTTGGTGGCAGGCCCATCCAGTTCCTAGGCTCTCGGGCTCAGGATGGCCCTCCCTCATGACCCTCAGATACCAGGATGCAATGCCAGGCCAGGGCAAGTTTGCTGCTCATAATTAGCATCTGGGACCAGTAAGGCTGGGACGGCCTTGCCTGGCAGGTATTGGAGACTTCATTCCCTGCCCCCCAAGCCGGGCCTTCTTCTTCCCTCACTTCCCATCCCCCTGCTCCCTTAGCTCAGTGCCTCTTGGAGACCACTGGGTACTCAGCATCCCTCCCCAAGCTTGTTCAGTGCCCCCTTCCCTCCCACCGGTCAGGACCATTTCTCCTCTTCCCTGGGAACCTTTCCAAGGGCTCTGGTCCCAACCTTTGACCTTAAACAGGCCTGTGGGCTGGACTAGGATGTTAGGACATGGAGGCCTTGGCCACCACAGGGCTTAAACAAAGGCTGGACCTGTCTTCCCATCAAAGAACCCTGTCCACTCCATCCTGAGGTGCGTGCTGGGGAAGAAGAGCTCTCAGAGACTTGGTGTCAGTGTGTGGAGGACACGTGGTCCCCCATGCCAGGACCTTGCTCACTCTGCCAGGAACATGCACCCCCAGGACAGAGGCTCCCCAAACCCCTCCCCCTGAGGATCTCCCCAGAATGTGAGCAAGCAGTGTGCTAAGGCTACCAGAGAGGCCAGAGCAGCCTCACAGATGACACAGGGCCATGCTGGCCTTGGCACTTATGAGGGGAGGGTGAGGGATGGGTACCACAGCATGGAAGGGGACAGGGGGAGGTGGCCTAGCTGGCAGGGGCCCTTGGGGGTTCATGCTCTGTCTGAGGGCCTGGACTCAGCAGCCCTCCCCGACCAGCCTCAGTGTCCCAGACTTGGCCGAGCCCTGCCAGGCCCTGCAGATGAGGCAGCTGGAGATGGGGCCCTGTCCTTTAGCTTGCTTAGGACAGGACGCAGAGTCAAGGAGCTGTGGGGACACGAGAGGAAGGACTGCCCCACCACCCCTAGGACACAAGCCTTCCTGAGCAGACCAGGTTACCCTCCACACAGGCCCATGGGGGAGCTCTCTGCTTGCCATCTGAAGAGTGCATGACAAAGGCCTGCTGCAGCCCCTACCCTGGCCTCAGCCCTGCCTGGGTGGGAGGCTTCACCCCTGCTCTGAAGTGGGCAGGGGGTAGCTAGGCTGGGTTTGTTCCAGGAACACTGAGCCACTGTATTGAGGGCAAGCTCCACCCTCACCCCCAGAGAGCAGTGGAGACAAGGCCCCCCAGGACACCCAGGCCTGGTGCTTGCTGGACTGAGGCTCCACGGTATCTGTGGGGGTAGTGCAGGGGCCCTAAGGTGGTAGCACAGGCCAGGAGGGTAGAGTCCACCGCCCACGGGCAACCCTGGGTACTTCGCTCTCTTGGATGTGGGGATAAGGATCGAACTCAGCCACATAGACGACCATGGGTGTCTTGCGTGGAGCCCACAAGACCCTCAGCTTCCCCCAACCTGGCTGTGTGGGGAGAACCTGGGGCCCCACCACTGACTGCCGGGGCAGTTGGAGGCTGGTGAGCATGGAGGAGGCCCACCTCTATAATTATTGGCCATGAACCCTCTGGGGTAGGGGTAGAGCCCGCCTCCGAGGAGCTTCTAGGTTTCTAAGGGTGGGGTTAGGGTGCACTGGGATCCCCTTCCGTGCAGGCCTGGTTCCCTGCCTACAGGACCCCTACGCCACTCCTGGGGTCGGGTGAGTGACACCTGTTCCCCCATGCGGATGACATAGGCAAATGGGTTCCTCGCTGCCCCTGAATTGGTAAGCGGCCTCGCCCCTCCCTGAAGTTGGGGTGCACCTTGGCATAAGAGGCAGAGACGCACAGTGGAATGCACCCCCTGTCCTTTCCCGCGGGGTGGGAGAGTCCCAGGGCGTTCTGTTTCCGCCCTAACGCAGGGGCTCTAACCCTCCTTACTCGTGGCTTGACTCCTCAGCCCCAAAACCCAGCCAGGAGTGACCCTCATCCTGACCCAGGCCCCTCGGCTGACTGTGCCCGTCTGGAGGGGGATACCTCTGCTCCCAGGGTCCGCACAGCACCCCATGCCTGTCAACGCAGGGGCGTCCCTGCTCAGACCTGACCGCGTACCCGCCAGGGCCTCGGCCAGAGCCCCGCCCACAGCCCGGGCGCGGCGGCGCACGCGCGTCCTGTCTAACGCTTCCTCCGCCTGGCCGCAGGCGTGCGCTCGGGGCGCCGTCTCTGCCCCCGGCCGCGCGGGCCCTTTAAGGGCCGGGGGCGTGTCGCGGCCCGCCCCCTGCCCGTCGCCCTGCAGCCCATTAAAGGGGCCGCGCCCTCGGCGCCCGGCAAGCGCTAGCCCGGCGGAGGGCGCGGGACGGGCCAGAGGGCGAGCGCGTGGTGTCCCGCGCACCATGTACACCCTCAGCAAGGGGCCCAGCAAGCTGGTGGCGCAGCGCCGTACAGGTGCGCGGGGCGGCGGGCGGCGGGCGGCGGGCGGCCGGGCGGGGGTCCGGGGGCGGCGGCGGCTGACGCCCCGGTGCCCGCAGGTCCCACGCAGCAGCAGGTGGAGAGCAGGCTCGGCGAGCTCCTGAAATGCCGGCAGCCCTCGCCGCCGACCCCGCCGCCCCCGCGCGCGCAGCCTCTGGGACCGTGGCCCCTGGCGAGGTGAGACGCGCGTCCTGGCTGGAGCCGCCCCCGCGGCCGCAGGTGACCTTGGGGAAGGTTAGCGACATCGCCGCACCTGCGCGCTTCCGTCCCACCTGACACCTGGCTGGGTCCGAGGGGCTGCGCCGGATGTGCGTGACCCGAGTGGGGAGGAAGCTGACCGGCTCCCGGGTCTGGGGAGCTCTGCGCGGCCGAGTCAGATACCCCGGGCGACCTTGGGCTGCGAGGCCAAGGTTTGAGACGAGCTGCTGCTGGGGCTCGCCTTCTTGCGCAGGAGCGGGTGGCCCAGGACGCTGGCTCTGGCCGCGGCAGAAGGCTGCCAGCCGGTCTTGACGAGCGCGTTGGGGGAGAGATGCACGTGGTTCCTTCTGGCCCTACCAGGCCACTGCCCTCCTGCCCTTCACCCCAAACACCCTGGCAGGGCGCTGGAGGTCTCCCGCAGGTGCTCCGGGCTTGCTGGAACCTGTCCTTTTCTGCCTGACCTGACCAGCAATTTTGCTGGTGCCCCAAAGCCTGAGGCCCCAGGAGGCCCAGTCCCGGCAACTTTGGCCTCCAAGTGACCATGACCTGAAGGTCAGATTCCCCCACCCTCCAGCGGCTGAACGTTTTACTTTCTTGGCTTAAGCCCCTGGCTTTTGGTTTCACTCATTCTAGGCATTTCCTGGGCCCTGGGCTTTGCCCTAGGCCCGCATAGGCCTAAGGACAGCAGTGCCTGGCTGTGGGTGGGAGCTGTGGGCGGGGCCAGGAGGCAAAGGAGGGGCATTCTCAGGGCTTCTCATCCCTGAGCTGAGGATGGCCCAGGAGGAAGGTTCTGGCAAGGGAGACTTCCCAAATGAGGACAAACAGCCTCCAAGGTGGGCCGGGAGGTTAGGGGCGGTCCCCCTCAGCCGGTATCTCTGAATTATGGGCCTCAGATGCCACAGGTAGGGGCAGCCTGTGGAGACCTTTCTGGCATGAGGTCCTTTCCAGGAACCTCCTCCTGGGGGCATGCTGACGATCTGGGGTGGGTGCCTAGTGAAGAGAATGTTGTAAGCCGACCACAAGTACATCCTGGGGAGGAGGGCGAGTGGGGCGTTGCGGGGTGCTTCCTGGGACCACAGCTGTGCTGTGACGCTGCCTTGTGGCATTGGCCGTGGTCCTCACAGCTGCCCTGCCTCCCAGGGGAGGAAACAGCATGGGTGTGTAGTTTACCAGTGTCACCCCTTTACCTGGAGAAACATCCCCTGTTCCTGGGAGGGGCATACTCAGGGCCTCGATCCGTGAGCTGAGGATGGCCCAGGAGGAAGGTTCTGGCAAGGGAGTGCATCAGTGGAAGGGGGGTGTTGGCGAAAGATAGGGCAGAGCTCTTAACATCCCCACTGGCCCCAGCCCTGAGCCAGCTGGGCGCACTGCCGCCTCGCCTGCCCTCCTGTCTGAGCTGGCGAGCCCTTGGCTGGCCACACAAGCTGTAGGGCACTGGTGAGCAGGCAGTGCCTGTGCTGGCCCTACTGACCCCCTTTGAGGTCGCTCCCTTTCCAGAGCTGCCCCCTCTGTCTCAGTGGCCCTGAAGAGACCCTGCTAGGAGGCCAGAGCAACCAGCAGTGCTCCCACACCTTCTCAGGACCTCCCTCTAAGAACTCTCCACCAACTTCCCACCACCATTCCTCACCACAATTGGGAGGGGGCGGGCCCTGCTGCTCTCCAGGCCTGGCGCTCGGAGTGTGACCTGCTACGTGTACAGGATTGGTTTCTGGCTGGGATGGGTCTGGGTGCTGCCCAAGGGGTGAATAGGCCACATGGGTCTGTGCCTATGACAAGCTCCTCCAGCGTGAGACAGACAGGAGAGAGGGCAAGACCCAAGCAGGCGAGATCAGCTGCTGGGGAGAAGATAAAATAGGGCCGTGCGATCACCTGATGGTGCCAGGGACACGCAGGCACATGGAGTGGGGGAGGTGGTTTGGGAGCTTTTCTGAGTTGTGGGCTTTGGGGTCAGATGGGCATGCAGTTAAGATCTTACACTGCCATCCACTCATCCGTGTGACCTTGGACAGGTCACGTCCCTCTTGACCCCAGGTCCTTGGCTAAGAATGGGTGGGCAGTCTACTGTGGGGGGGGGGTCATAGGAGGGAGAGGATTTGTGTGTTGGCACTGGGCAGGGACTTGGGCACTGTGGGCTGGAAGCAGCGTCCCTGGGAGCAGGCACAGTGTGGCCTTGGTTCTCTGGTACACACGGGAGCCTGTGCCCTTCCCTCCAGAGGGTCAGTGGGCGGCCTTATGTAAGTGTAACGGGAGGCTTGTGTGCTGGGCTCTGCTCAACCCAGGCCTGGCCACTGCCTGCCTGGTTCCTGTAATTTGCAGCCCTGAGCTGCAAGTCCTTTTTTTTTAAACCTTCTTCATTAGTCTCCTTCCAAACTTCCCTGAAGTTTTCAGCCTTGCAGGGGTGGAGGGGTCAGGGGAGAGTGTTGTTTAGGTTGAGGACAAACCTTCATGCCCTCTGGATGGTGCAGCTCAGGCATGGGAGGAGCCCTGCCCCTGTAGATTCTCCATGGCCACTAGACTGCCGGCCTGGAGCTGGCGGGACCGCTGCCCCTCAAGACACTCCTCTTTATTTTAGTGCCCCTCAGCTGAGGAGGAACCCCGAGCGGCGGTGGGGCACCTGAGCCCAGGAAGGCGAGCAGGCCGGCGGGACCGTGAGTGCCTGGCGGAGTGGCACGTGCAGCCCAGGACTCCCGGCTCCCACCTCCTGCTGTAGGTGCGGGCCCCGCTCCCTCCATGGCCCCAGCCCCATCCAGGGCTTGGTGTGTGCAGGGCTGGACCAGCTGCCACTGGCCGGTAGCCTGTCAGTGCCCCAGGCCTGGTCGACCTGGACTGGGCCCTGCAGCCCCATGGCTGTCTCATGCCCATTGGGCAGAGATCCAACACCCCGGTGGCCATCTCCTCATTCAGCATTCCTGCACTCGGCGCTGTTTGACCATACCAGGAGCTGTCCCATGGGGCTCACCCCCGTAGGGCCTGGGGCAGAAGGGAGAGGGAAGGGCAAAGGCTTCGTGGATCTTGTTTGGGCCCCTTCTCCCACAGTGGGGTCATCGGCGAGATAGAGGAGCTTCTGGGAGAAGGTGGTCGAGAGCTGCACCTGGTGGGTGGGGTTTGGACAGAGTGACCTGCTTGTGGCTCAGGTCAGAACCTGGGCTGCTGGAGGCCTGGCTGGTCCTGGGGAACTGGGAGGCAGGTGGCAGTGGAGGTGCTCAAGAGGCCCTTGGAGGGGTACCTGTATCCTTTGAGCATGGAACCCTGCTGGGAACCTGGGATGCAGCTGGGTCCCGCTGGCCTGCAGTCACAGGCCTGCCCCAGGCCTGAGGTGCTGCAGGTGTGAGCTGGGCTGCTGGGAGCCACAGGTGAGGGGCCTGCAAGAGAGCACTGTGTTCAGGGAAGAGCCCAGGCTGGGCTTGGCCTGGGGTGGTGGGTGTGGCCTGCGCTACTCCTGGAGCTCTGCCAGCAGCACCTGGGCTTGGGACAGTCACCAATGTCTCCCCTTCCTGCAGTCCAGGGCCGAGGCTTGTGTTCAATCGGGTGAATGGCCGGCGGCACCCCACCACGACCTCATCCCTTGAGGGAGCCCAGGAGACCTACACACTGGCTCATGAGGAGAACGTCCGGTTTGTGTCTGAAGGTAGTGTCCAGGCCCGTGGAGAGTCCTGTGCCACGGCTCCTCTTCCCCTCTATGACCTGTTTGTCCTGTGACTGTGTGCAGGCTGCACAGTTCTGGGCTGGGGTCCAGGGTGGCCACCAGGCCCTGGGGAGGGAGACAGGGTGCTAGGGGCCTGGCTCAGCCTGACTGCCTTCTCCCTACAGCCTGGCAGCTAGTGGAGCAGCAGCTGGGTGGAGGCCCAGCTGGTGAGAGCGGCCCAGGGCCTGTGCAGTACGTGGAGAGGACCCCCAGCCCCCGGCTGCAGAGTGAGCCCGCCCCTCCCTCTGACCCTGACCTGGGCCCTGCCGGGTTCTAGCCCCAGGGGACTGGGGAGGGCACTTGGACCTGACCCGCTTCTTCCCCACACCAGCTCCATTTGGGGTTTGGTGAAGGGCTGGTGGCCAGCTGGAGGGGAGAAACGCTGACCAGTCTGAGAGGTGGCAGCATCACTGCCCAGCCTTCTCTCTGCCCACAGACTTCGTGCCTATCGACCTGGATGAGTGGTGGGCACAGCAGTTCCTGGCCAGGATCACTAACTGTTCCTAGCTGCTGGCGTGAAGGAGTGCTGGGCTTGCAGGGCCTGACCCTGCCTATGGTGGACTGTCTGACGGGAGAGGACCGCAGTGCTCTGTCCACAGCTGTGGCAGGCTGTGCTTTGACATGGGCCAAGCCGGGCGCCGGCCACACCTGAAGTGCCAGCATTTGGACTTTTGTACCTGCTGACCCCTTGGTCTGGCTGTCCCAGGCCGCCAGGGGCCGAACCTGTGTGACCTCAGTCCTGCTCACTGTGCCCCAGGGACCAGCCTCTGGGACTGGCAGGGAGGAGCTCCAGGCTAATAAATTCAACAAACTGCCCTTTTGGAGCAGCCTTTGCTTGGTGTGTGTGTGTGGTGGGGGTCCTGCCCTGTAGCCCCACACAACCCTG
>JAVSCE010011752.1:0-34917 GCA_032199065.1 Smutsia gigantea | reverse complement strand
AACCCCTGGCAACCACAGTTGTGTACTCTGCTGCTATACATTTGTCATTTCAAGGATGCTCTGTAAAGTGAGTCACAGAGCACATAACCTCTTGGGATTGGCCATGTCATTCGGCACCACCCTCCGGGCATCCACCCCAGTCACTGCATGCACAGTACCATGCTCTGGCTTATGGTGAGTGCTAGCCCATGACACAGATGCACTGCCGTTCACCATTCAGGTACTGAGGGGCATCTAGCTTGTTGCCAGTTTTTCACTAATACAAATAAAGCTGCTGTAAACATTCATGTACAGGTTTTTGCATAAAGATAACTCTTCATTTGTCTCAGATAAATGCCTAGGGGTGCAATTGCTGCATCATATGGTAGTTGTGTGTTCAGTTGTTTTAAAAATTGCCAAACTCTTTCCCAAATGGCTGTACCATTTTACTTTCCCCCCCAGCAATGCATGAGTCTTCCAGTTTTTCTGAATCCTCACCATCATTTGGTGGTGTTACTATTTTATATTTTAACCATTCTGATAAGTGGGTAGTAATATTTCATTCTGGTTATAATTTTCATTTTTCTTATAGCTAATGATGTCGAACATTTTTATGTTCTTATTGCTATTTGTATATTCTCTTTGGTGAAATACATTTTCATATCTTTGGCCCATTTTCTAACTGGATTGTTTGCTTTTTTTCACTCTTCAGTTTAAAGCATTCTTTGTATATATTAAATACTAGTACTTTGTCAGATATGTGGTTTATAAATATTGTCTCCCGATGTATAGCTTGCCTTTTCTTTCCCTTAACAGGGTCTTTCACAAAGAAAATTTAAAGATTTCTCATCTATCAATTTTTCCTTTTATAGATTGTACTTTTAGTATCAAGTCTAATAATTTTCTGCTCTGGATACTGAAGATAGTCTCCTATAGTTATATGTTTTACATTTAAGTTCATGATCCATTTGACTTGTGGGACCTAGGTTGAGTTTCATATATTTGTCTATGGATGTCCTATTGGTCTGGAACCATTTCTTCTTTTTTCTTTTTTCCTTTTCTTTGCTTTTTTTTTTTTTTTCACCTTTTGCCAAAAACCAGTACGGCATATTTGCTTGGGTCCATTTCTAGGTTCTCATATTTGTGTGAGTCCATTTCTAGGTTCTCTGCTGTGTTGCATTGATCCATGTGTCTAGCCCTCCAACAGTATCACAGGATCTTCATTGCTGTGGCTATGTGATGTGCCTTGAAATTCGATTGGTCCTCCAAAAGATATGTCCATGTCATGATCCCTGGAGTGAGTCAATGGGACCCTATTTGGAAAAAGGGCCTTTGCAGATAGATGTAATAAAGTGAAGGATCCCAAGATGAGATCATCCTGGATTATGCAGGTGGGACTTAAATTCAATGACAAGTGTTCTCATGAGAGACACACAGAGGAGATTGGTAGAATAAAAAGAGTACAGTCTAACTTCAGAGGCAGAGAGTGAAGTGGCCACAAGTCAAAAAGTGCCAGTTGCCATGGGACACTGGAAAAGGCAAAGAACAGAAAACTCCCGAAAGCCTACAGTGGGAGAGTGGCTCCCAGCACCTGCATTTCAGACTTCTGCTCTTCAGAAATGTGAGAGAATACGTTTCTGTTGTTTTAAGCCACCCAGTTGGTGGTAATAAGTTACAGCAGCCACAGGACACCAATAGAAAGAAAACTGTATATCAAAATATGAGACTCTGTGTTTTATTTAAACCTTCTATTTTTAAGTGGCTTTTTCTGAAACAGCTCTGGAAGGAGACAGGTGGGAGGACAACTTGTTACTGCCAGGTGGAAGCAGAAATCCGGGTTCTCCAACCTGGCTCCTTGCTGCTGCTGGGGGAGAATGGGAGTTCTTGCCTGCCAGGTAATGCCCCCTGACCTGTGGTGGGAATGGGGGGACACTTATGCAGGCCAGTGAAGGTGCAAGTCCTGGCCCCCCACTTGAGCTTCTCTGACTCGAGCGCCGGTGGGGGCCAACCTGACACAGCCTCAGAAGGGCACAAGTCTAGGCGTCTGCTGGCTCTTCACGGCCGCGGGTGGGCCTGGGATCTGTTTTTCTCTGTGATGTTCAGCTGAGAGAGCAGCTATTGTCTAAAAGTCTTTTGTCTTTCTCGACTGCTGCTCTCCTCTTTGGCTAGAGAAAGCAGGCTGTTCTTTGGACTTTCTTTTTTTAACTCCTGTTGGCCTTTCTGGGGTGCTGGCTTCTTCCGCTCCAAGTCTGGACTATATGAGGTGAAAAGAAAATAGAGAACTATGTCCATGTCACTTCTCAGGTCCCGAGCTGCCTAGCTGATCTGCGGCTTCTCTCCGTCTTTCAGAACCATCTAATGTTTGTTTCAGATATAATGTGCAGGGAGTTTACTTGTCCTTAGAGAGGAAATAGGGAAAAGTACATCTACTCCATCTTCCTGGAAGCAAAAGTTTGTTTTGTTTTTTAAAAATAACTGACAGGACTTGAACAAAACATGCAAGCATCTCACCCTTCCTGCCTTACCCTCACACTGCTCTCCCATCTCCATAGTAGGAACATAACTCAGAACAGAAGGCTCCAGTGTGGGTGGGGAGATGGTACCGGGTATGGGCAGGAGCAGCGAGTGGTGGGGGCCTGGGTGGAGAGGGCCAGGCAGGAGGTCCCCAGAGCACTCCGGGAGCAGCAGCTCATCTCTGGGAAGGAGTTTAAATCTCAGTAATGGCACTTGTTAGTCTCAGGGTCCTAAGCAACACCTTCCTGATGAGTCCCTCAGCCTTCAGGGGCTCTTTGAAGCTCGGTTTCCACATCTGGAAAATGGGAACAACAATTATGATAAATGACGTGTTCTTCATGGGTTGTCGTGAAGATAAGGAAATGGGGTATGAGAAAGCACCTAATATATGCACTATCACATAGTTGGCGCTCGGTAAGTATTCAGTCTGGATCTGTTAGGCAGCATGTATGAAAGAATAAACAAGTACAAGTACATTGAATATGAATTACTTATATACAGGCTGAGAAATAGGTGTGGAATTATTTGGATGCGAGGTAATTTACAGAGCAGCAGATAAAGCTGTCCAGGGAAATTCTAGGAAACTTCCACGTGGATGCCCCTATAGGGTTCTCTCACAGATGTCTGAAGAAGCAAATGGGCAATGATTTGCCAGCCTGAAAACGTACTCGCCTTTAATGTATAACTTATACTGGCAAATACAATCTGAATTCAAGTCATTGATTTAGAAATGAACTTGCACCACACACACTGGAGCCTGGGACTGTCTCACGGAGTGTGCATGTGTGACTGTGGGCACCCAGCTGCTCCAAGCTACTGCAATTTCAGGGGGCCAGGATCATGTCTTTGGTGACTCACTGTTTCCCTGCAGCACTGGAGGACTGCTCTGGCCGGAGATGAGCTTAATCTGTGCTTTTCACTGATGGAGAAAGCATGGGAACCCTCACGTATTATTGTCTGCAGTGCCTGGGCAACGCGGTTTGCAATCACAATCATTAACCGCTAGCTAACTGCAGCCATTATTTTTCATAATGGCATAAATGCCTCTTAGCTTTCTGTTTCCCCCATTGGGAAACCACTGAGGCTTACTTTCCATCCTCCCAGTTCTCTGAAAGAATCAAGAAAAACATGAAGGAAAGAAAACTGTATATGTGGGTATCAGCCCAGGGCCTCAAAATATCAGCTGGCTTGTGTCAAACCTGAGAACTTAGTTTCTGCTGTGAATGACAAATTACACTGGTGTTACACCCCTTGGACGGAGGCATATTCAGTTTCAATCTGGTGGTGGGGAAAGGGGAATGTCCTAGTCTGAAATCCTACCCATGAAAAGACTGAAGAGAATTTCCTCCAAAACAAAATAAAATATGTATTATTCAGGCAAGTGTTATGTCCAGATGACATTTCTATTTGGGGCCACACTGCTTAATGCCTTCATTGCCTAGTCTGCTGGATGAGATCAGCTCTCCCACCCCACAGGTTCAGAAGAAAGCTCCCCTTTGCGGGCTGAGATGCCATTTTTGGCTTTGGAAGAGAAACAAATCATGTTATTGTCAAGGCTGTTTTTGAGAACACCCTGCTCTCAGCCCTGCTGGCGTGGCGATAGTCAAAAGAATCAAATGAATCTGTTTGCCACGAATTTCATCACTGATCTGCCCAGCTGGGACCTACCCCACTCTTACCCCAATTCTACTCCCAATACAAATGGCCCCAAGTTTGTTACAGAAACAAGTTGATATTCCTGCTACTTTCAGATCTACAAACAATTCATATATTTCCTTTTCTTTTTTTAAGAAAAAATATTCTGATTACTGGAAGGTCCTGGGTAGACAGCTCCAGCATGGAAAGCCTGTGAGGAGAAGGGGAAATGGCATAATCCATTTGCAGGGCTGGAGGGCCACTGAGCAAATACCTAACTGCCTTCCAGGGCACAGAGGCCCGAAGATCAGTGTTGGTCCTGACACCTGTCACCATTGCTGAGTGGACCCAAGGGAGTTTGTCTACTTAATAAAGGCATTGGGGTCCTACCTGTTAATCTCTTGCCTTAGGGCGGGCTTGTACATAGCAGCCTTATGCATTACTCTGTCAACTGCTTCCCTCTGAGACAGAATAGGGATGTAGTGGTCATCTTGAGCAACTGGGAGCATATAAAGAATAATGTATTTCCCCAGACAATGTTCTTTAAGAGTCCATTGACAGAGGAAATGAACAGACAGCTTTCATTACTTTTGTTTTGAGCATGTATGTGTGTGAGAGAGAGAAAGAAAGAGAGTTGGGGGGAAGACTTTTTTTCCTTTTTTGGAATTTGTTATTAAAATTGTCTTTGAAAAGTACTATTGATAAAACATTCTTTCTAGGAACTTCCAAAATAAAACACAAGAGTCCATACAGGAAAAGAAAGACTGTTTAAAAAGCCATACCTTTGGAGGCAGAAGTAATGAGATTTGAACTGGAGTCTATGATTTGAGGCACTCATATATCTGTGCCTTTCTTTCCACCTCACCTCCGGGAAATGGGGACACTAATAAAGCCTACCTGACAGTGTGGTTGTGAGGGTAAAATATGACAATATAGAAAGTGCACAGCACGGAACCTGACACGTGATAGATGCTGAACAGTACCTGCTAACATTTATTAGTTCCTACATACCAGTTACTGTCATCTCTGCTTAACCTAAAAGATGTCATTTAATCCTCACCACTACCCTGAGAGGTAGATTCTAAAATTGTCACCATTATTTAGAAAAGCAAGGCTCTGCTAGTCAAGTGACAGAGGCAGCATTGGAGCCCAGGGCCAGCTCTCACCCACTGTGTCCTATAAGGAGGCTGGGAGCAGAGTCCCATGAACCAGATCTGGCCTACAGGTAGGTTTGGTTTGGCTTAAGTATTTATAAAACATACTTAACTTAGTTGTCAACACTTAAAAATTGGGAAAGATTTCACAGTTCTGGATTTCTGCCTTATCTTTAAAAATCTACAGCTCTGGCCACTCGTTCCCTGGGTTCCCACGTATCTGTGCACAGCTGAAGCTGCACAGTGGCCGTCAGTGGCGACAGGTTCCCGCCACTCCTCGTTCCCGAGCCCTGAAGCACGGAGTCCTCTTTCCCACGTCCTTTCCCATCCATCCCCTCAGTAAAGTCCTGAAGTTATCAGGCAACAGCCTGATACCTGTATGTGGTTCCCTTGTGGAGTAAAATACCTGTGTTCACATCTGGGTTGAATTCTAATCATTCCTGCCTGAGACAGCTCCCAGTACAGAGCCAAGGGCACACTGACTCCTCGATGCCTCACAGGCTCCCTGACGCCTTCTCCACTCTGACGTCCAGAAGACTCGGAAGCACACCTGACTGTGAACACACATGTCTCTTAGATCTGACTTCCTCCTCCCTTCTCTCTCCCGTGAAACCCCTAGTCTAGGGTCTTATCTCCACCTTCTTGGACTATTGCAATAGGCTCTTACCTCCTGCCCTGGACATATCCCTCCCCACTCAACCCATTTCACACAGAGACTTTGTGTCCATTTGTAGCAAATCTTTCTTTTATGGTCAAGGCTGGATGTGAGACCTGTGCTTTGAAGGGCTCATACTTGGTCTAATGCTCTGCTATTGTCATCTTGAAATGATTTTTGAACCAGAGGCCCATATTTTTATTTTGGATTTGGGCCAACCAATTATATAACTGGCCCTATTCATGTTTTAATTCAAGAAGCTTTAATGACTCCTAACCCTAGCAGTATTTCCCAGCCTTCTTTGACTGTGGCTCTCAAAGAACATAATCTATGTAGGCTGTAGGGGACTCCTTTGAAGCCCCAACCCAGCCATCCATTCTGGTGAGAAAAGAAGTCATGGCAAATCGGGGCCCTTTTGCAGCACACAAAGATGCTGAGTATACCTGCTAGAGAAGTTCTGGCCTGCAGGAAAAGATTCTATTATTTTTCACTAGTGCTCACCCAGCTTTATGTTAGGAACCCTATCCTGGAGGCAGGTTGAGCTCTTGAGTCCACATAGTACTCACTTTCTCATCTCTAGATGCTCTTTAATGCAGTTCCTGTTGCTGGGAATAATTTCTCCCTTCTCAACATGACCCAGATCCTGCCCATTTTATTAGACCCGCTCAAGCCCGTCTCCTCCACAAAGTTTACCCTGTGTATAGCAGCCAACAGTGCCTCATTTGTACATCAAATGCTTACTAGTTGCTAAATCCATACCAGGTACTGAGCCAGTGCTGGAGATTCACACTCCTGCCCTCATGAAGCTCCCTGCAAGCTGAGAAGGCAAACAGGTAAAGAGGCTGCTTGGACGCACTGTGATAGAAGTATCCTGGAAGAAGGGAGAGCTGCGTAGGTTCCTGCGGCTGCTGTAACAAATCACCGCAAATGTGATGGCTTCTGACAGCACAGACTCATTGTCTCTCAGTTCTGGACAACAGAAGTCTGAAATCAAGGTATCAACAGTCCACACTTCCTCTGGAGGTTCCAGGGGAGAATCCTTCCTGGCTTCTGACTCTGGTCGCTCCAGCCTCCCTTCTCGGGGCTTCAGCTCTCCATTCTTCACATTTCCTTTACCTCCTCTCTCTGTGCCTCTTACAAAGACACCTATCATTTCATTTAGGACCCACCTGGATAACCCGTGATGAACTCTTCTCAAAATCTAATTATATCTATAAAGACCCTTTTCCCCACTAAGGCAACATTCACAGGTTTTGGAATTAGGATGTGGACATATGTTTTGTGGGGAGGGAGGTGGCATCATTCAACCCACCTCAGAGGGTGTAGGACAGGAGCTGCTAACACTGCACTGAGGAATTGAAGAAAGTCTCCTTGAAAAAAATAACATTTAAACTGAATAACTCAGGAAAAGAGGTGGGGGGAGGGAGATGGTGGTGGTGAAAGTGTTTCTGGAAATAGTACGTGCAAAGATCCCAATACAGAGTTAAGCATGCTGGGTTCCTGGAAGAAATGAAGCTAAGCATGTTTGCAGAATAATGTACCACGGAAAAAGGGTAAGAGAAACAACTGGAGAAGTTAACAGAGCCAAATAAAGATGGGCCTTGTAACTGTGGAGAATCATCTGGACCAATGTAATGGAGAGCCACTGTCATATGGAGCATGGCTTGGAGGGGGGCCAGCTTGGACCAAGGAGACTGGTTAGGAAATAGTTACATAATTCAGGCAATGCATGATAGACTAGGAGAGTGCAGAAGGGAAGAGAGAGAAGTCAATAAATTCAAGAGATCATTTGGGAGGCAGAATGAACAGAACTTGGTGACTGATGGGGCTTCAGTGTGGAAGTCAAGGAAGGTGCTCAAACTTCTGCTCTGGACACCATTGCCACTGCTGAGGTACAGAGCTAAGGAGGAGGTGTGGAGAGCGTGGGCACCGTAAGGATGAATTTGAAGCGTCTGTGGAACAGCTCATTGGAGATTATTAGCAGGCATTTCAATTTAGTCAGAAGCACGGGGAGAGGTCTGGGGCTGGAAATACAGACGTTGGAAGTGTCAGCATATGGAGGGTGGCAACTGCCGACAGCTACGTGTGCTTTGACCATACAATCTGAAATGCATTGTCAATGGTCCTCTTCGGTGTCACTCGTTCTATATTTTGCTGAACAATCCAAGCACAACAGTGGTCTCTTTTTGCTGACTCGGTCGCTAACTGTTTCATATACACAGGACCCAAGGCACAGGGCCAGAGCAGGAGGCCCGGGTGGGGGTCAGCGCTGGGCGGCTGGGCCGTTTTATCTTTCTGAGCCTGAGTCAGCAAACAGGAGCAGGGGACACTTCCCATCTCCTCGGATCCTTCACCAGAATCCATCATCCAACATCACCACCAATGGAAAAAAACACCACATTTTTCTTAGATTAGTTAAGTTTCTCTGAATTAAGAAGAATCTTTTTTCAGCTCAAAGTATTTCCTTTTCTCCTCCCCTCTGCCGGCGTCCTTTCCAGCTAGTTAAATCCTATATAACAGACCTGCCCGATAGAACTTTCTGCAGTGATCGAAACACTCCTTATCTGTGTTGTATGATATGGTGGCCACTTGCTGAAGTTGGCTATTGAGCTCAGAAACCAAACTAACTTCATTTAATTTTAATCCATTTAAATTTAAATACCCACATGTGGCTACTGGCTACCATATTGGAGGGAATAGCCATATAACCCTAAGTAAGCTCAAAATTCACTTTCTCAAGGAACATTCTCTGAATCTTCCTCCCCAAGCCAGCCCTATCTCCCCACTATAATCTCTCTAGAAACTTGTACTTTCATAAAGCTAATGAGGATTATAATTCTGAATAATTATGTGTGTGTTTACTATTTTAATGACCTGTCTCCCATGATAAACAAGGTCTAGGAGAGCAGAGAGTATGTCTAGCTCCTTTACTGCTGTGTTTCTAGCACCTAGCAAAATGTATGGTACTTACTATGTGCTTGATAAATAGTTGTTGAAAGAATGAAATAAATAATGGAATAATTCACTAAACCATATTATGGAATTAGGTACCACATATCTGTTCATTAAACAGGTGGCTACAGATCGTAACCATATAGTAGATAATTCTGGGAGGCTAATACCTCTGATCAACAGTGACTGGGGCCGCCAACGGAGGGACAAATTTGACACACTCGGTTTTGGATATGTGAAATTTGAGGTGTTGGATCTTGTGCTTTATATTCCTTTGATTTTATTGCCCACTGAAATTCTAAAGCTTCCTCCAATTCATGACAACATGCCACACATCCTCTGTGTTACACTGTACGGTTAGTAAGAAACCATTCCTACTTCTCATGAACATTTCTTACTCTCCCCTGAATGTCACAACACTGCTCAGCCTCTCAACGTCGCTCTGATCCTCAGCGTGTCCCTGGGTCCTGGTCTCTACTCCCGCTTTCTGTGCCCTCAGTGTTTATTTGACATGTTCCCATAGCTCCTAATCCAGCTAATTTTTACACCGTGACCGTGTCAAGGACTGTGGCACACCACTGAAGACCTCCCTCCAGATCCCAAAGGCTTGAGCCAGCACTCTTTGGATCTAGCCTTTCAGTAGTGAGGGGTCCCTGACTGGGATGGAACTTGAGCCAGGTCCGAAGCTCGGGCCTCACTGGAGCCTTTTGGGGCCCCACGCAAGCTCCTTAATCATCTCCAGCTCCGCCTCTCTCTTAGCAGTGTTGCTTCCACCTTCTCCTAACAAATAGGTGGAATTTGGAAGGTTCTGTGGGCCCAGATGCATCCTAGGGCCAGGGCCCTGTGCCAGAGTCTCACTGCAAGTCCTTGAAGGGCAGTGTTCTAGAGGCGCTCAGGGTCAGGGCCAAGGGAAACCGTCTGAGACCCCGTTGTCAGCCCAGCTGGGGCCGGGCTGGGCCGGGCAGAGAGCCGGTGGGGAGAAGCCGAAGGAAGCTGAGATGGGGAAGCCAGAGAGAAGGGGAGGGAAAGGGATGGTGCGGGGTGGGGGGAAGCTCCAGAAATGCCCTTTCCTGCCCCCACTCTGGTGGACTTCTGGAAGCCTGGAGGGGGACTGTTCGGGGTATGCTGTCGTTAGAGTGTGGGGGAGGCGGCCCCACTGAGTGGGTTTGGTTCAGAATGAGCAAACAGGCGCTAACCGTTACTTGAGCACCATCTTATCAAACACATGTAGTTGAAGGGAATGGGTGTTAGCCCACATCACAGGGGCCCAGGCGATGGACAGACTGTGCCCTGGTCAGGCAGCTCCCCGGGGCGGCCACAGCCAGCTCGCCAGCGCAGCCAGACGAAGCAGCACCACTTGGCAGCTGCCGCCCTCCCGGCCACCTCCCTGCATTCTCTCCTGGCTTCCGGAAAGGCCCAGCACTGTGTCCACTGCCAGGAGCCAGACCTCTGCCCCTCCGCTGAACAGAAAAGTCACTCAGACAGGACGTGCCTCGTCGTCCCTGCCTGTGACATTACTGCCACCCTCCCTTGGTGTCTTCCTAATCCTAAAGGCTACTAACAGATGGGAATTGGGTCGCTTTATGCAGGAAATCCCTAAGCGGTCTGATTTGCTGGGAAGGAGACACCAACAGGAGCATGTGACCATCGCTTACGCATCCTGGTAGCAGGGCACGTAGCCAGTGGGTTGCGAATGGCCGGAGCCAGAGGCAAGGGAGCATTCGAAGTCAGTGCATAAAGGCCTGCTGTCAGAATGCCTGTGGTCTGTGCCATCCTGTCATTATACATAATTCAGGGAGCCATTCAGATAGTAGTTGGGGCCAAGCCAAGTCACAGCCCGTGCTGTCCCCTCCAAGCCCGCTGACTAGGTTTACCCTGCCCAGTTTCACCTCAAAGAAAAACATAGATTTAATAGATATCAAACCTCAAGCCCCTGAGAGATTTCAGCAATGTGGTTCTGAGGCTTCTGGGAAGCCTCTGCAGTGTCAAGCCACCAGAAGGCCCCAAGTGCTGGGTTTTAGTAATAAGCTCCTTTACCAGTTAACAATCGCATGCCAGGTACGGTCACCTAAACTGGTTCACTTAATCCTGTCTCCAAAATCTCTCCCCCTCCTCTCATCCTCACAGGTAACTGCTCTCATTCAAGTCCTCAGGATTTCTGCGTTAACATCTGTAACAGTCTCTGACCTAATTTCCCTGCCTTATCTGCACGGGAGCCTGAATAAACTTGCAAATGCAGAAGTCTGCTCAAGTCTTTTCCCTTCTTAAAGACTTTGTGTTGCCATGTCCTTGAGGTAAGGTCCGCTCCCAGGCTCAGCATGCGAGGTCCCTCCAGTGCGACACCAGCCAGCCTCCTGCCAGGGGCCTCCCCACCTGTACCCATGCAGAGCGGGCACACTGCCTCACACCTCCACGTGCCTTTCCACAGGAACTCCCCCTCCCTGTGGCTGCCAGGCAGCCCTGATTCAGCCTTCGGACCTCCAGCATCTCCCTTTTGTCCCCGAAGTCTTCCTGACCCAGCTGGTCTCTCCCGCCCACGGGTGGTGGAGTCACTCCACAGCCTCTACCTCCTCCTCCTCTTCCACTCTCCACACTCCTCTGTAAGCATTTGTTCCTTCCTTGTTAATGGATGGATAACTCCCCCAAGGGGGTGAGAAATAGTTCTTGGAGGCAGTAGTTGGAAAGAATCTTACTCTTTTTATTATAAAGCATACATATAAAGCATTCAGAAAATTCATATACATGTATATCTGTGGTATTAAAATTCCATGGAGTGGGGAGGGAAATTTGGCAAAAATGTCTTGGAAATCTCCTTAGAGGCCAATGAGAATTACTGAAGTGATATGTTCATATACCTTTCTCACCAGCTGGACTGTGAACCTTTTATGAGCCCCCAGAACTGATGGAGAGGCTGGCACATAGAGTGTTTTGAATAAATGTTGAATACTGAACCCGGAAGGCATTTGACTCCTCCCCCAAATCCTGCGGGGTCTGTTACTGTCCCACTGGGGTTAGATAAGGAAACAGGTAAGAAGTGCCCTGCACCCCCACCCCTCCCAGAGCTCCAGGGTTAGTAACTGCTTAAGTAGAAACATTCTAAATTCAGGATCTCTAGCACCCAAATCCAAGGTTCTTTTACCTTTAGTTTAATTGATAGAATTTACACAAAAACAGGAGAATGTATTTTCCAATCTGCCTCCAACATTCAAGAATGTTCTTGTGAGCGCTCAGCGACCTTGGAAAAGCAAGCCTGTGGTCTCGTAGACATGAGCAAAGATGCCTCAGCACCCAGCTGGGTTTTGGTGGGACTGGGGAACTTCTACCCAACACACAGGAAAGAGGATCCAAGGCACAGCCAGGTGCGACCGAAGCTGCCCGCTTAGCTTGTGACCCTGAGCCTTCCATTTAATCCAATGAAATTATGTTTTTAAGAAATCCAGCCTCAAGCCTCTCCTGTGTACTGAACTGAGCAGCGCAAGGCTGCTTGGCCCTCAGGAGGTGGGGGTGGAACAAAAAAAGAATACACACAACTACAATGCAATATTCAGCGCGATCATGGTCCTGAGAGAAACGGGCAATTCTAAGCCAAGAAATGAGCAACAATGGGGAGATAGCAAGGACAAGAACATTATTAATAAAGTGTTCCTTGTTGAAAGCAAAACAAAGTGATATTGTAAGATGGTTTTATGAGTAAATTTGTTGAAGCAGGAGGAGCTGAATAGCTCTACCCAGGGTTTTATCCTTTTCAAGACCAAGATGAGGTTTGAAATCAGATTTATGGGCCTGTGTGTACAACCATATTTTCCTCATTTTCCACTCCCCAACTTATGAACAATGGGTAAAAATTTCTGCTGAATGATAATTCATCCTCCAAGGACAAAACCTGTTGCTTTAAAACATAAATCCTTCTTACATACAGAAAAAAATGCGCTAATCATAAGCGTACAGTTCAATGAATTTGCACAAAATGAACAAACTTTTAGAACAACCATCCAGATCAAGAAATGGAACATTATTGCATCCTGAAGGCCCTCTTGGTTACCACATATTAGTTTTACCTCTTTCTGAACTTTAAAGAAATGGAATTGTACAATAATACTCTTTGTGTCTGACTTCTTTTGCTCAATAATATATCTGTGAGATTCATCAGATTTTTGCATGTAGCAATAGTTTGTGCATTCTAGTTGCTGAAAGAATTTCTTTGCAGGGATTTATCACATGTATCCATCCTACTGTTGATGAACATTTGGGTTGTTTCCACTTTTGGGTCATTATGCACAGTGTCACTTTGAATATTCTTCCTATGTATCTTTTGATGAGCATATTACTCATATTCATCTAGGAGTGGAAACACTAGCTCATATGGTATACATATGTTCAGATTTAGTAGATCCTGCTAAATAAGTTTGAAAAGTAGTTGTATCAACTGTATACTAACACTGTATAATAATAGCATGCAAAAGTTCCAAATATTCCAAATTGTCTCCAACCCTTGTTGTTGAATGTCCTTCTCATTTTGGCTGTTCTTGTGGCTGTGTTTTTGAAGCTCATGAGTTTAATTTGAATTTTCCTGATGACTGATTAAGATATGCATATTTTCATGTTTATTGGTCATTTAGATGTCCTTTTTAGTAAACTACCTCTTCAAGTCTTTTGCACATTTTTCTGTTGAGATGTCTCTTTTTCTTATTAATTTGTAGATCTTTATATAGTTCAGATACAAGTCCTTTGTCAGATATGTAATTTGCTAATTTTTTTCCAGTCCATGGTTTCATTTTTCACTCTTTCAATGGTATTTCCAAACAAACAGGAGTTCTCATTTTTAATGTCCTCAAATTTATCAATTTTATGTTTAATACATCATAAAATTCATAAATGCTATTTATGAAATCTTTGCCTTTCCCATGCCCATGAAAATATTCTGCATTATAATACTGAATCTTCCAATCCATGAGCATGAGCTCTACTTCATTTATTTAGATCTTCCTTATCTCAGCAATGGTGTGTGTATGTAGTCTAAAGACTTTGCTCATCTTTGCTTAGATTTGCATTCAAGTCTGAGCAAATTCCAGGTACCTATCTTTCAAATGGCAAGTGATATAAAAGAGAAAGTTTGAAATATATGCCCTGAATTCAAAATGTTTTGGTGCAATTGTGAGACACAATTTCAGGAGGAAAAAAAACCTGAATGTTAATGAGGTAGTAATTGTGTGACATAAGCAATGAAAAATGAGAGAGACAAGCAACCAAAGTGGGCTGAAATTGTTGGCAGGGATGCCTTAGACAGGATGTAAGATGTCAGATGGGCTTGAGGGATGAATGGCATTTGTAGAGTGCACTAGGAGGCAGCGTTCCAAGAGGGAAACTGGAAAGAGTCAAGGTCCTGAGGTTAGAATGGGCACAGGGTGTCAAGGGGCTAAAAGGACCCTGTGTGATGAAGGTGTCTGCACTCTGATTCATGAGCAGTGGGAGGTGAAATGAAGTCCTGAGCTGAGAGGCCCTACGAACAAAAGGAGGAAGATCTGCAAGTCCGTTTTGGTGATGAAGTTTGGCATCCTGGCCCCTGGAAGTTAACCCAGCAAGTATTTACCCTTGCCTGACACTAATTGGCAACCAGGTGGCTGTCTTTAATTAAGAACTTCCTGATAGGCACTTCCACACTGTCACACTTGAAGCTATCCAAGAGGGCCTCTAATCAAGAAATGAACTACCTCTTACAGAACGTGTGATCCAGAGACACTTTCATAGTAACCCAGAGCTCACAACCCAGCTCAAGGGCTTACATCCAGCACCTACCACCAAATGTTCCTGCGAGGGCTACAGCTGTGAAACCAGGGAGTGAGAACTACTCAGCGCACAGCTCCGTGGCAGCAGCTAGGCTTCCTCAGAGAAATCGGGCTGGAAGTGGGTGTTCAAGTCTGAGGTCACTGGTCAGGGTTTTGATGCCCTATTTCCATCCTAACTGAGGCAAAGGTAAAGCCAGCAGGCCTAGGGAAGTTCCAGAACACATGGAGCCGGGTCCTCAGGCCTCTTGGGAGCTTCTGGAATGAGTGAGGCATGGAGTAGCCAGCACTGAGTTCAAATGATAAGATTCCTAATAGAACATGAGTATGCGTTTTGCCAAGATTTATTCTAATTTTGGAACTCAGTTGGAAACTTCTGAACGTCATGTTCCATTTGGCTCAGGCAAAATACAGCTCTGCATTGCTTTGTGTTTATTTTATCCTTCAAGATCAGAGCATAATTTATTTGTAGCTAGATTTTTGTGCTTAGCACAAACCTCCATTTAGATAGAAAAACAAGCTGATGCATTTTTTTCTTATATATCCCCAAGGGGAAAAAAGCTGTACACAATGGAGAAAGGTTCCACTAGAAAAACATGCATACCCAATATAGAAAATTTACACAAAAAGAAGCACCAGAGAAGAAGTATTTTATAAAGCCTGAAATATGATGTGTCCTCAAATTTGGCATAAAACAGGAGAGAGTAAATCCAGAAAATCCTCGGGACTCTCCTACATTTACGCAGGACAGCATCTCCTCTAGTACCTCCTCCTCGTGAATTTTCTTACCATATTTATACAAATACTTTGAGAAGAAATAACATCCTTTGGAACTATGTCCTCCAACACGCCAACACTATGTCCTCAAACATGAGGATGTTTCCTTATCAGTACCCAGACTCCATCTTTATCTCATTTTTCTCTTACTCTCAAATGAACTTCTTGGTTTTTGTTAGTATAAAACCAAACTCTCCTATTGCTAAAGTGTAGTGATGCCTACAATAAAACAAAAACTGAGAAGAGTTAAGGATAAGGTTGTATTAATTAGGAGTTTTTCAGAAGCTCTACATAAAATAAGACCACAAAAAGGTGATTTTTTTTTTTGTCTGGGGTAATTAATGAGTCATCTTTCCACATCCAGTTGGAAAGATCTCAGCGAATGACTCTGATTGGCCCAGCTAAATCATGTGTCCAAGTCTGGACCAGTCACTGAGGGTGGACCTGGGTCATTTGCCCAACTGTCACATGGAGAGTGGATTTATTTCCATAAGGAAAAGGATTATAGATGGCCACTTAAGGAAACATTATAGACCGGCAAACTTAAAAGAAGCAGAAAGATATGTTTTCACTGTGTCTCAGATCTAGTACATAAGGATGTTGGAGAAAGCGTATTTCTTAAAGAAAGACAATGGTGTCAACAAAAGAGGATGCCATCACCATCAGTGGTGCCTTACCACCCATGACCTGCTCTAGAATGCGTAAATACTTTCACTGTGCACATCTTTACAGGCATCAAGAAGCCAGCACAGCACAGTAAGAGCATAAACTTTGGATTCTAACTGACTCAAATTCAAATCCTTGCAGTGCCAGTTGTTAGCTTTGGTATTTGGGCAAGTTATTAACCCTCTTTAGGCAAAGTTACTATAATAATAAATTTGATCTCTTGGATTATTGCAAAGATTAAATGAAATAATGCATGTAAAATGCTTCATACAATGTCCAGCACCTAGAGATCGCTAAGTGTTTGCTCCAGCGCTTATAATTTTCATTATGTGCATCTTAATTATTATTATTAACAAAGTGCCCAGGAATTTGAAGGCTAGAGAATTCTAGGATAGGTGAGAGTGATGATGTTCTATTCTATCAACTTTCTGGAATAAGAAACATCTCACTGTACAGCCTCTCCATTGATATTCAACCCCATCCTTTGCTATAAATCTCTTTAAAATCTCCCTCTTCCACCTTTCTTAATTTCCCTTCTTATCCCCTGAGGCATGAAACACTAATGTACCTAAATAGAAAAATCATGATAACGGTGCCTTTGATACTTGTTTTAACCTTTCCAAAAGAGACTTCATTAGTAATTGAAGTCCACGAAATTGCAGCCTTAGGAAGTATCTCTTCTGTGAACAACAAAAGGTAACTCCTCAGAGAGATATCAAAACAGTTGACCAATTTCCGGAACCAATTGTCAAAGTAATGTCTAATCCCACTAGACTGTTGCAAAGGAAGAAACTTTGAGATCCTCTAGGAAAAATTGGAGTCTTTAAGACTGCACTTCTACCTTCTCAATAACTGTATTATATCTTACTTTACATAAACTTTCCATGGAAGGCTCCAGAGGGAGATGTCTTTCCAGAGACCGGTTCCTTCATTTCCACTGCAGCTATCAGGTATCCTTGCAGCCTGTAAATTCAGGACTTAGACTTATTTTTTTTTAATCAAGAAAAGGAGTTTGAGACAGGAAAATAAGCTTCTATTTGAGTTTGACTTCCATGCTCTACTGAATGTCTATGTAGCAATTAAGGTTTAAAGTCTTATTTTTTAAAAGGAAAATGTTGCATTTTTTTATTTTTACTTATGAAAGATAGAATAACACCTTAGAGAATCGGTCCTTGGAAAGTGCTACAAGTTTTGCATTCTCTCTCCCACCACAATTACCGGTGGAAGCAACATACTTTCCTCACACCATTTTTATAGGTCATATAGTTTGTCAGAAGCATTGTGGAGGCCAGAACCTAAGTTTTCTTTGGATATGAAATGAAGCATTAGGTTTCCTTTCGATTAGAAAGGCAATGTTTTTAGGCAAAAAAACAGATTTTTATGCATAGTGCTCAAGGTAATTGCCATGAGAAAGAGCTCTGTTAAAACTTTCTGCTTTTCAACACAAAAAATAATCATTTTCTCATTTTCTTAGAAACTTTTTATAGACATAATGATGATGTAGCATCCTATCTATGTCAGAGTTATTTGCTCGTAGTAATGATATTATTCTGTGAAACTCTTCTTTGTGTCCTTGGTCACAAAGTATTTCTTCCTGTGAGTTGCAATATTTGGTTTCGTTTTTTTAACTGAAGTCTAGTTAACACCTTAGATAGCGACAACATTTTTTATCTTGTGATAAGAACTCTTAAGATCAACGCTTGTAGCAACTTTCAAATATGCAATAGGTACTATTAACCATAGTCACCACCCTTACATAATCCCATGACTTATTTATTTTATAACTGGAAGCTGTGCCTTTTTCACCCCCTTCACCTTTGTCTCCCACCTCCCACCCTCTGACTCTGGCAACCACCAACCTGTTCTCTGTATCTATGTGTTTGCTTCGGGGTTTTTTTCCAATATTGTTGTTATTTTTGCTTTTGGTTTTTAGATGCACATGTAAGTGAGATCATCTGATATTTGTCTTTCTCTGACTTAATTTCACTTAGCATAATGCCCTCGAGATCCAACCATGTTGTTAATGCCAAGATTTTGTTCTTTTCGCGGCTGAATAATATTCCATTTTATATATTAACCACATTTTCATTAGCCATTCATCCATCAATGGACATATAGGTTCTATTTCCATATTTTGGCTATTGTAAATCATGCTTCATACAACATGGGTATGTCTTTTCAAGTTAATATTTTTGTTTTCTTCTGATAAATATCCAAAAGTGGAACTGCTAGATCTGTGGTAGTTCTATTTTTAATTTTTTAAGAAAGCTCCATACTCTGTTCCATAGTGGCTGCACCAATTTACATTCCTGACAACTGTGCACAAGTTTTCCCTTTTCTCTGTATCCTCACCAACACTTCTCATTTCTTGTCTTTCTGATAATAGTCATTCTAACAGGTATGAGGTGGAATCTCATCATCATTGTGATTTGCATTTCCCTGGTGACTAGTGATGTGGAGCACCTTTTCATGTGCTTATTGGTCATCTGTCTGTCTTTGGAAAACTGTCTGTTCAGACCTTCTGCCCATTTTTTAACCAGATCGTTTGTTTTCTGTTATTAAGTTGTATGAGTTCTTTATATATTTTGGATATTAACTCCTTGTCAGACATATGATTTGCTAACATTTTCTCCTAGTTAGTAGGTTGCCTTTTCATTTTGTTGATAGTTTCCTTTGCTGTGCAGCTTTCTAGTTTGATGTAGCACCTCTTATTGATTTTTACTTTTGTTGCTTTTGCTTTGTGTCAGATTTAAAAAATTAGCCCCAAGACTGACATAGAAGAGCTTATCACCCATGTTTTCTTCTAATTAGCCTCTTTTCTACTTTTCTACTTCTCCTATCCTACTACTGCCTGTTCACTCACAGTAACCGAAGTACTCTTTTTAAACTGTAAAAAAGATTATTTCAGCATATTTGAAGCCAGCTCACTATCTTGGGTGCATTGGCGCATGCCCCAGAGAGGACCACGTGGGACCCAGGCTCCTCACCACCGTCTGCAAAGCCCATCACCATCTGGCCTATGTCCCTCTGATCTCATCTCCTGCCATTCTCCACCCTTCACTTCCCTGCAGACACACTGGAGTCTCTCCATAATGCTCCAGCTCCTCACGGTCTCAGGGCTTTCGTGTTTGGAGTTCTCTTTTGTCTTTGGAATACACCTGCCCAGTTGTCCGCACACCTTCCTCCTCCCATGCCAGTCCCAGGTGTCATCTCCTCAAAGGTGAACCCACTCCAGAAGTTGCTGTTACTGCCTGCCTTTACCTCTCCCATACCCCGGGCTCACTTTCTCCAGGGTAGCATTCATTTGTTTACACACTATCTGGGCCCCGCTGGAACAGAAGCTCCATGAGGGCAGGGGCTTTATCATTGCCAGTCTTACCCACTGCTGTATCCTCAGTCCTAGGAAAGTACCTGGAATGTCGGACCTATCAGTACACAGTCAGGACACAGCCATCAAACCAATGAGCCAACCGGAGAATACTGGAGCCCTAAAAGATGAGGAAATGGAGCGTACGAGGTCTTGCTCCAGCCCAGCAACGGATCTCATTAGGTTCACAAATGAGTCTCAAAGACCACACTCCCTCCCCTGTAAACCTATTTGCTTACCAAAAAGAGCTAGCCAGAGATGCCTCTTAGAAACACAAACAGGAAAATTCTGATTTAGCAAAGGATTTTCTCCGGTGCCAGCAGATTGCTGCCATTGGCGGATCACTTCAGAAACCTTTATGTACCTACCCCACAGGTGACCTCTGACCTGCTCATCTTCCAGGCTACACACAGAATCGCCATTGCTGGGGAACAGTTGGAGGCCTAAGGAGGAAAATTCTTTTTTTTTTCTGTCCTTCCCTCTCTATACTCTACCTAACCTCTATTATCTTTTTCTGTAGCATATATTCAGACTGTCCTCCCACCTTCTCTAGCAACCAAAAATTGTTCATGCCTTTGAAAAATGCCATGGTCTGAAAACCAGATCCACCGCCTAAAGCATCCCCAGAAATTTCCCATAGATGGCCACGTGGTGGTTTCCCCGGCCCCGCGTCAGGCTGAGACACAGCTCCGTGTGTGCACAGGGTGGCAGCAGCCTCACCTTTGATGTCCCCTTTCTCCACTCTTCATTGTCATTTACAGATTAATTTCCCCATTCCTTCAATTAACAGCCGTTTATTGAGCACTGAACTGGGCTTTAGAATGAATACAAGCAGAAGCACATTTACTGTGAAGTTAATGAAGTTTAAGCTACAGGGCCCATGGTCATGTGAGGTTTGCAAAATTTGCAAGAGTAAAGTATTTTAACTGAACTCACTAGTTAAGAGTAGTTTAGATTGTCTATCTGCTCTGACTTCCCCTTTACCACACTCCCCCTTGTGTAGGGTGGCCTTGTGGAGGCCAGAGCATTTTTGAAACCACTGAGGCAAAGGTGAATTGGAGATACTTTGGTCTGGATTTAACAAGATATATTTATATGGTTCACAGCCACCTTTATACATAATAGTTAAGTGATGGCCGCTCATCACTGTGAACAATTCCTTCTAGAAATACTTCCTAGAACCCACTGTGCCAGGTCACCCGGCGTCGTGATACGAAGGCATTCAGCCAGAGGTCCTGCCGTGGCATAGATGTGCTGTGCAGAATCTGTCCCTATGCGTGTAGAGGAAGCGGAGGGTCACCAGGGGTCAAGCTTAAGGAGGCAGAAGCTGGCCTGTGGGGATTCTTCCAATCATTGTAAGCAGACATTTCAATTTTCATGAACATCTAGTCAAAAAGGATGTTCTCTCTGTTCTGCAGGGGCATGGACTTAACAGTGATAGTATCATAAAGAGCGAGTATGTCCCTATATGAGTCAATTATTTATGCATCCCAACTATTTAATTAAAAAAAATTTTTAACTGTTTTGATTAAACATGTTAGAAGAAACACTGCATTATTCCTCAGTTGTTTTTTTCTATAAAATTATTGTTATATGAAGAGGTGATCAAGGAGAATATAGCCAAAAAATGGGGGGGAGCACAGGGTTGTAGAGGTATGACAGGCAGTTAGGTAATAAAAAATATATGGATTTTTTTTTTTTGGTATTTGTTAGGATTTAAAATGTTTTAATTTATTTTTATTTCTGTCTTTATGCCAAATAAATATTTAATTTTCTTAAACAAGGCCCCCTACAGATGTTTAAGCTTCAGGCCCCCAGACTGGTTGTCTCCTGGATACAGGTACAGATGGTGTGTTTCTGGTTATTAAGGAGCTTCTGATAGACAGTAAACGAATTCCACATAGAAGAAGGGTAGGGAAAAGGTAAAGAAATGATCGGAATATATACTCCCTCCAGGTACCAATCCATCATTACCCTCATCTCTCCTAAAGAACCTCCAATAAATTGGATTCTGAACAATTATGCTTTTGAGGGAAATGAAGAGGCTAAATTGGGATGGTGAGTTATAGGCTGAATTCAGCACCTCTTCTGCTTCCCCTTTACCATCAAGATAAAAACAAAAGCCAGCAAGTGCGCTCCAGGAAGTGTGACTCTGGACGAAGGTGTCTTTTCAGGAAGAGAGCCGACAGGTCCTAAAAGGGGACTGGCTGATCTTTCTGATGAAGTCTCCCAAAAGGCTGAAGGCAGCACTTTGGGGGCAGGAAGACCCAGCGTACAGTCACAGCATGGCCTGGAACACAGCATGTTCTCTCTAGAAACACCCATCCTTTCTTCCTTTCCTGCTCGGACCACAGAGATCATTCAAAGGGTTTCCTGTCATTCAGTGAACTTTTGCCTTGGGTGAGACCTCTTACCCCATAAGTTGAACTACAAATTAAGGACCAAATTTAGGACCTACAGAGTTGTCTGCAAAAGACCCATCAAAGACAGCCAGCTCACCAGTGTGCCCACGACTATGGTTGCCAAGCCATAAAACAAAGCAAAGCCCATCATGGTTTTCCCACAAAAATTAACCAGAAATGTAAAGGGAGTAGAACCCGAACAGTATGTGAAGCAGCCAACAATTAATCTTTTACTACAGAGTGGGTGACCTCTGCCCTGCAGGTAACAGGTATAATTACACAGCTTCTTGCCGAGTAGGTGTTGAAAGGGACATTCTCTTAAGGCTGACCCAGGGCTTCAGCACCTGGTTCCTGGCTCCTCCTCACCCTGGTGGGGAGCACAGGTTGCTGCTCACAACAAACTCCGGGAAATCCCCGCCTCAGGCCTGCCTTGGAATAAACCCTTTGTCATTAAAGTTTGTTTTTGTGCTGGGCAAGGGGAAGCCTGCAAGCAGGTACTGGACCAGGGTGGAAGGAAAGCCTAGGGATCAAATAACGCCCTAGACCCATTGCCAAGGCCAAGGGGAGGGACAGAGGCCTAATCGCAGAAAGTGGCTGCTGCCACACTCCAAAGCTGCCATTATTGCCTCGCTGGAGCCTCTGAAATCTTGTTTATTTCCTGTTTCAAGCTTCTGGAGGTGTACCACCCAGGACAATTATTAAGAGCAATAATGTCACAGTGAGTTGGGCTAGCCTTCTGTCCTGTTTTATTTGGGCTGTACCATCTCCAGTATTATAAAGCCCACAGCAAGTCCGGCTGTGCAAATGCCTTTTTATCTGTAGATACATTACAGTCCCTGCCTCATGGACCCCCAGCCCCACATCTCCCCCTTCCTGGGCTTCCCCTGTGACACATAAGACTTAAAGATGATCAAGTCATTGACGATGCTTAATTCAACTTCAGCGTCTCAAATCGCTTCAAATACGGTGGAGGAGGAGAGGGAAGTGAAATTAGGTGGTCTCAATAATTGTAGAGATTTAAGAGGGAAATTACCACACAGTACTTGATTTTGAGCGTCTGTAGACCTGGGGACCAAATTCTCCCCTTGGCTGCACACGTGTGTCTCCTGTGGCTCTGCGGGCACCACCCTCCCAGGGTGCAGGAAAGGGTACAAGGGTCCCAGGAGGCCCTGGCCCTGAGAGCTGGAGGAGGGTGGGTGTCAGTGTTAATGGTAATTAGCATGTGTGGCTTTTCAAGATGAGAAAGAAGGCTTTGTGGTGGCAGGGGAGGAAGCAAAAGGAAGGAGGGAAAGAATACAGATTCTGAGAACACTTTCAGGGAAATCAGACCTGGGGGACTCCAGGCTGGGCCTCAGACCCACGTGTCTTGCCTGGCCTCTCCCTTTGCCAGACATGAGCTTTAGAATGGGAGCATTTTTGAAGCCACAGTAAGAACCAGATTCTACTTGGGTCAGGCCTTAAATTCATTTTGAGAGGTTCAAAGACTGGAGCAGGAGAAAACTGAAATTCTAGCATCTTCTGCCACATGCACACACACAAAGAAACTGCTTTAAGACCATATGGGGCAAACTAAACGATATAAAACGCTTAAAAGAGTACCTGACACATAGTAGATGCTAGAGAAGTGCCATCAGATTCCCTGCTTTAAGTACAGTTATTATTATTACTATTATTTTATCTTGACTTTGCTTTCAAAGAGCTGATTTGGAACATAAAAAAGAAGGTAAGGAAACCACAGCCATATTCTTGCTTTTCTCAGTTACTAAACATGAGCGGCAAAACAAGGAGCCAAAGGAGACCCTGTGCCTGAGGGTAGACCCCCCCGGGCAGCTGCAGGCAGACCGGCATCGGGAGGCATGCTGCAGACAGGAGTAAGCCTGGTGGACAGCTTGCACAGGAAGGTTGCTGTTTGCCTGATTCCGCACTGTTGGGGAAAGAAGCAGAGAGAGCGGACATCTCACCTGAACCCTCACCCGTGAACTACCTAGTTGTGAAAATGACTGAGTACCTCCGAGCCACCATTTCCTCTTTTACAAATGGATATGATTAGACCACCTCCCAGGGGGGAGGAGAAGACCAAGTGACCGCATGCTGACCAGCTGGCTTCTGCCTCTTGCAACATCGTAAGGGTTCTATTAACTAGAGTTTATAATAGACTGAAAGAGATTGAGAAAGACAAAATCCACACCATGGAATGACATCTAATCAATCTACTCACAGTGAACTTGAGCACAAATGAACCCATGCAATCAGTTACAATTAACATCCATGACTAACTAGAGAGTAGATGATTCTGGGGGTCTTTTCAATTGCTTCTCAGTGACGGATTTCAGGACAACTTTCTACAGGTGGGCCCAGCCTAAAGGAATGCCTGCCCTGGTCCTTTCAGGACCCTCTTCCATCTTTATCACTCGGCCAGTTGGGGTCTCTGGTCCTCTCTCATGAGACCCACCTGTATCCAGCCCATGCCGTTCTGCCTGGGACCAGCCCTTCCATCTAGGACAGGTTTAAAATTAGAGCCAATTCCTAATGCTTTTAGTTCAGAGTTTAAGAATCATCACCTTTATCTCTATAACCATTGCTGGTCCCAAATCCATTTTCTCTCTGTAAAATGAGAATAATTTCATAGGGATGTTAAAAAATAATATTTTTATTCAATTAGTGCAACACTTGCCACCTATACAGTAAAAATATTTTTGAGGCTAACTATACTTATCACCACCACCATGGGCATCTTTGCAATCCAGTCAGGGTACTCTTCAAATTAGTTCCCAGAAGATGCCTTTCAGA
Organism: Smutsia gigantea; assembly: GCA_032199065.1. Taxonomy (NCBI): domain Eukaryota; kingdom Metazoa; phylum Chordata; class Mammalia; order Pholidota; family Manidae; genus Smutsia; species Smutsia gigantea. The sequence continues at coordinate 10,243 of JAVSCE010011752.1, read as the reverse complement.
ACCACCTCCAGCAGTTTCTTTCAACATCGGGTGATGGCTTTGTGAATCACGCTGTCTTCTGGCAGGGAGAAGAAGACTTTCAAGTGGAGGGTTTCAAGCAAAGCAAAACAAAACAAAAAACTAATTCCTCGATGATGCAAAAGTCATTTACTTTATGACTATTTCCTCAGTCCCACTTAAAACCTATCCAAGTGTGGTCGTGTTGTTTAATATTTAATGCCCCTCAGGTAGGAGCTTTAGTGCTAACTTACCTCCAAGGGGCCAGCCTGGCATATTTATCCTAAATTCGTGATGGAACCAACATAAAATCATTTTAACATGTTAACATTCCAGCATAATCTTATTTTAACATGTTAACAGTCTACTCCTCTTCAGACCTACTTAAATGCTAAATTTACGCAGTACTTAGAGGTGCAGATTTAGTTCACCCTTGGAAACTGGTAGATATCTTCAGGCCCTCTGTGGACTGGGCATGCCCAGAGTTGGTTTGTAAGTAAATTCTGCTGGGATTATGGTGTTTGGGATCAAATCCCAGACCGGAATGCAACAATTTAAAGAAAGGGACAAGCCACTCAGCTGTGATGTAATTGGCTTGGCATGAGGTGGCAGGGGGTGATACCATGCATGGGAGAAAGCCTTTGCCCAGCACCCAGTAGCACCCCAGCCACCAGGAAGAAGCACCTAAGCACAGGAAGGAGCGTTTTCCAGATCAGCTTTAGTGTGAGGAACATCGCCCCTGAGGTTCGGCAATTAGCTTTGTTTTGAGTCTATGCTGAGAAACCTTCTGATTGTTACTTCAGTCCCCCAGGTCACTTACCACAAGGGTGCCTGGATCATGGAAATAAATATTTCACTGTAGAGAAAATAAATTTGTTTTGATGCATAGAGACCAGTTATCTCTGAGTTTACTATGATGCCATCTCTCTAGGTCTAGTAAACTCCAAGTAGACTTGAAAAATAGGGGTTTTGTATCACACATCTGAGAACCCCACTCTCGATGTTTTTTTAAATTCTGTTTTGTTCACTTTCATCACCTGTGAAGCTGGGGAAATAACATTGCCTGCTTTGTATGGTCATCATGAGGTCTGATTTATGATTCAGTAGAGGCGAATTATTTATATGCATATATGTATATGAAACAATTTACCGTATGAAGGTACTTAGAGCGGTGCCTGCTGTCCATAATGGGCTCACGCACACTACCCACTTAGAGTATCCCGCTAGAAGAAGCCAGGTGGCTTGTCTGTCACCGACTTCCTTACACGGACTTCAGAGAACTTAACCTCTTCCAGCTGCCCCACTCTGAAAACTAGAGACTTCCAATAAAAGCCGTACCCCAAGCCCTTTCACAGGCGTGGCACCTGCACATGATTTAGTGCTCGGTTGTTGCCATCTTGAAGTTCTTACTGATTTTTCAAAAAGGGGCCCCATGTTTTTATTTTGCACCAGGCCCCACAAGTTATGTAGCCAGTTCTAGCGTCATGCGACCAAGGATTAGCCAAGTGGCCTTGGGTGAACCACTTCCTCTCCAGGTGGCTTTACCCTAGTTCTGTTGGTGTCATGGAGATGGAGACAGACCCAGCCTTGCCAATGAGCAGAGTGAAGTCTTCTTGATTGTGTAGCAATGTGTCCAGGCGATATGCTCTCTCTCAGAGGTCTCAGTAGACTCAGTGAAAACTAAAAGGAATTCGGTATGTGCTTCCCATCTCTACCACCCCCCCCCCCACAAAAAAAATGACAAATGCATTGGTAATTCACTGTGGAATGATGTGAGTTGCTCAGAAATACAGAGTAATCAGCTTGGTTTCCAGCACAGAGAGTGCCCCCCAGAGCCACTGCAGTGGTGGGGTGTGGGAACGGCTGCATCTGACGAGCAGCTGAAGCCAGCAGCCGCACGCAGGCATCTGTGTCAAGCCCGGACCAAACGGTTTGGCCCAGCGGTGCCCCACAGTGAACTGGAAGCCTGTCTGAGTGTCCCTACAAGATACTCCCAAAACTGCCTACTTGGGTGGATTTCCACTAAACTCAGTGACGGGCTTAGAGGCAGTGCTTTGAGGCTGCTTTGCAAGCTGCTCTCCCTTTGAGTATCTAAGATGGAGTGGCCCAAGACAAAACGGATTCTACAGATACTCGGTCCCATTGCTCTCGTATGTGTGTACTTGGTTCACACAGTGAGTCTGACTTTGATACTGGAAGACAGGACCTGGTAGTCATGAAATCACCTTTTCATTCCCAGGTTAACACCTACCAGTCTTCATCTGTGTGTTGCAGTAACCGTGTAATTCACCAAGGGTTACCAGCAGCAAATATGTGTGGATGAGCTTTTGGAATCACTGCAGCAAATTCCCCTGTAGAGAAACCCATCTAAATGCCCCCTTTCTCAGTAATTCAGTTTCTTTGAACACTACGTTTCATTTGTTCTGATTCTAGAATCTAGACATGCAGCACAAGATATTTCCAAGCTGGGAATTTGCCTTCCTGTTGCAGGAGGGCAGCAGCAGCCCCAGAGGAAGTTTCAAAGCTGCAGAGAAAACAAGAGCTGGAAAAATGTTTATTGCCAGCTTTCCCCACAGCCACTTACATAAGAGCTCATGCTGAGACAGGCTGTCCTGCCCAGACTCAGGATCAAGAGGTATATTCCTTGGGATGATGACAGAAACAATGTGGGAACCACTGAGCTATAGCCTGTGACGCAGTCCAGGAAGGAAAACCAAGTGGTGTGTGGCGATTAGTCACTTCACAATGGTGCAAGGGTTTCCTGGGGTGTTTTCAAGCTTGCGGGTGGTGGCAGTCTGCAGGAGGGGAAAGGCTCTGTGAGCAAGATATGGCTAAAGAATGGCTCCTCGTTTTCCCATTTTGAAGATAAAACAATGCACATAACAGTGTGTGAGCTGAAAGGCAGAGTCAAAAGTTCAGTTATCTTCTGAACTTGCAGATCCATTCTTCGTTCTGAAAGCTACATAAATAAATACTATGTCCAAATCTGGAAGCATTTAAAAATTTTAGATAAAATTATGTACATTTTGTTCAACTCTTTACTGAAAAAGAAATATATATAAGCCTTCTCTTCACAAAACAAACATGAAAAAGTAACTCTGCCAGGAAAAATAAAATGCAAAAGCCTTTTACAACTTGCCTTCCCCCATGATGTTACTGAAAAGCAGATGTGGCAGGCAGAGATGCAGACCTGGAATCAAGCTTGTGAGGCAGTCTAAACTATTCCCCACGGCCTCCCTCCGAGGAAGACGCCATAGCATCTTCGTGTGGACTGTTCCAGGCTTTCAGTGAGTATTAAAAAACAGTTTCCATATATTTTGCCTTAACTTCTAGCTTAAACATGGGTCTATCATTATCCTTGTTCTTTCCCTAACAGCCTTCAGGAGTAATTATTCACTCACTTTGCTGTTTGCCATTCATACATGGGTGTGCATTTTTCTCATACAAGACACGCCTAACTCTTAGTGTCTAGCGTCACGCATACGGTTTCCACTTGTTGCTTTGGAGTGGCAAGTTGAAACCAGCACAACTGCTCACACTTAGGAGGTGCCTGGCCAGCGCTGTGTGGGTGGAGTCATGTCTCTCTCCTTACTTCTCCTTCTGCTTTTCTCACTCCCCTCCCGTCCCTATTCTTCTTTCTTTCCTCCCCTTCTACTGCCAAAGCCTCAGGCTTCCTGGTGAGTCTACCGAGTATGCTCTAAACCTCTGATTTACACCAAACAAGAGGCACCATGTCCATAAAATAGAAGAGCTCACACTTTGGGACTCCAAGGCTGGCCTGAATCTCTGTGAGTTTGGGGCCCATGGTTTAGTTTTGCCAAATTAAGATCCAAAAGGAGCAAAGGCAGTGTGACCAGATGCATTGCCCATGGACCCCATCTCACTGGGCCACTCACACAAGGATCTCTATTTCTAAACCGGCATGCTTTCCCATCCTTTCTCATGATTCTTCCCCAAACCATCATGGGCAGGTGAGATGCTGAAACTATGGTCTCTGATCTTTAGTTCACTTTGCAGAGACTCTAGGAAACAGGAAAACTGAGAAAGGCCCTAAATTATTCAGGACTCATGAGTTACAAATGGAAGAAACATATCTTGAATCAGCTTAAGCCTAAAAAGGAAATTTATTTGTTCATGTAAGCAAATTAAAAAAAAAGGAAAAAGGATGGTTGGTTGAGGGATACCTCCAGGACTTTCTCACTCTTCTTTTGTTCTTGCCTGATGTCATTTTCCCAGACCAGCTCCTCCACGAGGTGGGGACTTTGCCATGGGCAAAGCTCACATCCTTGTAGTACAGACCTGAGCAGATAGCAGTTTCCTTCCCTTCCCTCTATTGATCAGAAAAAAAAAATCCCTTAAGCAGATTAGCCCACGGCTGAGCATGTCAGGTAGGCTCTTCTGGGTCGCAGGTCCCAGGTGGCCAGAGGAAATGGGGGTGGGGTGGTAGGCAGATCAAATAACAGCCAGTACAGGAAAGGAGAGCTCTGTGAAGCCCCAAGTATATTGGCAGGGGACTTGTCCCTCCGATCTTCTTCCCTATTCTTCCCAGTCCCACAAGTAAGGGTTAAATGCTACATGTGGGCTAAGGAGTCTCAGACCCTCCAAATGAAGATATAACAACAGACAAGATCCTACCATCCTGGCAGAGAAAAGATCAGGAGGGATAGTTCGCCTGGTTTTCCTACAAACACGAAGAATTATTTAGAGGTGAAATTTGAGATTCACAGAACACCATAGATGCACAGAATTGGAGAAGATCTAAGACAATCTAGATGATTTCCTATCTCTGACCAGAGCTTCCCAAAGAAGGGTAATGATGAGTAGTCAACAGTCTTGTAGAGGATCTTGCATTAGGCCTGAGTCCGGACAAGGAAACTCCTAAGGTCCTTTAGACTCTGATAGGCCAAGACTGTGAACCCAACCCAACCTAAAACTGATCAATTGCTTCCTTAAATTATCCAGAACATTCTTTCACTACCCCATTTTTATGAACTGATTTTAATAACCAACAGGCCAGTGAAGTAGGAAATTCCATCTAGACGTCTCAGATAAGCTCCCCTCTCTGACAAATTAAGCCCATATTCTTTAAGCCTGGGAATTCTCAGGCCCTTAGAAAATTCTTCCCTTGGTTCTCATCCCATATTAGCCAGCATTTGTTACCCTACTTTCCTATACATTTTGGCACTTTTATTCCTTTCCTTTGTGTCTTGACCATATTAACCAGATCATGCCTGAGAAAAGAAGCCGGAGATTAAATAGATCTAGAATATCTTCAAACTCATTTTTTCTGGTCACAGGGAATTAAGAGAAGTCAAGAAAGCAAGAGGAAGAGTTGATATTTGTTCTCATTGTCCTGCTCCCTTCCTATAAGAGGCAGAATAACGACTCCCTCCAAAGACGTTCACATCCTGATCCCTAGAACCTGTGCATATGTCATGTTACATGGCAAAGAGGAACTGAAGCTGCTATTAAGCTGACCTTAAGACAGGAAGATTATCCAGGTGTAACTCCAGGGGGAAAATATTTTCTCAGCCCGGGGCAAATTACCTTTAAAACCGAAATCAGTCAAAGGGAGAAATAAAGTGAGAGAAACCTGTTTATATCTTACAAGCAGTCGTCCGCTTCTGCTCACCCGTGTTTCTCGTGACCCAGCTGCAAAATGAGACCCCACGCAACCTCTCCAGTCCAGATATGCCCTCCTCCCCCTTGTGATCACTTATTGATATGGAGATGGACTACTTCTCTCCTTGGAAACAACTATTGATAAGGAGATGCACTAAGGCCAGGTGAAAGATTCTGGAAATACTGCAATTTTACCCACACCTGGGAGCTCAATGTAATCTCAGCGGTCCTTAAAAGCAGGAGGAGGCGGGCATGGCACCTAGAGCTAGAATATGGAACAGAAAGAAGAATGCTGGGCCCCTGTTGACAATAGGACTGTTGTACCATTTTTGGGTGGCCTTCACACCTTTTTATGTGAGAGAGAATGTGCTTTTACCATGTTTAAGTCACCGCTTTTCTGACTCTTCATAGGGAGCCAAGATCAACCTAACATACATCAGATATCTTTTTGGTATGTGTGCCTTTATTTTCAATTTTTGTTGTTTTACTTTTATCTTGTTGTTTACTTTTATTTTCAATGTTGTTTTATTTTAGGTGGATCAGTTCACATTCTTTGGGTATAAACCCTTAGCTTAGTCATATAAAGTTTTGAATAAAAGTGCGTATTTGTGAATATTTTCAAAGTAGTCTGTGAGCATGTAGCATTGAGTTGGAAGATAGTAGATACCAAATATTTGTTGAATGATGAATGAACAAATATGCTACAAATATTTTCTCCTATCTGTCATTTGTCTTTTGACTGTAATTATAATGTCTTTTGCTATATTGAAACTAAAGCTGTTATGTAATCAAATACATGAGCCTTTGCCATTGGCTTCCGGGTTTCCTAGAGGGGCCCTACTCACCCCCAACTTATGCATACATCCTCCTGTATTTCATGTCACTGTTACGTAGGTGAATATATATGTATAAATATTGAATGGACTAGGAAAAAAAAAAAGTAGGAGGAGGCAAATGAGAAGGTGGAGTGGTGCAACGTGAGAAGGCCTCCACACACCGTTGCTGGCTCGGCAGGTGGAGGAAGGGAGCCGTGAACCAGGAAATATAGGCAGCTCCTCAGACTGTAAAGGCAAGGCAACAGATTCTCCTCCGGAGCCTCCAGAAGAGAATGTAGCCCTGCAAACACTTGGATGTTAGCCCTCTTAGACCCATGTCAGACTTCCTACCTGCAGAGCTGTAAGATAATAAATCTGTGTTGTCTAAGCCACTAAATTTATGGTTATTTGTTACAGCGACAATTAGGAACAAATACATTTCCTAATTCTTTCATGTGTGTCCTAAATGTTGGGTTCTTTGGGATTCCAGTTGCTGGACTACATAGAGACAAGACAGTTCAGTGGACAAGGATTTGACTGGGCGATGACTTCACACTGGGGCTTTGGGTAAATCAGTTTCTCTGGTCCTCCGCTGCCACATCTGTGAAGTGATAGAGTTTTATTAAATGACCCCCAAAGCCTTTCTCCCTGTAAGTTCACAGATTTGATACCCTCAACCTTTTCTTAACAGTGTAAAATGCTCTGCACGGACCTGCCAAGACCCGAGCTGCCCTCCTCCCGATGTCACCACTCTCAGCAGAGCTTTGCATAGGGAGAGAAGGTCCATGTGGTCACAGCTCTCTCCGTGAGTGAAAGTAGAAATGGTCATAGTAAGAACAGCAGCTGCCCGATTTGTAATCTGCACACAGAGAATATTTAGTGCCCAGTAAGCACTCGACCAAGGGCTGAGGTGCTGCACAGTTCTGCAAGCCCAAGTGGCCACAGAGTCTTCCCAGATGGCAGGAGACTGTTAGCTTCAAAGGATATGGGTTTTGAATATGATATTCTATGCATCATTAATGGTGAGAGGCAAGGCCCAGAGTGGGTTAGGCACAGTGGATAGACTAGGCTGATAGAAAAGTGGGTTTTGTAAGGGACACACTCAGAAAGGCATGTTAAGACCAGATATCAGGGGCCTTGAAAAATTCCAGGACAGGTACACAAAGACTGAGTGACTTCTTGAGGCCCTGCTGCATTTTGCACCATGATGTATGCACAAAGCTTAGTACACTGCTAGGCACATAATGGGTAAATATTTTTTGTGTAAATGAATGAGGCATCAATGTATTTTGGACAGGACATTGCCACAATCAAAGTTGAATTTAAGGAAGATAAGTGGGACCTCAGTATGCAAAAGGGATTGGAGGAGGCAGAGATGGGATGTCTGGATACCAGAGAAGAGTTGGCCGAACTGACTGAGACATAAGGGTCAGGCTGGGCTGTTGGCTAGTATGAACCAAAGGGAAGCAACCCAGGTGCCATTAAGTCTCCCTAAACCATTCCAGTTGGGAGTATGTTGTTTTCATCCATGCAAATCTCCAAGGAAGGAGCTCTACCACCTCATGACTAAGAACAGGGTGATGGTCCAGAAAGGCCGGCACACACTGAACAAAATCCTCAGGCCAGCAAGCATCTCTGACTGACATCCTATTTTCAGTGGAAATGACCACTAATCTCTGCACAATTATTCCCTCTGTAACCAAAGCTGGCTTTTCATTCACCCTTGCCTTCCCTAGACGCAACAACTCTAATTCCCCTAACTGCTTCTGGAGGTCCGTTCACCAAGTCCCCTAATTATTTATATTTTTCTCCTCTGATTCCTCTCCAGTTTCCTTCCCCTTGAGTCATTTACCTGAATCGGAAGACCAGTTTTGCTCTAGTCATACTCGTCTTACAGACCTGCTTTTTCTCTAAGCAGTTGGCAAGAGGCACAGCTCTGCTCCAGAAGGGAGACCTGAACTCACAGGAGCATTGTAGTTATGTTCCAAGTGCCGCCAGCCAAGGACTCCGGCTGTCCTTGCCTAGAGGAACCCCTGCAGAAATCAGCGAGAAGACGGCCTCTGGACAGTGTCTGGCCTCAGCTCCCAGGGGAACTCACCATCCTCTTCCCCTTCATCCTCCTCTCGAAGCTTCCCTATCTTCCTATCAGCCAAAGTCCCTGCCAGCAGGGACAGAAGAGTAATTGATGGCCTTAAGGGATCTCAAAGTGCTATTGAGCAAAACCGCAACTCAACAGCCTCGCAGGTGCTTCCTGCAGCAGGGAGGGAAAGAAGTGTCTTTAGAAAGCCCTAAGTAACTCTAGGCAGGGATGTCAACTTGACAAATGACTCTCAAGAAACAGTCCCGTTGTTCTCTGGCGTGTGATTCCTTCCAGGCGGTGCTGGGGTTGGGGGCAAGGACCAGCCGCGCGACCCACCGCCGTCACTTGGGGCCGCTCTTCCGCTCGCCTCTCAGGAGAGATAAGGAGGCACTTGTGCTGGTTCTCTTGGCCTCCGTCACTTTGACCTTGTTTTCTGGTGGTTTTATTTAGTGAATCCCAGATTTGTGCTGATGTGGTTTGAGCTGCATTCACTGGAGGATGAAAAGTGTGGCGAGATTCTCTCTAAACATCCGGAGGCCTCTGTGCCCTTGACATAAGCTCCCAGCGCTTCTCACAGTCAGAGCAACAAGGACTGTGGGCTCCTCAGGGACAGAGACCCCTTTTGTCTCCCTATTCTCAGTTCAAAGAACTGGCTTACGTGCTCTTCAGATGTTGAATGGCTAAGTGAGAAGATCGCAGGCCCAGGAGTCACAGTAGCTAGGTTCTGGTCTTGACTCTAAGAATAAGTCTCTGGGACCTCGGCCCAGTGCTCAGGGTCTCTGGGTCTCCTTATCCTCCTGTGTAAAATGAGAAAGCATGCTCTCAGGGACCCTCAAATTCTGCCCATGAGACTTAAAGAGCTCTGCAAAGGCTGATTGGGACTTGCTCTCAGCTCAGCAGAACAAAGGTGAGGCACATGAGTTCTCCAGCGATTGTTCTGCAACATCCAGGAACAGGAGTAAACAGCAGCATCTTGAAAAGGTTCCCTCTACCAGGTAAAAGGTGCATAATAATTTCACTGAGTAGATAGGCCAGGAGGCCTCTCCATGACACTCGATGCAGGTATTGTGAAAAGCAAGTAGGCCAGCGTGCAGCCCTGGGCCCATGCCTGGTACAAGCACAGCCCAATCAGTCCCCAGGTTAACTGGATGCTCTTCCCCGAGGGCTCTCAGCCACAAGACTATGGCATGGACATCAATTCTTTGGCTATCTGGTGTTTCTTCTGTGAAACGGCACAGCAAATCCGTGGTCTGGGGCAGGCTGTCCCAGCAGGAGAGGAAATTTTGTGTAAGTCCCCAAATGGAGTCTACACAGCACGGTGGTTTGTAATGAGATCCTGGCCGTGCACCAAGGAGACTGGCGGGTATGTCCCAACGTGTGGCCCACTGCTCAGGGCGTCATCATCTGATTAATTTCCCAAGCCAGTGGATGGGCCCTGGGTTTTAATGCCCTCGGTTTTTGTCAATAGCAGTTTTGTTAGAGTTAACAGAAAGCAAGACAAATTCATTAGAAATCAAGGACTGGTGGATACCTGAATATGTTCCCTCTGAAAATGGTTACAACCTTGAGACTGAAGAATTCAGTGAAATTGTTTTGTTTTTTTAAGGAGAGACATTTTAGCAACTGGAATTAATGGTCACAAAAGTTTCCAGAAATTTTAACAACCCCATTTCCCTTTCTGGGAATCATTTCAGGTTCTTTCTTTTTTTTTTTTTTAATTAAGGTATTA
>JAVSCE010011751.1:0-56366 GCA_032199065.1 Smutsia gigantea | reverse complement strand
TTAGTTCAACCATTGTGGAAAGCAGTATGGAGGTTCCTCAAAAGACTCAAAATAGAAATACCATTTGACCCAGGAATTCCACTCCTAGGAATTTACCCTAAGAATGCAGCAGCCCAATTTGAAAAGGACAGATGCACCCCTATGTTTATTGCAGCACTATTTACAATAGCCAAGAAATGGAAGCAACCTAAGTGTCCATCAGTAGATGAATGGATAAAGAAGAAGTGGCACATATACACAATGGAATATTATTCAGCCATAAGAAGAAAACAAATCCTACCATTTGCAACAACATGGATGGAGCTAGAGGGTATTATGCTCAGTGAAATAAGCCAAGCCGAAAAAGACAAGTATCAAATGATTTCACTCATATGTGGAGTATAAGAACAAAGAAAAAAACTGAAGGAACAAAACAGCAGCAGACTCACAGAACCCAAGAATGGACTAATAGTTACCAAAGGGAAAGGGACTGGGAAAGATGGGCGGAAAGGGAGGGATAAGAGGGAAAAAGGGGCATTACGATTAGCAAATGTAATGTTGGGGGGGCACAGGGAGGGCAGTACAGCTCAGAGAGGACAAGTGGTGATTCTGTAGCATCTCACTACGCTGATGGACAGTGACTGTAATGGGGTTGGTGGGGGGGACCTGATGAAGGGGTAGTTTAATAATTGTAATATTGCACATGTAATTGTAAATTAATGATAATAAAATAAATTATATTAAAAAAAATAAAATAAAAATTAAAAAAAAAAAGGCAAACAACAACAAAGCCCTGAAATAGCCCTTAGATGAAAACCATTCAAATGTCAATCAGCAGTAGAAGAAATAAAGGAGTTAAGGTATATTCATGTGGTAAAACAGCCCATAGCCATGAAAACAAGTGAGCTAAACAGCACACAATAACCATAAGAAACCTCACAAATGTGTTGAGTGAAAGAAGCCAAAAGTAAAATAATATAAACTATACCATTCTATTTATATACATTTTTTTAAATGGGCAAAACCAATCTATGGTGTTAGAAGGTTGCCTTTGGGGAGGAGAGTGGAGTTAGTAACTGGGGGGACTGGGGGAGGGTTTCTGAGGTGCCATTAATGTTCTATATCTTAATCTGGGTGGTGACACTGTCTGATAATTCATTGAACTGTACATTTATAATGTTTGTACTTTTTTGTATGTGTACTATATATTTCAGTCTAAAAGTTATTTTTAAAAAGTATGGAGTAAGACTGAAGAGAGGTATGATGGAGTTAGGACAGATTATATCTGGAGATGGCCTTCTTTTACTTTCAAAGTAGCTGTTGCATTTCTCTTGTGAAGCACCAGAACATACCAAATATTTGACATACATGCAAAGCAACATATGATATCTGATATAAAATGAAGGATGGAATAGGAAAACTAGTAGTCAGATCTCAACAAATCTCAAATACCACTGACCATGAAATGTGCCATTATTTTAATAATCTATAGGGAAAAAATACTGCTAATTAAATATGAAACTGTGCTTTAACAATGGACCTGGGTGACACATAAAATGGTCCTATCAGGTTTTCATTGCTTTGAGGTTCCTTTGATTTATTCCACGGGATTTGGCAGTTTTCCTACATTCAGCTGCCTTATTAGCTTGGCTTGAGATTATGTTAGACATTGTTTTAGCATCTATTTCAGGTACAAAGTGCAACACGACATCTTCTAGCTGTGGGTTTCCTCCTTCCTTAGTTTCTGTAAAGCTCTGGTTGTTCTTTACAAGAGAATTTAGAAATATGGCCATTCCTCCAAAATGAAATGGCTGCTTCATTACTCTGTGACCACAATGACCTTTCATTTCAATAAGCAATGTCTTTAAAGACATTTTAAACATCAGTTAAACCCATCTACAATTATGCCAATAGAATAGCCATGGCCAAGTTTAAGCACGTGGAGGCAGTGCCCCAGCTGCTGCCTGGCCCACAGTGACTGCAAGAGGCTTCTCTATTTCAGAGATGTTAAAGTGTGCATCTTAGAAATGATGAATCAGTGTGTTGGAGGGAAAGGCAAAGCCAGAAAATTACTATTTACAGTGTTAGAGGAAGTCTTACATACTTGCATACTTTGGGCTGAAAATAAGCAGTGATGTATTTCAAGGACCTAGAAGAAAATCAGGGAATAGGTCAAAAGAAAATAGCATAGATTGCCTAAAATAAATATACTATGCTTGATGGAGGCTGTTATTCATTAACTTGACATAGAGGAGCATGGCTGGTCTCTCTCCCCTTGGGAGGCAAAGTGATGTGATAACTTAGGGCAGTGGAGTGCTGGTAAATGTTTAGCAACTGGCTCTCTGGAAAATATGTGCACATATGTGTTTATTATAAATTTACTGATATAAATGATGCATAGTGCACAGTTTACAAGTAATGTTAAATGTATAATACTCTTTGTTGTAAATTGCCATGTAGCCAATTAATCAGTTGCTTCCCAAATAATGCTTTTGTTGAGTTTTCCCCCAACTCTGTATCCATAGTCAACCTGTGGTTGTGATTGACAAATGAGTATGGTCCTGACATGAGTGTTGGTTGATATTTTTGTTTACATTAATGAAAAAGAACAAGGTGAAACAGCAAAGACATATGTTGAAACTTGACTCCTTTGCCAATAAACGACTTTGTTGAATCAGAGGACAGTTTTCTAATCCTGAAAGAATCTTTCCTCAATGTTTTTGTTATGAAAAATATAACAGCTACAGACACAGCACACCTTTAAGTTTAGTCTATGTTTTTCACATTTTCTCACCACCTTCTAAGTCTAGACAATCAACAAAATGATAAATCAAGCCCTGACTTGTAATGTGCTTCAAACAGCTGGATTGTAAATACTCCCATCATGGCCAGTTTCAAGCTATCAAGGTGACCTTTCTGAATGTGGGGATGGGAAGAGACGCATGGGAGCACAACACCATGTAGTATTTCTACCCTACAGATAAAAGAGATTTTAATAACTTTAAAAGCATAAATGCTAGAAAAAGGTAGTGATAATAATTAGGAAGTGATGACTTTTGAATATTTATTACCTTGCCTTAAATATAATTTATCTAATTGTAAGTTTGTGTCATTTAATTTTTAATAATGGCTGTGTTTAACAAATGCTCACAAAATTCCTGAAATTTTAACTATCAGCTCTTGTAAGTCTGTATGAGTCAACTCTGGCACACTTCTCCTTCGGAGTCAGACAACTTCAGGATTATATTTTAACTTTAACAGTTCCTTGTTCTGCAACCATGGACAATATCCCTAGCCTCTTCAAACTCGGTTAGTTCTACAGTAGGGCTAATAATATCTATAGCATTGAGTTGAGTGAGGACGGAACAAGGTCAAGTTTGTGAATTGCTAAATCAACACAAAGTAGGAACATGATATTTATTCTTTTCTCTTTCTCCAGTCTTTCTCCTGTCTGATCCATCCTGTACACTGCTTCCTAAAATTGTCTTCCTGAAACAGAGATATCGCCATCATCCCTCTGACTTACATTGGTATTAAGTACAAACTTCAATTTGCTATCAAAGTTCACATCTCACCAATCTCATTTTGTCATTACTTTTCTGGAGGTTGTCTGTGCCCCAACTGCAAATCTGCTGACGTGTCCCACGTGGTCCTTGTTGATCCCGTCTCTGCCCCTTCACTCCTGGTACTCCTGCCGTTGAGATCTTTGTACCGCCTGTGCCATCTTCCTCCTTCCCCATCACAGCGCACCTCCATGAGGCTCCCTTTGTTAGCTCTACCTTATAATGTCTAACCTGTATTGAGTGCTGGGGAGGAGCCAGGAACTGTGCAAAGTGTTTTGTATGCATTATCCCATTTAGTTCTCCAATTTAAAATGAAGCAACAGAGGCCCGGCAAGCGCAGATAACCTGCCCATGGTCACACTCTTGGCGAGTGGCTGAGCTGGGTTTGAACTCAGGTGGTCTCACTCCATCATCTGGGCCCTTAGACATTGTGTCCCATTTAACTACCTGAATAATTATCTTTTAAAATAAATTACTGTTGCTTAATGTCAATATATCATGTATAATGTTATATATCACATTCTTGGCCTTTCGTATCTAGGTTTACATGCTTTATCATGGTACCATCTTCTGGAAGGCAGAGGTATTAATTTATCAAACATTCATAAAGTGTTCTCCCTATGCATTAGGTGCTATACAAGGGCCAGTCCTTGGTTAAAGAAATGATAAAACATCCATATGGTGGAATTCTATACAGCTATAACAAAAATCAAGGAAGCTCTTTATGTAAGGGCATGGGAAGATTTCCAACATACACTGTTAAGTGAATAAAAGGAAGGTGCAGAATAGAGAAGACAAGTAGTGACTGTGGCATCTGACGACACTGATGGACAGTAACTGCAGTGGGTGCAGGGGGGAGCCGATGATATGGGTGAATGCTGTAACCACGGTGTGGCTCATGTGAAACCTTCATAAGAGGGTATATCAATGATACCTTAATAAAAAAGAAAAAAAAGGAAGGTGCAGAACACTGAACATGCCACCTTTTGTGTAAAATATCAAGGGGGTTAAGAATTTGTCTGTGTGTTTTTACATTTTAAAATAAAAGAGTCTTCACCATTATGAAATTCATAGAACAAGGTACTATAATAATGCTATAATTAATGCACAAAGGAGCTGACCTTGACCTTCAAAACATACATATTCTGAAACCTTCATAAATCCCTAAAATACCGACTACCACTGTGGCAGTGAAGATCAGCTGTTTAAGGAAGTCTCATGTTCCCCTCACAGAATGTAGAGTTGTGGCTGAGAAGTGGCTTCTAGCAAAGGACTTTATTTCCCCAAATCTTCTTTGCCTGTGGGACCATGTGATTAAATTCTGGCCAACAGGATGTGGGCAGAAGTGATATGACTACTTCAGGGCCTAACCATGAAATCTTCCTGTGGGCTTGGCAAGCTGGACGTTGACATCCAAGAAATTCCCGAATAACTGAGGCAAAGTTACTTTACTCTTCTTTCCCCGGCCCCCCACTGGGCTGCTATGAAATATGGTGACTTGGACCACAGGTAGCTGTTCGGAGAAAGATTAGATTCTGAATTTGCTGGTGATCAGATGTGAGGTTTGAGAAAAAGACAGTAGTCAAGGATGACCACAGAGTTTCTTTTTGGGGGCATTTTCCACAAAGGAACAGAGTTTTATTATACAACGAGTATTACCATACATGGACTGCTAACAAACAAAGAAGAGAAACTTCACTATGATTCAGGTGCCGAGCCAAACTCATCTGCCAGCAGCTACTGATGAAAGTCAAGGAAGACTTCTTGGAGGAGGCTGAACCCACGCTACTTTTTTTGAAGGACAAATGAGAGCCTGCCAGATGAAACTTGGGCATTTCAAGAATGGAAATGGCATGGATAATGGCCTGGAAGAGTGAGCCAGCATGAGCCAGACATTTTTTAACTTCCTCAGTTTACTGCATCCTTACTGTCTTGGTGAATTTCTCATGGAATCCCTAGGCCCAAAATAATGCCTAACAGTTTCACTATTGACTAATTAGGTCCAAACAACTTAATAATATTTATGTGCTAACAACTAAGTAGCTTCTTGAAAAAAATAACACAAACTGAAAGAAAATGTTATTTTTATTTTATTCTAAATAAATAACCATGACGACATAGTAATGGAATGTGGGCATCTGTTGGGCACTAGACAATTTCTCAGATGTTGGTATCAGTTTGGACGTTGCCACCATAATTTCTTGTTCCACACTGACCTTCACATGGTGTTTGCATTTTATTACAGCAACTCTTAAAAAATCCAGCTTTTCAAAGAGATAACCTCCCTGAAAGGGATGTTTGTCACGTAACGTTGAAATTGTGACTTCCTTCAAGTTAGTAGCTTGGTGTGGTGTATGACAGATATTAATTATTAATGTATTTCCCTTGAAAAGTTAAAATGCCTTCTGAAGCCCCTGTGAGTTAAGTGTCTTGGGATGCCTTGGTACATAGTTTGGAAGCTGTGGGCACTGGACATTTGGGGGAACTAAAAGCATTTCAGTGCAGTTGGGAGATAACATGTTTGTTAGCAGAGGAGAATGAGAGGAAATGAAGCTACACTACAAGGCAGCAAGCAGCTTAGGCAACGTATCGTCCATCACATTTAAGTTTTATCCAGGCCTGATGCAGCACCATACGGGCATCGTCTTCATCTATGCACATTATAGGTAGGAAGATAGACTATAGATATATAACTGCAATACATTGTGATCATTCCACTAACAAAAATATATACTAAATGGTTTATGTTGACTTGGGAAGAAGTTAGAGAAAGTTTTATAAATCATAGAACATGTAGGTTGGCCCTTGAAGAATGAAGACTAGTTAATAGTTGACCAGAGGAAGAAAGACTGCTCTAGTGAGTAGGTACGACAGTGTGTGGCGTATTTATGAACTGCACAGGATGCAGATGGCTGGCACCAATGAATTAAAATGGCAGGAGGTAAGAATGAAAACATAGTCGGGGCTTCACTGAGGAGAGATCTGAATGTAATACTATGGAATTTAGACTTTATTTTGAGAACTATTAGTTTTGGGTTTTAGAAAGACAAATCTGGCAGCATGAAGATGGCTGAAAAAAGGAAAAATGGGTGGTAGGAAGATGAGCTCAGAAGATGGTTGTATTAGTCAGCTATCCCTGCATTAATGCTGCGTAACAAACCACTCCAAAAGTAAGTGTTTCTCACTCTTAGGTCTGTGGGTTGGCTGCAATCTGCTGAGGCAGGCTGCAGGGTGGGTCCAAGTCTGTTCCATGCACCAATGCCTTAGCCCTGGACCAGAGACTGCTTGGGGGCACGTTGTCATGGTGGATTTCAGCCAAAGGGACCAAGCCAAAGGGGGTATAGGCACATGTAATGCCTCTGCTTGGATTATGGTTGCTAATTTCTATTGAACTAAGCAAGCCACATAGCTCAATCCACAATCACTGAGGCGGGAAATATGCTCTACCTACTCTAAGATATCGCGAGGTTGGGGATCGGACTCAAGAATTAACAATATTCCATTTACAGTCATTGTGGTACTGGCAAGAGATGATTAGGGCAATGACAGTGGAAGGAGAGTAGGATCAAAGTTATTGGGGAGCAAGAGCTCCCAGGACTTAGGGTCCATTAGAAGAGAGGTGAGTGAGCAGAAGGAGGTTTCTAACTTAACATATGGATAATAAATGAATACTTACAGAGTGCTCAGGTAGTGCTAGGCACCATTCTAAGGAGCTATGTACTGACTAATGTAGTCCTGTCATTACAACCCTATGAGAGAGGAGCTGTCATCTCATTTAACAGGTAAGGCAACCAAAGCGGTTATGTAACTTGCCCAAGATTATAAGGCATGGTGAAAATTCAGTTTGGATCCCTGACATCTGGCTCCACAGTCCACGTAGCTGACCACTATGAATGTCTATTAAAAAATGTACTTGCTACATAGAATTCACAGCAGTGCCATCAGTGGGGTTCCAGATGCTGACCATGAGGTATGCTCTTATAGATGCAGTTCTACCAAATAAATTAATAAATTATTTGCAAAGCTACAATACAAAGTAGGATAAGCCAAAAGTAAGACAAACCAAAAGTAGGATAGCTCCAAAGTCCACAGGCTAACACACAAGGCATGCTATTGTAGGGGACTGCCCTGGTTGCAGTGAAAAGGAAGACTAGAGTGAGTGACACCAGTGTTTCTGCAGGACTCGCCAGTGTGGGAGATCAGGAGTAATCTCAGATACAAATCTTTAGACTGGAGTCTGCTGGCATCACAGAAAGCTAAGGGATTAATTCCTGTTTCTGCTGAAGGCAACAGTAAATTTAGAGGAAGCAGTAATATCTGGAATGAGGGATAGGAGATTAAGGAAATTATTATTGGGTCAAAAAGTAGAAAGGAGAAGTGAGGCAGAACTTCTAAAGAAGGGAAGTACTTCCATTGGATTTCCATCAGGAAACCCTAGATGACCCCTAAAAGTAGTGGTGAGGAAACAGAGTCACAGGCTTTCAGAGTGGGAAAGAGCATAGTTTCACTCCACACTTCAAACACCCGTGTACACCGTGCATTCTCACCCTGGGGTTCAAAGATGTTTTGCAATTGAATGTAAAGCTGTGCATTAGTGTATATGCATGTGTGTGCATGAATCTGGGAATTTATCTGGCAAGAAAAAAAAGATTCATAGCTTTCATCAGATTTTCAAAGGGCTTCTTGATCCTAAAAATGTCCAGAACAACTGATCTTGCCCTTTCTCTCTGGACACTTTGGCTCCTTTCCCTGTGCGGGGGTTGGGGTGGGCTGGTGGGAGGGGATTGTCTGTTTTGCTATTGATCAGCTCTGTTGGAACCTCCTTCCTCTGCCTCCTCGGAAACTCCCACCCTGGTCTCGGTTTTGGCCTCTGGAGCAAAACTGGGGAAGTCTGATCCCTCTTTCATCTTTCTAAAAGGAAACTCATTTCTCAGTGTATTGAATTTATTTTCTGATATGAACTTAGTTGTTAAAGGAAATCCTTGACATTTTTGTTGCCTTCAAAGTTTCTCATGGAGTCAGCAAATAGTCTCACATTTTGAAAAGTTTGTAAGTTTAACTACCTGGAGCTTAAAAGTAACAGATCTTATTACCTGAACCCCATGTAATCCCATGAGCCTGGATTTTGTTAAAATACTGAATAGAGGATACAGAATTCTGTTCTCTCTCGTTGTTTGGCAAATAATGTCTAGTGATATTTGTAAAGGGTCTGATTTTCTGGACAAGCAGCTTTTATAAGGAGGACATACATTCTGATTGTAACAACCATAGAGCTTCAGAAAATGCAAAATAAAAACTATTTAGAAAGGCAAGTCCATTATGAAGAAAGAGTTTCTCCATGTCTCAGAATTGGATTTTTAAAAAATCTGTGACCTCAAACTTGTCTTTCTGATTTATTTACACACTGGCTCCCTTATCATTTATACTACATAAAGCCTTTAGTAATTCTCTTTTAACCATTTTGTGAATTTCTCTACCTGTCCTTCTTTTTTTACAATCACCTTGATTTAGTTACCATATTGGAAATCAGTGTTCCATCTCTTTATCTGGTATGAGGCCCACTCCAATTGAAACCAACTTCTAGCTCAGTTGTCAGGGGCACCCAAAGCAAGTAATTACTAAATGTTCATGTAAGATGAGAAGAAACAAGTGCTCATTCATCCAGTGACTATATATTGAAAATGTACTGAGTACAACGCACACAAAATCCAAGTAGTAAAGGAACTATCAGTTTAATTTAGTACCCAAGTTAAGGCAAATACTTAAATTTATGTAGTAGCCAAATAATACAATGAAGAGCTGCAGGTAAGAAGTCAACACTGTAGATGAAATGGAATCATAAAATATATTCCAATTAAAAATAAGGCAGAAGAAGGGAGGAGGAGAAACAAAGAACACAAGGAACAAATAGGAAACAAAGAGCACAATGTTAGATTTGATCCCAACTATATTATTAATCACATTAACTGTAAATGGTCTATATACCCTAGTTGAAAAGCAGAGATTGTTAGATGGGGGGAGGAGGGAGGAACAAGACCCTACTATATGCTGCCTAAAAGAAACCCAGTTTAAATATAAAAATATAAACAGGTTAAAATTAAAAGAATGTAAAAAGAAATACCATGCCATGCCAGTACTATGTTAGACAAAGTAAATTTCAGAGAAAAAAAAGTATTACCAGAGATAAAGAAGGTCATTCCACAATGGTAAAAAAGTCAATTCACCAAGAGAACATAACAATCCCAAACATTAAAGTACTTAATAACAGAACCTCAAAATACGTGAAGCAAACATTGATAGACTTGCAAGAAGAAACAGACTAATCTACAATTATACTCAGAGACTTTAACATCCCTCTCTCAATAATTGATAGATGAGTAGAAAGAAAATCAGTAAAGATGTAGAATACTTGAACATCATTATCAATCAACTCAACAAAACTGGAACTTATAGAAAATTATAGACCAATACACCTCATGAACATACATGCAGTGATTCTTAACAAAATGTTAGTAAATCAAATCCAACAGTATATAAAAAGGATCATATGCCATGATCAACACATTATCCTAGGTTGGTTTAACATTTGAAAATCAATAGATGTAATTTACCATATCAACAGACTAAAAAAGAAAATTCATGCAGAAAAAATTGACAAAATTCAACATCCATTCTTTATAAAAACTCTCAGGAAAGTATGAATAGAAGAGACCTTCCTCAACATGATAAAGAGTATCTAGAAAAAAACTACAGTTAAAATTATACTTAATGATGAAAGATAGAACGTTTTCCCCCAAAGATGAGGAACAAAGCAAAGAAGTTTGCTCTTATCATTTCTGTTCAACATTGTACTAGAGGTCCTAGCCAGTGCAATAAGGTAAGAAAAAGGAATAAAAGGCATTCATATTGGAAAAGAAGAAATAAAACTGTTTATTTTCAGATGACATGATACTCTGTAGAAAATCTGGTGGAATCTACAAAAAATTTACAAGAGCTAATAATTTAGCAAAGTTTTAGCACATAAAACCAATATACAAACACTAGTTGTACTTTTATATACTACCAGAGCAATCAGGAATTGAAATATAAAAATACCATTCAATAACATAAAAAGTATGAAATATTTAGGAATAAATCCCAGAAAGGTGAGCAAGACCTGTATCCTGAAAACTAAAATGTAGCCAAGAAATTAAAAAGAACTTAAATAAATTGGGTGATATACTGTGTGCTGTTGTTAGCATGTCTGTTCTCCCCAAATTGACTTATAGATTCGGTGCAATCTTGATCAAAATCCCAGAGGGATTTTTTTGCAGAATTTGAGAAGTTGAGTCTAAAATTCATATGTAAATGCAAAGGATCTAAAATAGCAAAATCAATATTAAAAGAAGAAAAGCAAAATTGTAGGGATTACTTTGCCTGACTTCAAGATTTATTATAAAGCTAGACCAATCATGACAGGGTTGTATTAGTGTCAAGACAGACAAATAGGTCAATGAAAAAGAATAGTCCAGAAATAGACCCTTAACATACCTGATTAATTTATTTTTAACAAAGGCACAAAAGTTATCAGTGCAGGATCAACTAGATATCCATGTTAAATAAAAAAAAGAACTTAGGTATGACTCCAAAAGCATGAGCCATAGAAGAAGAGAAAATAATGAATCAGATTTCATAAAAACAAGAAATTTCTGCTCTTTGAAAGACATTGTTAAGAGAATAATGAGGATGCCCAGACTGGGAGCCAATATTTACAAATCATGTATCTTATAAAAGATTTGTATGCAGAATATATAAATACCTCTCAAAACTCAGTTATAAGAACACAACCCAACTTAAAGAATAAAAGACTTGAGCAGACACGTCACCTAAGAGGATTTACTGATGACAAATAAGTCCATGAAAAGATGCTCAATATCGTTAGTTACTAGGGAAAATGCCAATGCAACCACAGTAAGATAACACTACTTATCTGTTAGAACAGCTAAAATGAAAAAGACTGACCATACCTAATGTTGTTAAGGCTGTGTAACAACTGAAACTCTCATACACTGATAGTAGGAACGTAAAATGGTACAACCACTCTGGAAAGCAGTTTGGCCCTTAATATGTTAAATATACACCTATAGTAGGACTCATTCCATTCTTAGATGCTTATACCCAAGAGAAATCAAAGCATATGTCCATACAAAAACTCGTACACATATACTCATAATAGCTTCATTTGAAATAGGCCCAAACTGGAAATAATATAAATGTCATCAACAGGTGAGTGGATAAACAAATTGTGGTATATCTCTATAATGAATACTTGGCAATAAAAATAGATGAACTATTGATAATAAATAACTGAATAATCAACAACAGAATAATCTCAAAATAATTATGCTGAGAGGAAGAAGCCATACCCCCCCAAAAATTCATACTGTATGGTTCCATTTATTTAAAATTCTGCAAAATGCAAACTAATGTACAGTAATAGAAAGAAGATTAGTGGTTTCCAGGAGAGGGAGTGAGTGTGGGAGAGTGATGCACGGAAGGATTACAAAGAGGCATAGGGAAGCTTTCAGAGGTGATGGGTGTGTTCTTTACCTTGATGGTGGTAATCGTTTCATGCAGGAATACATACGTCAAAACTGTTCACTCTAAGCATGCGAAGTTTATCTTTTGTCAAATGTACCTCAGTAAAGCTATTTAAAAATACATGTATTGGGCACACTACATGATAGGCGTACTGCGTGCCAGGTTGTGTCGTAAATGTGTGAATTGCATTCTTTTTAATCCTCACAACAAACCCTATCAGGCTGGTGCTATGCTTATTCCCTTTACATTTAAGAACACCAAGGTTTAGACAGGTTGTTCACATTCAAGCCTACCCACCATGCTCTTTCACTCTTAACTGCGAACTTGGGGTAGAGAGAAATATGTGGAAGAGAAGCACAATAAAGTGCTAAGAAATCTCACATTTATTACCTAGATCCTTTTAAGAAAGGGTAGAGTAAGCAGTTCAAATGCCCGTGCCTACTTGACAGACGCACAAACTGAGGTTCAAAAAATTAAAGTGACCTTTACACAGTGTCAGACCTGGGAGCTGTCGGGGGAGCAATGTCTCCTACTCCTCATTACCAGGGCCCTGTCCACCACAGGCTCCAACTGCTGGTGATAGACTTCTGCGGGCTTTTTTCAGTGGGCTAAATTCATGTAAATTGAGTTCATCGTGTTTATAGACGTCTGAAACTCTAGCAAATGAGCATTGCAATATACTGGGGATTTCCTTCAGAGGCTGCGGTGCAAGAGGAAGGTAAGGCTTGGCATTTACAAGGGTCACGGGGCACTCGAGTCACCATAGCAGCTTTCAGGTTTCATTGGCCAGATGCCGGCGGGCGGCCGGCCGGCATCCCGCGGCCCCGTCCCAGCGCTCGGCCCGGGTGCCCCTCCCGCGCGGCTCCGCGGGGGCGTCGGGGAGGCGGGCCCCGGGACGCTCGCGAGGCGCTCCAGCGCGGCGCCCCCTGCCGGCGCCCTGCTCCCTCGCCCCGGATCCGGTCCGGGCGGCGCGGGGACCGACCTGAGAACCAGCGAGCGAGCGGGCGGGCGGGCAGCGCTGCCGGCGAACGGGCGCGCCCTGCAGGGGTAGGTGGGCCGCGGGCGCGCGCCGGGGTCGGCGCGGGCGGGGGCCCGGCAGCGGGGACGCGCGCGGCGGCGCGCGGCGGGCGCGAGTCATCAATTATGCAAGGACCCGAGCGGCGCGGGGGGCGGGCGCGGGGAGCGCTCCAAGATGGCGCCCACCGCAGTCCCGCCCGCCGCAGCCTCGGCGCCTCTGCAGTCCGGCCGCGCCTCCCGGGCCCCGCGCTAGGGCCGCCGCTACCTCCCTCGCCGCCGCTGCCGTAAGTCGCCCCAGAGCCCCCGCCCTGGCGCCGCTCCTCGCCGCCGGGATCCCCTTGTCGCGTCGGGACCCTGGAGCTGGTCTCGCCCATCTCCAGTCTGGGGCTTTGCCGCAGAGTGCGCGGCGGGGCTCGAGGGACCGTGGAGCTGGGTTTCTGCCCTCCCTGCTTTGGACAGGTGTTTGGAAGTCTTGCTTCCTTCTGCCGTGTTTACCGGGGGTCCCTGAGGAGAACTGAGGACCACCGGCCCCCGCCCCCCATACACCCTTCCTGGTCTCGGCTGCAGTGGAGACACTCACCTGCCCTCGGCGCCCCTTCCGTGGTGCAGCCACTCCCCTCCCCCCATCTCCCAGGGCCGGGGCAGTCGGAACCCCTCGCCGGGTTGCACTGGGAAGGGCAGCGCTGTCGGGATCTTCCTACAGTAGCAGCCCCTTAGGTCTGCCCCCTCCCCCAAGTCTTACTGCACCTTTCTCCCCCATCCGGTTCCAGATTGTCACCAACTGCATGAGCCAGGTGCTCCTGGGTTTTCAGGGTAGGCAAGACGCTCCCTGCCCTTTACTCTGATGCGTCTGTTGCCCTCCCGACCGAGTGCTCTGGGGCTGTGTTGGGAGCCCCCGGGACCTACCTCGGCCGGGTAGGATTCCCGCATTAGGGAGTACATCACTTTCAGAATATCCCCTTCCCCCACCCTAACCCCTACGCCACCCGATGCGGAGCTTGTACCTCTCTCCTCTCTCCCTTCCCTCCCCCACCCTACCGCCGGCACAGCGCTCTGGGCTTCTTGTTAGCACTGGGCTTGCGAGATTGCCCTGCTAGCAGGCTTGGACCCCTCCTCTCTAGTTATCTTTCGGTACTTCAGGGACCGCAGAACCTCTGCATTTGCCCTGAGAACTCGGCTCCATCCTCTCCGTGCCCAGAGCAACCACTAATGGAGACTTGCAGTTAACTTTCTGGGGGTTGGCCAGGGCTTTCAGACCCTTGCAGCGCCCTCGGCCTCGAGGTGGGGTGGGAGTGGGAATCATTTTTCAGACTGATTCTTTACGCCACGCATTCCTTCCAACTACTCCACCCAATGCCCTCTTCCTCACTTACACTGCAGCTTCTGAAACGTGGGGGAATACATTTTATAGCTAGAGATTCCAAGATTCGCCATCAGTATTCATAATAAAAGGATGTCATCTGTTTGGGGGGTGGGTAGAAGAAACTTTGCATTGTATCTGGCTAATTCATGGGGAGGGAGAAATCATTAGTATGGAGCAAACTCTACCTCACAGGGAAAACTGCTTTTAATGCACAGTGGGCACCAAAGAAGCAGGGATGGAAGCAGGAAGTATGGATAAGGGCTTTGGGGGCAAAGGGGGAGAATGCTTTTCATAACTGTCTTCTCGAGTTGGAACCTGGAGAGCCTTTATAGAGAGGCAGCGGTGTGCTATGGCTAGGGGATATTTTAGCTTTTCAAGGGAGATTTCGGGTGCGGTAGGTTTTCATTGTTTCACAATGTCTCTGTACTTCTCCTTTCTCCACGTGCATTAGAACATATAGGGGGTGGGGGGACTTTTCTTCCCTTAAAAATTTTTTTTTTGATGTGTAATGCAAATGGCTGGATAACAATACTACTCAGTACCATCCTGGTAGGAATCTCAGGGGAATCGGCTTAAACCGTTGAAAGCTTTGTAGCACATTGCCTG
This sequence comes from Smutsia gigantea, assembly GCA_032199065.1. Lineage (NCBI taxonomy): Eukaryota > Metazoa > Chordata > Mammalia > Pholidota > Manidae > Smutsia > Smutsia gigantea. Next base: position 41,258 of record JAVSCE010011751.1, on the reverse strand, counting down.
TAACCTGGTTCTTGAAATACTGCAGTGTTTTTTTCTTTGGAAGCATGACCCACAAGGCCTTCAATTCTCCCTGAAAGAGATTTGATTGCTTGAAATAGGGGGTTGTAGTGATGGTTTTGTATTCAGCTGGCATTCTCTGTCCTAGAAATTAAGGCTCTCCGGGGAGAGGGCTCCAAACATGTTTCATGTTGTCTGAACATCTGACTCAGGGTATGTGTAAATGTGTCTCTTAACAGGGCTGATGGTGGGTAATTCTTGATAGTGCAGGCCAGTTATTGGTTTATTGGGCTCCGTTTGAGAGGCTGACTTTGGTTTTCATTTGGATTTCATCAACTTTCATCAAAATATTTGAAGGATTTTACTTTAAGTTATAAAGGATTATGAAGTGGAAATATAGCATCCTTAAAAACAAACACCCATACAGGTGCTTCTTCCATTCTTTGTAGGAGTTTTAAGAAAATTTTCTGACTGCCCAGCTTTGATTGCCTGTGTTTAAGCTTGTGCCAGGGTTTCTTGCTGTGGTGCTGAAAGGACAGTTCCCTGACCAGCCCTTTAGTGAAGTGCACACATGCGGGACATGATTTGGGTTTTTCTTTGCTTTTATTATCAGCAAGCTTTCCTGTGGATGTGTGTGTGCATGTGTAGCTGGGTGTATATTTGAGGTTGCAGACCTAGTTATCATATTTTATTACTCCCACATAACTTTTCATTTTGGCTGTCCCTCATGGAGACAGTGTTTTACAGGCTGCAAGAGATCCATATGTAAGCCATACAGTGACATTTTGCTGACTGCATTATTTCAGCACATTTTGGTAATTTCAAATAGCAAGAATCTGTTAATATTATGGGAATTTGGTCTCCACAAGAAGTAATCAGATACTTTGCTAGGTTAAGCTGGAACAGAAGGGCATCTTTGTTGGGTTGATTTGGATAGTGAGCTTGGAAAAGGGCTTGACACCACAGAGGCCAATATGGAATCCATTGTATCACTAAAGCAGACTTGTCAAAAAATTATTCTAAAATCCTAGGATAGGAAGGGGGTCCATCCAGCACAGGAATCCCCTTGTAGAAGATCTCTGCTTTGAATACTTGCATTGGTAGGGAACTTACTACCACATAAAGTAGCTCATCCCACTTGGGTTCCACTGTGATTAGAATACTTACATGTTATTGAAAAGGTAACATACATAAAATTGAAAGACATATAAATTGGGGCTACATCAGGGGCAAATGTCATTCTTGTGCTTGTTACCAAGAAAAGATTGACAATCAGTGTTCTGTAGAGATTATACAAGAAACCTGTACAAAGATAGAAACATACCCACCTAAAACAAGAAAGGCATTCCATGAATGGAAAGAAAAATAATTATCTTCAGTGTGCTGATGTTACATAACAAGTTGTTCTCGAGGCACATGCATAAATTAATGAATACTTAATTCCTATCGATTATTATCTGAGAGACAATAAACCCACACTGAACAGAAAGTATTAAAAGTATAGTTTATTTAGAGTGAGAGCAGTTTCCTTAATATAAAAATAGCACATACTTATTGCAGAAAAATTTTAATATATGTAAAAAAAACAAGAAAAAAGCCATCCTTAGTCTTACCATCTTAAGCAACACAATTGTGTTCTATTATATATTTTCAGTCTTTTTTTTTTTTGCTGTAGAGAGGTCATGAAGCACTTGCAAAAGTTATTCAGAATAACAGTATTTTAAAACTGAGCCTTTAAAATTCTTCAGTTCATAGTCCACTAGTTAGTCACTTAGGGGTTCAAATACTAGATTGTTATATTTCAATTTACCTTTTTTTCTGAATAATTCTGAAAATTTCCAAAATACTAATGTGAAGAATTCATTCTTAGAACTGGATTCCTGTGGAGTCTCTTAATTTAAATATAGCAAGTTAATTAGAGGAATAAGGAAACCTTTTCTTAATCTATGAATCAACAAATAATCTCCTTCTGCACCTTCTATGTGTGAGGCGTTGTGCTACATACTAATACTCTTTAAATGGTAAGAACCAGCTTAGAAAATGATATCATGCCAAAAAACTATGGCTGTTAAGGTGTTAAAGGAAGGAAATAGGTGATTCACCGTACAGGTATATTAATTGCTGAAATGTTATATGGCAGACTATTAGGTCTAGCCCAGTGATTCAGCCTAAAAGATAATAGTTCGTGGAGGAACAGGAAATAAATGCAGGAAAAGAAAAGATCAAGAAAATGTCTTCTGGGAAATTTTCTCTGTCTGTTTGTGAAGCTATAGAGATGCAAACAACCAGGACATGTACTTAAGGGCTATGTTAGGAATTAAGGTTAAATGAAGACCCAAGAAGGTTGCCATAGTTGAGAAGAAAAAATCCTAAGCAGTGTGGGCTTTGGAGTTAGGCAAAACTACAAGTTCAAGTCTTGATTCTGCTACTTACTAGTTTTGTGACCTTGGGCAGGTTATTTAATCTATCTGAGCTTCAGTGTTCTCACCTATAAAAACAGAAATACCAATACCTACACTGCAGGGTGTTTGTGGGGATTAAATGAAATCTCTGTTTTCTTACGGTTTCTGACACATAGAGCTCAATATATATTAGCTCCTTCCCTCTAGGGATTTAGCAGCTTAGTGTGTATTTATTTATATGTGTATTTGATACAGTATGTATGTAGTCTATTAAATTTCAGTAGTGTGAAAAGCAGACGTTGCTTTGTCTTCAGTCTGGCACAGAGGATAGAATTTGCAGGTACCCTGACTTGCATGGTTATTGCTAGACTAAAAGGAGGAACCTTTTACTGTACAGTTACAGTGCTAATCTCCACCCACCACCACAGTTCAGATGTGGTTACTAAAGTAACTCTTTCCTCGTTCATTCCCAAACTTCTAGAATAGGACTCTTTACCAAAAAGGAATGCTCTGGTATTCACCAGCTGGCAGGCAACTGGGCTGTTTTTAGCTGTAGCCTGGGATTGAAGGTAGAATGGGCCCAAAGGCTGAGGCTCCCCTTTATTCTTACTTGAGCTGGATATTTTAATTGTGTTGAGTGGTTATACAAGTTTGGAGTTGCTTTTGTCTTCAGAATTCTAGGTTTTCCCATTATATAGTCTTTGCACTGCTTATTGAATGGGCCTCATACATTTAGGTCTCACGGCCGACCATTTACCTTTGGCGATTATTATTCTATACTTGTCTGTTTATAAAAAATTGAAAGATCCTTCTGTCAGTTAGGTAAGGCAAATATTATTCTGCCTATTTTATAGCTGAGGAAACAGAGCTTAGGTTAGTTGTCTAGGGCTCCAGGGCCGTGAAGTGATGGAGTAGAAATGGGTACCCAGGTTGGGTGGCCCATGCTTAAAGATTTTTTTCCATTAAATGGTGTTATATTATGATGTTCATATAACTATGTAATGTGAACAATTTTGGCTTGAAGAAATAAATTATCATTCTAAGTAGCTAAACATATCTCAATGAGTGGGCATAATGAAAGATTCTGGGCTAGGCAGAAGGAGGACAGAAGCACCTTTGAAGGAGAGCATTTTGAGAGCAGGACAGATGAGGGAAAGTGAACAGAAGATGTATCAATAAATAGAATGTGGATGAAAATAGGAGACATCAAACACACTTGTTTTGTTTCAGTAGCTATCCTAGCTATTTATTAAAAGGTCATCATGTCTTGGTGTCTGCTTCTCTTTCTTCATTTCTCTTGCACATAAATACAATATTTGGCTACTCATAAATGCTCCCACATTGACAATGTAAGTTATAACCAGGACTGCAGGGGAATTACGGCCACTACCACCTGACTTTTTCTTATGCAAGGCTGAAATTGTTATAGGACTCAGAGAAGAGTAAATTACTGGGGATTGATGCTGAGAGGGGTATTTGAGTTGGAATGGAAGTTGTGGGAGGCTCTTGGGCTAGAAAAGCAAAGGTAAAAGTGGATAATAATTAAGATTTCCCTTAGGAGATGTGTCATACGAGGAGAGTAGGGCAAAATAAAAGCCGAGAGCTTGAGGGTCTAAGAGCTACTCTTAATTTAGGACTGAAGCTCTTTTGATCCTGCAAGGAGTCAGTTGGGTTAGGATGACTAAAATATTAGCTGGGAAGGTTTGGAGTACTTTTCTATACACTGTTGATAGTAGGGAGAGGCCTCCTGTGTTCATTGCACCTGTCCCAGGATCTGGAAATGAAAAGCAGTAAAATCCTTCAAAAGACATATTAACAAGCTGTTTCAGGTTCAGCTGATGAGTGCAGTTTTTATGCTGTAAAATCTTTTGAGTCCCTGGGGAGTAAGAGCATTAGAGAAATACAGTGAATGCTTATTTTCAGGGATGGATTATCTAGGCTGTGATTTATATATGTCATTTATTTCCCTCCCTGTTTTACAATTTGGGTATTTAAGTGATGGTTAGAATTTTCACCAGAGTGAACTTGGGAAGGGAGAAAAAGTAAAAATTAAAATGTTACTTTAAATTGTTAGATAATGATCACAATTGCTTTATTGATGAAAAGCGATTCATTTTTCATCTATTCTTATTCTCTTGTTATTTTAATAGTATAGACAATTGAGGCTATACAGTTCTAGCCTCTAAAAGCTCAATGTTCATTGGAAGCCAGTGTGAAATTTTTACTTCATTTTACTGAGCAACAGTGCTATAAGTAAATAGGACTTAATTTATTATATGGTCATAGGAGGAATTCTTGTTCAATTAAGGATAATGCAACAGACTTTTGCTTCACATTCCTAGTGTCTTTATCTTAGCAAGAAGCTGAATAAAATGCTTTTAAATGAAAACAAATTGATGCATTTTTATTAAATAGCACAGAAAAGTTGAGCAGGTTGCAGATGAGACTGGCAGAGCCTTCTCAGAGGTCAGAATACCCGGAAATCTCATTTGCTACAGATTTCAATTGGATTTCCTAAGATTTTGGTGATGACTAAAGAAGCAAAATGTCTTGTTTCTAGGACAGATGCCTTGAAAAAAAAATAAGGCATTTAAAAAGATTTGTATGGTGATAGGGAAGAAAGTATTGGGTGTGTGAGGAATCATCAGAACAGACTTTGAGAAAGTCAAAGAATGATTGCTGTGAAACTGGACAAGGGAATTTGGATGTGAACTTGGGGAACTGCCCATATTTTAAAACAGTTGCTTGCTCCCCTCTGCAAACTCCTTTGGCTATATCTCTGTGTACTATTAAACTGGAGTGATTCTGATCTTCTGGGTAAGGCATGGAACCTTAGGAAGGCTTTTTATTTTTTAAATGTTACTTTGTCCCTAGCTTTGCTAGAACTTTGCTGCAAACTGCTTTCTTTATCTGATGTCTACATTGGAAAACCTGGAGATACTGTCTTGTGTTATAGCCAAGAAATTTAGTAACATTCTTATTTTTTGTTTTCACTATTTTGTCATTTAATGTAAGAAATATTTTCTCAAAAGGCACTGTTGAAGGTGTCTCTTCCATTCTATGTCATAAAATGTCTTTTACATTTATTTGCTTGAATAGTTAACAGAGGCACAGTGTTAAAAAATCAGAATGTTTAAATTTAAGTCTGCCTTTGCTTCCCGGTCACCCAGTGTACACACATAAAGGCAACTACTGTTACTAGTTTCTCTTGTATCCTTTTCTGCATTCATATATACCTGTATACGTTCTTGCTGCCTGTGCCACACACAGTTATTTCCATGTCTTTTGAGGAAGATTGTTAAAATAGTTTGGGGATTTGAACTCTTATTCTGGATTATCTCAGATCAGTTAATTCCCCCTTTTCCGTATGATGCAGATAATCCCTCTAAGTTTTATTTTTCTTAGTGATATTTATATTCTGATTTCTTGGCTTAATATTTAAAGAAAAAGTTAGTTGGGGTCAAGGCAGCCCTTTCCTAACCTAACTACATTGCTTTTTAGGGTTGCTCCATTTGAGAATTATCTATGAAAGATAAAAGTACAGAGGAAGACCTGGCCTTGAGAACTATTAGTCTGTTGTGTTCTGTGGGGAACTATAAACCACCTATCCTGACCGCCAGTCAACAGATATTTACTGAGTAGCAACTAAGGGTGATAGGTATTAGAAGATATATGAAAGACCTTATATTCTAGGAACTTATTTGGTGAAATGTTAAATAAGAAGAGGTTTTCATAATAGTTCATGATAACAACTGAAATTTAGTTGCCCATACATGGTATAGAAAATAAGTAAATTCCTTTTTTTTGGAAAGAGAGAGCCTTAAGCGGGTATGATCAGAAACAGGTTGATGGAAGAAGTATGATTTGAGCTGGAATTTCCAGAATGGCTGCAAAGATAGGCTAGAGTTAGCCAAACATTAAGGATTTTTCAAGTTATATTTATCCTTAGAGACAATGGAGAACAAAAAGGTTTTTGAGGAAGTACAGGATGACACATCATCAGAGCCGTGCTACAATGTTTTAGGGGGACTGGGCAGCAGTGTATAATATACATGGTCTAGAACAAAGAATGGACATCCAGTTAATTGGCTGTTTGAATTGGCCTGTGTGGGGAGATGAAGGCTTGGACTAGGATAGTAGTGATGAAGATGGGAAGGAAGGAGAAGAAATAAAATTTTGTATATGTGTGTCACATAGATGTGTGTAACTAACATTCTTTAATGTAAGAAATAGTTTATAGGAAGTCTCAATAGGACTTGGTGAATGACTTTAAATGGGGAAAAGGGAGGAGGGGTTAAAGATTATTTTGCTGTTTTAAAGTTCGGAGACAGAAAATTTTAGTAAATCTGGTGAAGTGTTTTCTGTTATACATGTTGGCAGTCTAGTCCAGAACATCTTGGTTAGCAAGCTATCTTTATTTCTAATTTTTAATCCTTTCTCTGTAGAGGGTTTTTCCTCTTGAGCTCCTAATGTTTTCTTTAAGAAAAACCTAAGTCTTCCAACTTCTCTATTCTGAGCTCTCTTAATATTTGTTGAGTCTCTGTCCTTTTCTTATTTTGAAGTCTTTCATTCTGTCCATTTATAGACACAACTCCTGGTCTTTTTCCTTAATATTCTCAATTAACCTTAAGTTTATCGTATAAAGAAACAAGAATTATGCACCTTTTCATAGACCTGGTGGATGACTCTTTCGTCCTTACTGAAAATCAGTGGTTTTCTCTTTTTGACCATTTGCTTATATTCTGTGTGCTTCATGAAAGCCATCGTTTTTGAAATTGCAGGCTGACTTAAAGGTAGCAACTGAGAAGATTCTAATAGGTGAAAACAGAGAGAAAAAGTTAGGCCCTTCAGCTAGTACTGTTACTTTTTATTTAAGGTACTGAATCTTGGGCTGTGGATACAAAATGTCAGACTTGACTTGCATAAATGTCCTTGGTGTAGCTAGGATTCAGGACAGTGGCCAGTCGGCCCTAAAGTGGGACTTCAGTATACAGTGGTAATGTAGAACAAAGAGTGATAGCCTTTTGTAGTCAGTAAAGATCTTTGAATATGAAAAAATAAAGGGCTGTCAGAACATCAGATGGAAAATAACAGAATGCACCTAAAGAAAAGCAATTAAATTTAATGCAATAAAATTTCTCATTTAATTTGTTAATATTATTTTCCTTCTCACTATTAAAATTACTGAGTTCTTGCAAATTCCATTAACATTTGCCACATTTTGTACTCAGACAGTTGGCAGAAGTCCCAATGGTTTGTGTGAAACCAGTAGAGCAGGCAGAGTTCATGTACAAGATTTGAGTAAATTTAGCACTGTATTTAGTGATGCAAAGCATCCTTACAGTAATTCCAATGGGAGGGTCTCTCTGCAATCTCACTGTAAGTTTGTACCTCTTCCTAGTGTGAATGCTCAGTGTAACAGTGATTAAGAACAGTTCAACAATAGCCCCTTGGGAAGGCATTCTTGAGATAGCCTGGGATGAGGAAAGTCCCTAAAGACCACTAAACTGAATGATGGCAATCTGTTTTATTAATCTAGATGTTCTTGTGAAAGTAATATCTTAGTAGATTTTTAGGTTTTATTTTTTTTACTTTCCTTCTAGTTAGAATGTTTCTTCTGCCTTGTCTCTAGAAAAGGAGATGGAAGGGTATATAAGACCCCAAGAAAGGTGCAGACTGAGTGATTAAGTGTACTGGGGAAACAGAGTAGAATGATCATATGAGTATTTTACTTACCTCATAAGACTTTTTTTCTCTTCCAACTTGTACAGAAACTTCAGCCATATGTGCTGAGGGGATAAGACGTCTGTCATTTTGGAATCTTGATGTAGATTATTGGCATTAGAAATTGCTCAAAAGTTTTATAGATCAAAGAAAATAAGTCCATTTTGGGTGATGAGTGGATATCAAGGACTTATAGATCCAAGTGTTTCCCATCTTTAATTTTAATTAGATTATATCCAGCTTGACCCTTGGGACCGATGTGCTTTGTGCCTAGCCTCATGTTCCTTCCTGATCATTAGTAAGTCTTTGGTTTATATTGTCCCCTGGAGGTTGTAGGAGTTGCCGCATCTTTTACCTCCTTCTCCTTTGTAGGCTGCCGTGCTGGTGTCCAGTGGTGAAGCACAGAAGTCATACAGGGGAATGTGACTTGTATGCCCTGCTCAGGCTCTGCTCTGGAGTCCTACCTTTGCCCAGGGTAGTGTTCAAAGATTTTCTTTTTTTTTTAAAGAGCAATGCATTTACCATTCAATGCAATCTGTTCCAAAATCTGAAGAAAAAAAACTTCATTCCCAGAAAGCAGTGTCACTTTTCTACCCAGGTTTCCAGAACCATCAGTTACTTACAGGTGCTACTTCTGTTTATAGAGGTTGAGTTGTCAAGGGCTTTCCAGTTTTTTCCTTCCATGGTTTAATCACAGACCCTTGTAAGAACTCTTAATTGTGAGACCTAATGCTGACTTTTGGGGGTACTATAAAAATCCAGTTTGGATCGATAGAATTCAAAGTATGAGCGCGCTAGTCTACATTTTGGGCAGGTGGGTATTTGGTGTTTTTATGGCCAAAATTTAGGCATCAGAGTCCCTGCAGTCTAGTTGTGGCTTTGGGCCAATACACAGTGCTCCTGAGGCAAACTGTCCTTTTTCCTGTTTGGAAACATATTCCTATTAAGGTACCCAAATAGGGTTCTATTTCCTTTAAAAGAGTAAGTTGAATAGAACTAGTATTTGAAAAGCTTTTGAAGTTCTAACTCATGTGTGGTTAATGTATTTTTTCCTTTACAATTTTAACAGCTTTGCTTATTTTTTCTTTTATTGTTATTTTTAAAATTTACAAATAGTACAATTGAAAAAATTTTTGGTGCATAGTTCTATGAGTTAAAAAATTTTTTTTTATTAAGGTACTATTGATATACACTCTTACAAAGGTTTCACATGAAAAAATAATGTGGTGACTACTTTTACCCATATTATCAAGTCCCCACCCATACCCCAATGCAGTCACTGTCCATCAGTGTAGTAAGATGCCACAGATTCACTGTTTGCATTCTCTGTGCTACACTGTTTTCCCCGTGACCCCCCACACCATGTGTACTGAACATAATACCCCTCAATCCCCTTCTCCCTCCCCGCCACTTGCCCTCCCACACCACTCCCCTTTCGAAACCACTAGTCCCTTCTTGGAGTCTCTGAGTCTGCTGCTATTTTGTTCTTTCAATTTTGCTGTGTTGTTATACTCCACAAATGAGGGAAATCAATTGGCACTTGTCTTTCTCCGCCTGGCTTATTTCACTGAGCATAATATCTTCCAGCTCCATCCATGTTGTTGCAAATGGCAGGATTTGTTTCTTTCTTATGGCTGAATAGTATTCCATTGTGTACATATACCACCTCTTCTTTAGCCATTCATCTACTGATGGACAGTTAGGTTGCTTCCATATCTTGGCTATTGTAAATAGTGCTGTGATAAACATAGGGGTGCATATGTCTTTTTGAATCTGAGAAGTTGTATTCATTGGGTAAATTCCAAGGAGTGGGATTGCCAGGTCAAATGGTATTTCTATTTTTAGTTTTTTGAGGAACCTCCATGTTGCTTTCCACAGTGATTGATCTAGCTTACACTTCCACCAGCAGTGTAGGAGGGTTCCCCTTTCTCCGCATCCTCACCAACATTTGTTGTTAGTCTTTTGGATGGTGGCCATCCTTACTGGTGTGAGGTGATATCTCATTGTGGTTTTAATCTGCATTTCCCTGATGATTAGTGATATGGAGTATCTTTTCATGTGTCTGTTGGCCATCTGAATTTCTTCTTTGGAGAATTGTCTCTTCATATCCTCTGCCCATTTTTTAATTGGGTTATTTGCTTTTTGGGTGTTGAGGTGTGTGAGTTCTTTATATATTTTGGATGTTAACCCCTTGTTGGGTATGTCATTTACAAATATATTCTCCCATACTGTAGGATGCCTTTCTGTTCTGTTGATGGTGTCCGTTGCTATACAGAAGCTTTTTAGTTTGATTTAGTCCCATGTGTTCATTTTTGCTTTTGTTTCCCTTGCTCGAGGAGATGCGTTCAGGAAGAAGTTGCTCGTGCTTATGTTCAAGAGATTTTTGGCTATGTTGTCTTCTAAGAGTTTTATGGTTTCATGACTTACATTCAGGTCCTTGATCCATTTCGAGTTTACTTTTGTGTATGGGGTTAAACAATATTCCAGTTTCATTCTATTGCATGTAGCTGTCCAGTTTTGCCAACACCAGCTATTGAAGAGATTGTCATTTCCCCACTGTATGTCCATGGCTCCTTTATCATATATTAATTGACCATATATGCTTGGGTTTATATCAGGGCTCTCTTGTCTGTTCCATTGGTCTATGGATCTGTTCTTGTGCCGGTACCAAATTGTCTTGATTACTGTGGCTTTGTAGTAGAGCTTGAAGTTGGGGAGCTTAATCCCCCCAGCTTTATTCTTTCTTCTCAGGATTGCTTTGGCTATTTGGGGTCTTTTGTGGTTCCACATGAATTTTAAAATGATTTTCTCTAGTTCATTGAGGAATGCTGTTGGTATTTTGATAGGTATTGCATCGAATCTGTAGATTGCTTAGGCAGGATGGCCATTTTGACAATATTAATTCTTCCTATCCATGAGCACGGGATGTGTTTCCATTTATGGGTATCTTCTTTAGTTTCTCTCATGAGTGTCTTGTAGTTTTCAGGGTATAGGTCTTTCACTTCCTTGGTTAGGTTTATTCCTAAGTATTTTATTCTTTTGGATGCAATTGTTAATGGAATTGTTTTCCTGATTTCTCTCTCTGCTAGTTCATTGTTAGTATATAGGAATGCCACAGATTTCTGTGTATTAATTTTGTATCCTGCAACTTTACTGAATTCAGATATTAGATCTAGTAGTTTTGGAGTGGATTCTTTAGGGTTTTTTTATGTACAATATCTTGTCATCTGCAAACAGGGACAGTTTGACTTCTTCCTTGCCAATCTGGCTGCCTTTTTGCCATGACTAGGACCTCCAGAATTATGTTGAATAAAAGAGGGGAGAGTGGGCATCCTTGTCTTGTTCCCGATCTTAAAGGAAAAGCTTTCAACCTCTCACTGTTAAGTATAATGTTGGCTGTGGGTTTGTCATATATGGCCTTTATTATGTTGAGGTACTTGACCTCTGTACCCATTTTGTTGAGAGTTTTTATCATGAATGGGTGTTGAATTTTGTCAAATGCTTTTTCAGCATCTATGGAGATGATCATGTGTTTCTTTTCCTTCTTTTTGTTGATGTGGTGGATGATGTTGATGGATTTTCGAATGTCGTACCATAATTGCATCACTGGAATAAATCCTACTTGATCATGATGGATGATCTTTTTGATGTATTTTTGAATTTGGTTTTCTAATATTTTGTTGAGTATTTTTGTATCTATGTTCATCAGGGATATTGGTCTGTAATTTTCTTTTTTTGTGGTGTCTTTGCCTGGTTTTGGTATTAGAGTGATGCTGGCCTCATACAATGAGTTTGGAAGTATTCCCTCTTCTACTCTTTGGAAAACTTTAAGGAGGGTGCGTATTAGGTCTTCACTAAATGTTTGATAAAATTCAAAGCCATCTGATCTAGGGGTTTTGTTCTTAGGTAGTTTTTTGATTACCAATTTAGTTTCGTTGCTGGTAATTGGTCTGTTCAGATTTTCTTTTTCTTTGTGGGTCAGCCTTGGAAGGTTTTATTTTTCTAGAAAGTTGTCCATTTCTTCTAGGTTATCCAGTTTGCTAGCATATCATTTTTCATAGTATTCTCTAATAATTCTTTGTATTTCTTTGGTGTCTGTAGTAATTTTTCCTTTCTCATTTCTGATCCTGTTTATGTGAGTAGACTCTCTTTTTTTCCTGAAAAGTCTAGCTAGAGGTTTATCTATTTTGTTAATTTTCTTGAAGAACCAGCTCTTGCTTTCGTTAATCCTTTCTATTGTTTTATTCTTCTTGATTTTATTTATTTCTGCTCTGGTCTTTATTATGTCCCTCCTTCTACTGACTTTGGGCTTCATTTGTTCTTCTTTTTCTAGTTTCTTTAATTGTGAGTTTAGACTGTTCATATGGGATTGTTTTTCATTCCTGAGGAGGGCCTGTAGTGCAATATACTTTCCTCTTAGCACAGCCTTTGCTGCATCCCATAGATTTTGTGGTGTTGAATTATTGTTGTCATTTGTCTCCATATATTGCTTGATCTCTGTTTTTATTTGGTTATTGATCCATTGGTTATTTAGGAGCATGTTTTGAAGCCTCCATGTGTTTGTGGGATTTTTCATTTTCTTTGAGTAATTTATTTCTAGTTTCATACCTTTGTGGTCTGAGAAACTGGTTGGTACGATTTCAATCTTTTTTAATTTACTGAGGCTCTTTTTGTGGCCTAGGATATGATCTGTTCTTGAAAATGTTCTGTGTGCACTTGAAAAGAATGTATCTTGGTGCTTTTGGGTGTAGAGTTCTGTAGATGTCTGTTACGTCCATCTGTTCTAATGTGTTGTTCAGTGCTTCTGTCTCCTTACTTATTTTCTGTCTGGTTGATCTGTCCTTTGGAGTGAGTGGAGTGTTGAAGTCTCCTAGAATGAATGCATTGCATTCTGTTTGCCCTTTTAATTCTGTTAGCATTTGTTTCACATATGTAGGTGCTCCTGTGTTGGGTGCATAGATATTAATAAAGGTTATATCTTCTTCTTGGATTGACCCCTTTATCATTATGTAATGTCCTTCTTTGTCTGTTGTGACTTTCTTTGTTTTGAAGTCCATTTTATCTGATACAAGTACTGTAACTCCTGCTTTTTTCTCCCTATTTAGTTGCATGAAATATCCTTTTCCATCCTTTCACTTTTAGTCTGTGTATGTCTGGGTTTAAAGTGAGTCACCTGTAAGCAGCATATAGATGTGTTTTGTTTTGTTATCCATTCAGTGACTCTACGTCTTTTGATTGGTGCATTCAGACCATTTACATTTAGGGTGATTATTGATAGGTATGTACTTATTGCCATTGCAGGCTTTAGATTTGTGGTTACCAAAGGTTCAAGGTTAACTTCCTTACTATCTAAGATTCTAACTTAACTCACTTAATATGCTATTACAAATACAGTCTAAAGGTTCTTTTTTTCTCCTCCTTTTTGTGTCTCCTCCATTCTTTATATATTAGGTATCATATTCTGTACTCTTTGTCTATTTGTTGATTGACTTCAGGGATAGTTGATTTAATTTTGCATTTGCTTAGTAATTAACTGTTCTACCTTCTTTACTGTGTTTTTATTACCTCTGGTGACAGTTATTAAACCTTATGAACACTTCCATCTATAGCAGTCCCTCCAAAATACACTGTAGAGATGGTCTGTGGGAGGTAAATTCTCTCAGCTTTTGCTTATCTGGAAATTGTTTAATCCCTCCTTCAAATTTAAATGATAACCTTGCTGGATAAAGTATTCTTGGTTTGAGGCCCTTCTGCTTCATTGCATTAAATACATCATGCCACTCCCTTCTGGCCTGTAAGGTTTCTGCTGAGAAGTCTGATGATAGCCTGATGGGCTTTCCTTTGTCTGTGATCTTTTTTCTCTCTCTGGCTGCTTTTAATAGTCTGTCCTTATCCTTAAATTTTGCCATTTTAATTATTATATGTCTTGGTGTTGTCTTCCTTGGGTCCCTTGTGTTGGGAGATCTGTGCACCTCCATGGCCTGAGAGACTATCTCCTCCCTCAGATTGGGGAATTTTTCAGCAATTACCTCTTCAAAGACACTTTTATCCCTTTTTCTCCCTCTTCTTCTTCTGGTACCCGTATAATGCAAATATTGTTTTGTTTGGATTGGTCACACAGTTCTCTCAATATTCTTTCATTCTTAGAGATCTTTTTTCTCTCTGTGCCTCAGCTTCTTTGTATTCCTCTTCTCTAATTTCTATTTCATTTATCGTCTCCTCCACCATATCTAATCTGCTTTTAAAACTTTCTATTCTATGTTTCATTTCTTATACTGTGTTCCATAATGATTAGATCTCTGACCGGAATTCATCCCTGACTTCTTGAATATTTTTCTGTACCTTCGTTAGCATGTCAATGATTTTTATTTTGAAATCCCTTTCAGGTAGATTCATGAGGTCGATTTCATTTGAATTTTTCTCCCGGGTTGTATTCATAATTTTACTTTGAACCAGGTTCCTTTGGTGTTTCATATTTGTCTATGGTGCCCTCTAGTGCCCAGAAGCTCTACTCGCTGCAGCTGCTCAGTCCCTGAAGCAATGTCGGGGTTGCTGGGGAGCAGTAATGGTGCCTGGGGGGAGGAAAGAGCTGTTTTCTGCTTCCTGGCTGCTATGCCTGTCTACACTGCCAGAAACAGTGTACTGAGCACACATGTATAAGCCTCTGTGCTTTGTGTTTGTAGTTCCTGTAGACGGGGCTTCCCTCTGGCTGGCCTAACGCCAGAGTAGGGTTTGCCGGTTTGCGAGCCAGGTGGGGCTGGCCAGGAGAAAGGCTCAGTAGGCTGCCTATCATGGAGTAGGTCCTTGGAGCTCTGTAGCCAGCCAGGGAGCTGGAGCTCCTGAAGATCGTGAAAGTTCCTAACCTGCTGGGCCAAGTGCACCCGGACAATTTTGTCTACCTGTCCTTTGTCCTGAGCAGTAAGCTCTATGCAATCCTTGCCCCTTTAGCAGCCCTCTTGCTGTTAGGAAGTCTCTCAGATTGCCCACCTTTCTTTTGTCCCCGAGCAGCTGTATATGGATCCCTGCTTTCCACAAGCGGCTGGAATCTCGGTCTCTCCAGGTATTCTGCCTGTCTTAGCTTTCCATCCCCCTAATCATGAGAGTACCATGAAAACACCATGAAATGTAGGGTTGTGCTCCCAGATCATATCTCCGGAGTTAGGTATTCAGCAGTCCCAGACCTCCATTCCCTCCCTGCTCTGTTTCAATTCCTCCCACTGTGATCTCAGGTGGGGGAAGGGCTTGGGTCCTGCCTGGCCATGGCTTTGGTATGTTACCCTGTTCCGTGAGGTTTATTCTTTTCTCAAGGTGTATGCAGTTTGGCACAGTCCTCTTTCCTGTTGCTCTTTCAGGATTAGTTATATTAGTTATATTTTCCTATTATATGCAGTTTTAGGAGGAAGCCTCTATCTCGCCTCTCACGCCGCCATCGTTAATCACAGTTCTGTGAGTTTTAACACATGTGTAGATAGATTCATGTAACTACCCCCAACAATTAGGATTCAGAACAGTTTCATCACCATAAAAAGTTTCCCATGCTGCCCCTTTGTAGTCAGACTCTCCCTAACCTGTAGTCTCTGGCAACCCTTGATCAGAGCTCCATTACTATGGTTTTGCCTTTTCTAGAATGTCATATAAATAAGATCACACTATAGTATAAAACTCTGAGACTGGCTTCTTTCACTCAGCATGATGACTTGGAGATTTATCTATGTTTTTGTATCTATCAATAGTTTTTTTTTTTACTGTGGAGTAGTATTCCATTGTTATGGTAATATAACTGTTTCTCCATTCATTTGTTGAAGAATATTTGAGGTGGGCCCAGTTTCAAACATTTATGGGTAGTGTTGCTGAAAACACTCACAGATGGGTTTTTATGTGACCCTAACTTTACATTTCTCAAAGATATGCCTAAGCATGAGATTGCTGGGTAACAGTAAGTATCTGTTTACCTTTATAAGAAACTACCAAACTGTGTTTTCAGAAGGGTTATACGTTTTTCATTCTAACCGGCAATGCATGGGAATTCAGTTGCTCCATATCCTCATTTGCACTTGGTATTGTCAGACTTTTTGTTTTTAAATACTTTTTATGGTGGTAAGAACACTTCACAGGAGATCTACCCTCTTAACAAATTTTGAAGTGTGTAATATATTGTTGATTATAGGTACAGTGTTGTACAGTGGATCTCTAGAGCTTAATAATCTTGCTTTTAACGGATGTATTATGCTCACTGATTAGTAATCCCCCATTTTCCCTATCCCTGATCCCTGGCAGTCATCATTCCACTCAGATTCTATGAATTTGACTGTTTTACATAACCTCATGTGAGCAGAATCATGCAATATTTCTCTTTCTGTGACTGGCTTATTACACTTAGCTTTTTTGGTATCAGTTGATAAGATCATAGGAGTGTTTCCTTCTGTAATCTGTTAATATAGTGGATTACACCAATTGATTTTCAAATACTGAACTAGCCTTGCATTCTTGGGATAAAGACCATTTGATTGTGATGTGGTAGTCTTCTATATTGTTGGGTTTGACATGCTAATATTTTGTTTAGGAGTTTTGCATCTATGTTCATGAGGATATTAATCTACAGTTTTGTTTTCTTGTGCTCTCTTTCTCTAGTTTTGGTATTGGGATAATGCTGATTAATGAGTTAAAATGTGTTCTCTTTAATATTTTTTGGAAGAGAATAGGTAGAATTCCCTCTTTAAAGTATTTGGTAGAATTCTTCATGAAGCCACCTGGACCAAGGGTTGTCTTTGTTTGAGGGTTTTAAACCACAAATTAGACTTCTTTAATAGATACAGAACAATTCAAGTTGTTTGCTTCTTTTTGGGTGAGTTTTGGTACTTTGTGGCTTTCAGGGAATTCATCTATTTCATCTAAGTTGTCAAATTTATGTATATAGATTTTTTGTAATATCCCCTTATGAACCTTTTGAAGTCTGCGGGTTCCATAGTGATATTCCTTTTTTCATTCCTGATGCGGATAATTTGTGTATTCATCTTTTTTTCTTTATTAAGACTAGAGGCGTATAAACTTTATTTATTCAACTTTTCAAAGAACCAGCTTTTGATTTTATTGGTTTTTCTCTATTTTTCTTTTTTCAGTTTGTTTTCTGTTCTTATGTTAATTTTCTTCTGCTTGTTTTGGGTTTAGTCTTTCATTTTTTAAGGTGGAAACTTAGATCAATTGGTTTGAGACCTTTTTTTCTAATATAAGCTTTTAGTACTTTAAGAAATTTCCTCTAAGCACTGCTATGGCTGCATTTTACAAATTTTGATATGTTGAATATTTATATCCCTTGAGACATACACTTTGACTAATGAATTATTTAAAAGTTTATTGTTTTGAGTGTTTGGAGTATTGGGAGATTTTCCAAAGTCTTTATTTTATTGATTTCTAGTTTAATCCATTCCATTTGTTTGATTTCAATAGTTTTCAATTTGTTGAGGTTTGTTTTATGACCCAAGATATGGTCTGTCTTGGTGAATATTCCATGTGCACTTTGAAAAAAATGTCTATTTTGCTGTTGTTAGGTGGAATGTTCTATAAATGTCAGTTATATCCAGTTGATTGATGGAGTTATTCAAATTCTCCCTATCCCTGTTTTTTTTTAAATAAAAATGTTATTTAATAATTGTTTGCAACATTATATTCTACCTGATCTTTATTTTTGGCATGTTTATTGAGTTCTAATTGACAAATTAAAAACTGTATATATTTAAGGTGTACAACTTTATGTTTTGATATCCTTGGTTATGTTCTATGTTCTATTTACTTGTTTCATTGATTACTGAAAAAGGAAGATTGAAGTCTAACTGCAGATTTGTCCATTTCTTCTCTCAATGCTATCAGTTTTTCTTTATATATTTTGAGGACTATTATACCTTTCAATGAATTGACCATATTCAGCATTATTTAATGTACTTTTGTATACTTGCTAGTTTTCCTTGCTTTGAAGTTTACTTTGCCTGATACTAATATAGCCACTCCAGTTTTCTATTGATTCATGTTTTACTGGTATGTATTTCCCCCTCATCTTACTTAAGAACTTTTAAAATTTTGAAATAATTTCAGATTTACAAAAGTCGCAAGAATTGTTCAGAGTTCCTGTATGCCCTTCACCTAGTTTCCCCTCATGTTAACATCGTATATAACTGTAGTGCATTTATCAAAACTTAAGAAATTGACATTGGTACAGTACTCTATTAAGTAAGCTACAGAATTTTATTTGAATTTCACCAGATTTTCTACTAATGTCTTTTTTCTGTTCTATAATCCAATCCAAGCTGTCATATTGCATTTAACATCGTTTTATTTTTAACCTACATATGTAATTGTATTTAGTGGGTTTCTGGTGAACAACATACTGTGTGTCCTTTTTTTTTTAAATCCATTCTTACTGTTCTAATTGATGTCTTTAGACCCTTTACATTTAATATAATGCTTTTTGGGATTGAAGTCTGCCATTTTATTATTTTTTTCTGTTTATTCCCTCTGTTTTGTGTTTGCCCTTTCCTTCCTTCTTTTGGTTTATTGGAAATTGTCTAGTATTTTAATTTATCCGTTGAGTTTTTTACTGCCTCCATTTGTGTCATTTTAGTGTTGATTGGGGATTACAACATACATATTTATGTATTCAGTGTACTTAGAATTAATATTTACCACTTCAAGGGGAGTATAGAAACTTTAGTACTATATAGGTTGGTTTATCCTTTGATTTTTATGTTGTGATTGTCATATGCATTATATCTACATTAATTGAAAACCCCATCAGACATTGTTATAATTTTTGCTTTCACCTGTCATACTTATTTTAAAGAACATAAGAGGAGTAAAATAGTAAATTACCTTTACTCAAATATTTACCACTTCTGTTGCTCTTCCTGCTTTCCTGAAATTCTAAGTTTCCCTGTGGTGTCATTTCTCTTCCATCTGAAGAATTCCTTCAGCAGTTCTTTCAGCAGGTCAGCTGGTGATGAGTTCTCTTGGGTTTTCTTCATTCCAGAATTTATTTCACCATCAGTATTGAAGGATAATTTTCATTGGATATAGGATTCTGGGTTAACAGTGTTTTTTCCCAGCCCTTAAAAATCTTGTTCCATTGCCTTCTGTCATCCATGGTTTCTGATGAAACATCCACAATCATTTGAATTACTGTTTCCCTATGTGTTTATGCATTAGTTTTCTCTGACAGCTTTCAAAATTTTTTCTTTGTTTTATTTTTCATGGGTCAAAATTTTCTTTGAGTTTATCCTGTTTCCTATTCACTGCGTTTCTTGAATCTGTAAGTTTTTATCTTTTACCAAATTTGGGAAGTTCTTAGTTATTATTTCTTCAAATATTTTTTGCTGCACCACACTCTCCTTCCCTTTGATGATACAAAGTGAGGCCTTTTGGTGGGTCCTAGAGGCTCTGTTCATTTTTTTTTTTCAATCTTCTTTCTTTCTCTGTTCTTCAGCTTGGATAATTTTTGTTAATCCATCTTCAGGGCCACTGGCTCTTCTGTCATCTCAGTTTACTTTTGAGCCCATCCAGTGAATTTTTAAATTTCTGTATTTTCTAGTTAAAATTTTTCCATTTGGTTCCTTTTTTTAAAAATTCTATTTCTTTGTTGAGACTTTGTATTTTTCCATTTACTTCAATAGTGTTTTCCTTTACTTCTTGATGCATGACTATCAGAGCTGCTTCAAAGTCTTTGATAATTCTGTTATCTTGTGGTTGGTGTGTGTTGATTGTTTTTTGTTGAGATTTTAAAGTTTCTTTGTATATCCATGTGAGTTTGTACCCTGGACATTTTTTTTGAGTATTATGTTATGAGGCTTTTGGTCTTGTTTAAATCCTATAGAGAATATTTCTTTTTGTTTGTTTTAGCAGGCAGTCAATCCATTTTGGTTCAGGCTTCAAGTACCTAAGTGTTTTCTGTGGCCTGGTGTTCAGTATCTGTTCAATTTTCAAAGTGTTTGCTGTGCTACATGTGTCTGTTCCATGTATGTACCAGCCATTGGCCAGTCTCAGACCTGGGCAATGGAATATGCCACAGATCAATTGTCAAAACCTTTGGTAGGCTATTTAGAGTCACATACATTGCATATGCAGCTTGGGGATGAGCTCTGGGGTTCACATACAGCTTTACTGAGCTCCCTTCTCTTCCTGTTCTCCCAAATTTGTCAGATCCAAAGGTTTCTCCTTCCTGCTCTTCTTGCTAAAAAGCTGAGATTTTAATTTCTCCGCTCTGTCTTGCACTTCCCTTGACTAAATTTCCTTGGGACACAAATGGCAAGGATAGGGAGAGAAAAAAAGCAATGGAGATTCCCTCTGCGCTCTTGGGATTGCTGCTCCTCTTGTTATAGAAAAGGTTTTCCAATCTGTCTGCCATTGTCATTGCCACTGCTGCTGATTACCTTGGGGTAGGGCAGGGACGAGCAGCAAACAAAATCAGGGGATTTCAGGGAAGAGCAGCAAACAAAATCAGGGGATTTCCTCCACGCCCTTTAACTTTTAGGGGTTCCTTTTCCTGTTTCTTGGACCAAAAATGGAGGTCTTTTTTCAGAACGCTTGCTGTCTGCTCCTGGTGTACAGTTCTGAGTTTGGGCTGCTTTTGAGTCCAGGCCAGGAGATGTCAGAAGAAAAAAGGGAAACTCTCTGTTGGTTGCATAGTATTTTGAGTTTTGGTTTCTTTCCCCAAGCTGTCTCATACTAATTACTTTTCAGTCATTGGATAATGCATGGAGCAGCTCTATCCAGGGATGTAGTTGAGTTCAGTGAGAGAAACACAGTGGAGTGGACTTACTCCATCTTGGAATCAGAAACTGATTACTGAATAAATCTATGCTGAGGGAGGACCAGGTTTGGCAAGGGTGAGAAAGGTGGTGGCTTTGAGGCAGGTTATCAACCTTGAAAGATCCAATGACTGGACTGACAGGCCTCAGGCTCCCTCATGGAGGAGACACCCCAAGGAAGGACTCCAGCATTTTTGATGCAGTATGCTCTCTTCTCCTCCTTTTTAAGTTTTAGATTTAAGAGTTTTTTGAATAAATAATATTTTCACTCAGTACCAAATTTGAAAGATGTAAAGGGAACAAAGTGAGAGGTAATTTACCTATTCCCTAGCCACCCAGTTCCTTTCCCTGAAGGCATCGATTTACCAGTTTCTTATGTATCCTTACAAAGATACTCCACATATTACCAAACATAAAATAAGGGTAAGTTTGCACATATTAACAAAAACAATAATATTCTGTACATACTGCTCTATCTTACTTTCTCACTTAACATGTTCCGGAGACCTTTCCATATCAGCATACAGAAGACCTCATCCTTTTTAGCAGCTGTGCACAATACCATTAAATGATTGTGCTATGATTTATTTAATAAGTCCTTTACTGATGGTCATTATTCCATCAATGAATGTATATTTATTCAGTAAATAAGTAAACATTTATCCCATCAATTTCAATCCCTTGTTAGTATAGGAAAAATGCATTGAATATCCTTGTATACATATTTTACATACGTGAGGCAGTATCTGTAGAGTAAATACCCGGGAATAAAATTGCTGGGCTAAAGAGTACATGTGTCCATTTAAAATTACCAAATTGTTATTACCATACTGATATCTTATTTCTTTTTTTTAATCAACGTATCATTGATATATAATCTTATGAAGGTTTCACAAGAAAAACAATGTGGTTACTACATTCACCCTTATTATCAAGTCCCTCCCTATACCCCATTGTAGTCACTGTCCATCACTGTAGTAAGATACCACAGAGTTCCTATTTCTCTTTGCTACACTGTCTTCCCTGTGACCCCACACACACCATGTACACCAATCATGATACCCCATAATCCCCTTCTCCCTGCCTCCCCCCACCCCACCCTTCCCCTTTGGTAACCACAAGTCCCTTCTTGGAGTCTGTGAGTCTACTGCTGTTTTGTTCCTTCAGTTTTGCTTCATTGTTGTACTCCACAAATTAGGGAAATCATTTGGTATTTGTCTTTCTCTGCCTGACTTATTTCACTGAGCATAATACCCTCTAGCTCCACCCATGTTGTTGCAAATGGTAGGATTTGTTTCTTTACTGATATCTTATTTCATACAACTGCAGTAATCCATCAACTTTTTAGCCTTGGTAGTGAGAGGAATATTAGAATAGGTCATAGAAACCTTCATATAATCTTAATTATCTAACTCTAATTAACATCTAACTGGTCCTGCCAAATTTACCAAAATTATGTGGAAAAAAAGAAAATGGATTAATTTTCCTTCTTTCCTCCCCATTCTAATTCTAGTAAGAGACATGCCAACAAGCTGTGAAAAAAATATTATAAAATGACTAAATAGTAAACAGCCAAAAGGAAGGATAGGACAGTCCAGAGGATTTGGATGACCAATTGATTGGACAGTCAGTTCTAATCCTCAAATGCTGGTTTGGATTAAAGCCTTTCTTCTGAGGAACATTTTATCTACCATGTGTTCTTACCTACACAACCATGCATAGGTCAGGAGAGAGGGCAGGTGAAAGCTGTTGCCATTTACTGTACTGATGGTGAAACAGATTTAAATGTAATGATCTCTTTTTTTTTTCTGATCCATAGATGAGCACATATCATGTGAAAAGTTTATGTAAGAAGTCTTGGAGATGTATTTAATATTATAGAGACCAGAGTTGTCATGTTGGGTGTTTTATTTATTTATTTATTATTATTATTTTATTTTTATTTTTATTTGGTATCTTTAATCTACAATTACATGTGCAACATTATGGTTAATAAACTCCCCATATGATCAAGTCCCCCCCATACACCCCATTACAGTCACTGTCCATCAGCTTAGTGAGATGCTATAGAATCACTACTTGTCTTCTCTGAGTTGTACAGCCCTCCCTGTGCCACCCCCCTGCCACATTGTGTCTGCTAATCATAATGCCCCTTTTTGCCCCTTGTCCTTCCCTTCCCACCCATCCTCCCCAGTCCCTTTCCCTTTGGTAACTGTTAGTCCATTCTTGGGTTCTGTGAGTCTGCTGCTGTTTTGTTCCTTCACTTTTTTTTCTTTATTCTCATACTCCACATATGAGTGAAATCATTTGATATTTGTCTTTTCCTGCTTGGCTTATTTCACTGAGCATAATACCCTCTAGCTCCATCCATGTTGTTGCAAATGGTAGGATTTGTTTTCTTCTTATGGCTGAATAATATTCCATTGTGTATATGTACCGTATCTTCTTGATCTGTTCATCTACTGATGGACACTTAGGTTATTTCCACATCTTGGCTATTGTAAATAGTGCTGCAATAAACATAGGGGTGCATATGTCTTTCTGAATCTGAGATCTTGTTTTCTGGGGGTACATTCCTCGGAGTGCATTCCTGGGTCAAATGGTATTTCTATTTTGAGTTTTTTGAGGAACCTCCACATTGCTTTCCACAATGGTTGAACTAATTTACATTCCCACCAGCAGTGTAGGAGGGTTCCCCTTTCTCCACATCCTTGCCAGCATTTGTTGTTCTTAGTCTTTTCGATGCTGGCCATCCTTACTGGTGTGAGGTAAAATCTCATTGTGGTTTTAATTTGCATTCCACTGATGATTAGTGATGTGGAGCATCTTTTCATGTGCCTGTTGGCCATCTGAATTTCTTCTTTGGAGAAGTGTCTGTTCAGATCCTCTGCCCATTTTTTGATCAGGTTATTTGCTTTTTGGTTGTTGAGGCATGTGAGTTCTTTATATATTTTGAATGTTAACCCCTTGTCAGATATGTTGTTTACAAATATATACTCCCATACTGTAGGATGCCTTTTTGTTCTGCTGATGGTGTCCCTTGCTGTACAGAAGCTCTTTAGTTTGATGTAGTCCCACTTGTTCTTTTTTTGCTTTTGTTTTCTTTGCCCAAGGAGATGTGTTCAGACAAAAGCTGCTCATGTTTATATTCAAGAGATTTTTACCTATGTTTTCTTCTTTGAGTTTTATGGTTTCATAAATTACATTCAGGTCTTTGATCCATTTGAGTTTACTTTTGTGTATGGAGTTAGCAATAATCCAGTTTCATTCTCTTACATGTAGCTGTCCAGTTTTGCCAACACCAGTTGTTGAAGAGGTTGTCATTTCCCCATTGCATATCCATGGCTCCTTTATTGTATATTAATTGGCCATATATGTTTGGGTTTATATCAAGGCTCTCTGTTCTGTTCCATTGGTCTATGGATCTGTTCTTGTGCCAGTACCAAATTGTCTTGATTACTGTGGCTTTGTAGTAGAGCTTGAAGTTCGAGAGCGTAATACCCCCAGCTTTATTCTTCCTTGTCAGGATTGCTTTGACTATTTGGGGTCTTTTGTGGTTCCATAGGAATTTTAGAATGATTTGCTCTAGTTCACTGAAGAATGTCATTGGTATTTTTTTATTAAGGTATTATTGATATACACTCTTATGAAGGTTTCACATGAAAAAACAATGTGGTTACTACATTTACCAATATTATCAAGTCGCCACCCATACCTCAATGCAGTCATTGTCCATCAGTGCAGTAAGATGCCACAGATTAACTGTTTGCCTTCTCTGTGCTACACTGTTTTCCCCGTGATTCCCCATACCATGTGTACTAAACATAATACCCCATAATCCCCTTCTCCCACCCTCCCCTTTGGTAACCACTAATTCCTTCTTGGAGTCTCTGAGTCTGCTACTATTTTGTTCCTTCAGTTTTGCTTCGTTGTTATACTCCACAAATGAGGGAAATCATTTGGCACTTGTCTTTCTTCACCTGGCTTATTTCACTGAGCATAATATCCTCCAGCTCCATCCATGTTGTTGCAAATGGCAAGATTTGTTTCCTTCTTATGGCTGAATAGTATTCCATTGTGTATATGTACCACCTCTTCTTTATCCATTCATCTACTGATGGACACTTAGGTTGCTTCCATATCTTGGCTATTGTAAAAAGTGCTGCAATAAACATAGGGGTGGATATGTCTTTTTGAATCTGAGAAGTTGTATTCTTTGGGTAAATTCCAAGGAGTGGGATTCCTGGGTCAAATGGTATTTCCTTTTTTAGTATTTTGAGAAACCTCCACATTGCTTTCCACAATGGTTGAACTAGCTTACATTCCCACCAGCAGTGTAGGAGGGTTCCCCTCTCTCTGCATCCTCGCCAGCATTTGTTGTTCTTAGTCTTTTGGATGGTGGCCATCCTTACTGGTGTGAGGTGATATCTCATTGTGGTTTTAATTTGTATTTGCCTGATGATTAGTGATGTGGAGCATCTTTTCATGTGTCTGTTGGCCATCTGAATTTCTTCTTTGGAGAACTGTCTCTTCATATACTCTGCCCGTTTTTTAATTGGGTTGTTTGCTTTTTGGGTGTAGAGGCGTGTGAGTTCTTTATATATTTTGGATGTTAACCCCTTGTCGGATATGTCATTTGCAAATATATTCTCCCATACTGTAGGATGCCTTTTTGTTCTGTTGATGGTGTCCTTTGCCGTACAGAAACTTTTTAGTTTGATGTAATCCCATGAGTTCATTTTTGCTTTGGTTTCCCTTGCTCGAGGAGATGCGTTCAGGAAGAAGTTGCTCATGCTTATATTCAGGAGATTTTTGGCTATGTTATCTTCTAAGAGTTTTATGGTTTCATGACTTACATTCAGGTCCTTGATCCATTTCGAGTTTACTTTTGTGTATGGGGTTAAACAATAATCCAGTTTCATTCTCTTGCATGTGGCTGTCCTGTTTTGCCAACACCAGCTGTTGAAGAGGCTGTCATTTCCCCATTGTATGTCCATGGCTCCTTTATCATATATTAATTGACCATATATGTTTGGGTTTATATCAGGGCTCTCTAGTCTGTTCCATTGGCCTTTGGGTCTGTTCTTGTGCCGGTACCAAATTGTCTTGAGTACGGTGGCTTTGTAGTAAAGCTTGAAGTTGGGAAGCATAATCCCCCTAGCTTTGTTCTTCCTTCTCAGGATTGCTTTGTCTCTTTGGGGTCTTTTGTGGTTCCATATGAATTTTAGAATGATTTTCTGTAGTTCGTTGAAAAATGCTGTTGGTAATTTGATAGGTATTGCATCCAATCTGTAGATTGCTTAGGCAGGATGGCCATTTTGACAATATTAATTCTTCCTATCCATGAGCATGGAATGTGTTTGCATTTATTGGTGTCTTCTTTAATTTCTCTCATGAGTGTCTTGTAGTTTTCAGAGTATATAGGTCTTTCACTTCCTTGGTTAGGTTCATTCCAAGTATTTTATTCTTTTTGATGCAAGTTTGAATGCAATTGTTTTCCTGATTTCTCTCTCTGCTAGTTCATTGTTAGTGTATAGAAATGCCACAGATTTCTGTGAATTAATTTTGTATCCCACAACATTACTGAATTCAGATATTACATCTAGTAGTTTTGGAGTAGATTCTTTAGGTTTTTTTTTTTAAATCTTCAATTCAGTTAAAAAAATTTTTTTATTTTGATATCATTAATCTACAGTTGCATGTGCAACATTATGGTTATTAAACTCTCCAGTTGATCAGGTCCCCCCTACCAACCGCATTACAGTCACTGTCCATCAGCCATTAGCATAGTGAGATGCTGTAGAATCACTACTTGTCTTCTCTGAGTTGTACAGCCCTCCCAGTGCCCCCCAACATTACATCTGCTAATGGTAATGCCCCTTTTTCCCCCTTGTCCCTCCCTTACCAGCCATCCTTCCCAGTACCTTTCCCTTTGGTAACTGTTAGTCCATTCTTGGGTTCTGTGAATCTGCTGCTGTTTTGTTCTTTCAGTTTTTTTTTTCTTTGCTCTTATGCTCCACATATGAGTGAAGTCATTTGATACTTGTCTTTCTCTGCCTGGCTTATTTCACTGAGCATAATACCCTCTAGCTACATCCATGTTGTTGCAAATGGTAGGATTTGTTTTCCTCTTATGGCTGAATAATATTCCATTGTGTACATGTACCACATCTTCTTTATCCATTCATCTACTGATGGACACTTAAGTTGCTTACATTTCTTGGCTATTGTAAATAGTGCTGCGATAAACATAGGGTGCATCTGTCTTTTTGAAACTGGGCTGCTGCATTCTTAGGGTAAATTCCTAGGAGTGAGATTCCTGGGTCAAATGGCATTTCTATTTTGAGTTTTTTGAGGCACCTCCATATTGCTTTCCAGAATGGTTGGACTAATTTGCATTCCCACCAGCAGTGTAGGAGGGTTCCCCTTTCTCCACATCCTCGCCAACATTTGTTGTTTGTGTTTTGAATGTTGGTCATCCTTTCTGGTGTAAGGTGATATCTCATTGTGGTTTTAATTTGCATTTCTCTGATGATT
Source organism: Smutsia gigantea (assembly GCA_032199065.1). NCBI lineage: Eukaryota > Metazoa > Chordata > Mammalia > Pholidota > Manidae > Smutsia > Smutsia gigantea. The sequence goes on along the minus strand of JAVSCE010011751.1, from coordinate 13,804 downwards.
AGCGATGTGGGGCATTTTTTCATGTGCCTGTTGGCCATCTGAATTTCTTCTTTGGTGAAGTGTCTATATTCAGATCCTCTGCCCATTTTTTAATTGCATTATTTGCTTTTTGTTTGTTGAGGTGCTTCAGCTCTTTATATATTTTGGATGTCAACCCCTTATGGGATATGTCATTTATGAATATATTCTCCCATACTGTTCTTTAGGGTTTTTTTATGTACAGTATCATGTCATCTGCAGACAATGACAGTTTAACTTCTTCCTTACCAATCTGGGAGCGTTTTGTTTCTTTGTGTTGTCTGATTGCGCTGGCTGGGACCTCCAGTACTATGTTGAATCAACGTGGGGAGAATTTGCATCCTTATCTTGTTTCCGATCTTATAGGAAAAGCTTTCTGCTTCTCATTGTTAAGTATGATGTTGGCAGTGGGTTTGTCATATTTGGCCTTTATTATGTTGAGTTATTTGCCTTCTGTACCCATTTTGTTGAGAGTTTTTATCATGAATAAATGTTGAATTTTGTCGAATGCTTTTTCAGCATCTATGGAGATGATCATGTGGTTTTTGTCCTTCTTTTTGTTGATGTGGTGGATGATGTTGATGGATTTTTGAATGTTGTACCATCCTTGCATTCCTGGAATAAATCCTACTTGATCATGATGAATGATCTTTTTGATGTATTTTTTATTTCAGTTTGCCCATATTTTGTTGAGTATTTTTGCATCTATGTTCATCAGGGATATTGGTCTGTAATTTTCTTTTCTTATGGTGTCTTTGCCTGGTTTTGGTATTAGGTGATGCTGGCCTCATAGAATGAGTTTCAAAGTTTTCTCTCCTCTTCTACTTTTTGGCAAACCTTAAGGAGGATAGGTAGTAGGTCTTCACTAAGTGTTTGATAAAATTCAGTGGTGAGTGAAGCCATCTGGTCCAGGGGTTTTGTTCTTAGGTAGTGTTTTGATTACCAGTTCAATTTCATTGCTGGTATTTGGCTTGTTTAGATATTCTGTCTCTTCATGGTCAGCCTTAGGAGGTTGTATTTTTCTAGAAAGTTGTCCATTTCTTCTATGTTATCCAGTTTGTTAGCATATAATTTTTCATAGTATTCTCTAATAAGTCTTTGTATTTCTATGGTGTCTGTAGAACCATTTCTGATTTCTCATTTCTGATTCTGTTTATGTGTGTAGACTCTCCTTTTTTCTTGATAAGTCTGGCTAGGGGTTTATCTATTTGTTTATTTTCTCGAAAAACCAGCTCCTGTTTTCTTTGATTCTTTCTATTGTTTTATTCCTCTCGATTTTAATTTTTTTTGCTCCAATCTTTATTATGTCCCTCCTTCTACTGATTTAGGGCCTCATTTGTACTTCTTTTTCTAGTTTCATTAATTGTGGGTTGAGACTGTTCATATGGGATTGTTTTTCTTTCCTGAGTTAAGCCTGTATTACAATAGACTTCCTTCTTAGCACGGCCTTAGCTGAGTCCCACTGATTTGTGGTGTTCAGTTATTGTTGTCATTTGTCTGAATAGTTTGCTTATTGTCTGTTTTTATTTGGTCATTGATCCATTGATTATTTATGAGCATATTGCTAAGCCTCCATGTATTTGTGGGCCTTTTTTTTCTTTGTGTTATTTATTTCTAATTTCATACCTTTGTGGTCTGAGAAGCTAGTTGGTACAATTTCAATCCTTCTGGATTTACTGAGGCTCTTTTTGTGGCTGAGTATATGATATATTCTTGAAAATGTTCTAGGGGCACTTGAGAAGAATGTGTATCCTGGTGCTTTTGCGTGGAGAGTTCTATAGATGTCTGTTAAGTCCATCTATTCTAATGTGTTATTTTGTGCCTCTGTCTCCTTACTTATTTTCTGTCTGGTTGATCTCTCCTTTAGAGTGAGTGGAGTGTTGAAATCTCCTAAAATGAATGAATTGCATTCTATTTCCCTCTTTAATTCTGTTAGTATTTGTTTCACATATGTCGGTGCTCCTGTGGTGCGTGTATAGATATTTATAATGCCTTGTTGAACTGACCCCTTTATCATTATACAATGTCCTTCTTTGTCTCTTGTTACTTTCTTTGTTTTGAAGTCTATTTTGTGTGGTACAGGTGGTTCAACTCCTGCTTTTTTCTCTCTGTTGGTTGCATGGAATATCTTTTTCCATCCCCAGTTTTAGGCTGTGTATGTCTTTGGGTTTGAAGTGAGTCTCTTGTAGGCAGCATATAGACAAGTCTTGGTTTCTTATCCATTCAGTGACTATGTCTTTTGGTTGGTGCATTCAGACCATTTACATTTAGGGTATTATTGATAGGTATGTACTTACTGCCATTTCAGGCTTTAGATTCGTGGCTACCAAAGGTTCAAGGGTAACTTCTTTACTATGTAACAGTCTAACTCAGTACACTATTAGAAACACAATGTTAAAGGTTCTTTTTTTTTCCCTCATTTTTCTTCCTCCTCCATTCTTTATATATTAGGTATCATATTCTATACTCTTCTTCTTTCCCTTGACTCACTTTGGGCATAGTTCATTTAATTTTGCATTTTCTTAGTAATTAATTCGTCTGATTTCTTTACTCTAGTTTTATCTTTTCTGGTGAAAGCTATTTACCCTTAGGAGCACTTCCATCTAAAGCAGTCCCTCCAAAACACACTGTAGAGACAGTTTGTGGGAGAGACATTCTTTCAACTTTTGCTTATCTGGAAGTTGTTTAATCCCTCTTTCAAATTTAAATGATAATCTTGGTTCCAGGCCCTTCTGTTTCATTTCATTAAATAGATCATACCACTCCCTTCTGGCCTGTAAAGTTTCTTTTGAGAAGTCTTATGATAGCCTGATTGGTTTTCCTTTATACATGATCTTTTTTCTCTCTCTGGCTGCTTTAATAGTCTGTCCTTATCCTTGATCTTTGCCATTTTAATTATTATATGTCTTGGTGTTGTCTTCCTTTGGTCCCTTGTGTTGGGAGATGTGTGCACCTCCATGCCCTGAGAGACCAATTACCTCCTCAGACACTTTGTATCCCTTTTTCTCTCTTTTTCTTCTGGTACCCCTGTAATGCAAATATTGCTTCTTTTGAAACGGTCACACAGTTCTCTCAATATTCTTTCATTCCTAGAGATCCTTTTTACTCTCTGTTTCTCAGCTTCTTTGTTTTCCTCTTCTCTAATTTGTATTTAATTTACTGTCTCCTCTACTTCATCTAATCTGCTTTTAAATCCCTGCATTATATGTTTCATTTCAGATACTGTATTTTTCAAAGTTTGTGTCTCATTCTTGAATTCCTCCCTGAGGTCTTGAATATTTTTCTGTAGCTATGTGACCATGTTTATGATTTTTATTTTGAAATCTCTTTCAGGAAGTTTGGTGAGTTCAGTTTCACTTCACCCTCTTTCTGGTGTTTGTGAGATTTTGGTTTGAACCAGGTTTCTTTGATGTTTCATATTTGTGGGTGGTGCCCTGTAGTGCCCAGAAGCTCTACTCTCTGGAGCTATTCAGCCCCTGGAGCAATGGCAGCAGTCACAGACAAGTGGCGCCAGGTGCCTGCTGGGAGGAAATAGCTCTTTCCTGCTTCCCAGCTGCAGTGCCTGCCTCCACTGTCAGGGCCAGTGGGCTGAGCATGCAGCAAAGAGCCTCTATGCTATGCCCCTGTAGCTGCCGTCAGTGGGGCTGCCCTCTGACTGGCCTGGTGTGATGGTGGGGGCAGCTGGTTTGTGATCTGGTTCTGGCCGGGAGGAAGGAGTGGCAGGCTGCGTATTGTGGTGGGGGGCCTCATAGCTGTGTTGCCAGCCAGGAGGATGGGGTGCCTGAAACTTCTGAAAGTTCCCAACCTGCTGGGCTGAGTAGGCCAGTACAATTTAGTCCACCTGTTCTTTCTCCTGAGCACCAAGCTCTGTGCAATCCTTGCCCTTTTATCAGCCCTCTCGCTGTTAGGATGTCTCTCAGACTGCCCACCTTTCTTTTTTCCCAAAGCAGCGGTCATGGGTATCTGTTCTCCACAAGTGGCTGGAATCTCAGTCTCTCCAAGTATTCCGCCTATCTTAGCTTTCCAACCCCACTAATCTCCAGAGCACCATGTAATGTAGGTTTATATTCCCAGAGCAGATCTCCAGGGCTGGGTTTCCAGCAGTCCTAGGCTTTCAACCCCTCCCGGTCCGTTTCTCTTCCATCAGTGAGCTGGGGTGGGGGAAGGGCTTGGGTCCCACCAGATCACGGCTTTGGTACTTTACCCTTTTCTGTGAGGTCTGCTCTGGTCCCCAGGTATATATGGTCTGTCACAGTCTCCTCTCCTGTTGCTCTTTCAGGATTAGTTTTGTTTTCTATATTTTCATATTATATGTGGTTTGGGAGGAAGTTTCTGTCTCACCTCTCATGCCACCATTTTTAAGCCAATCTCCAGTTCCCCCAAATCTTAACATCTTACATTACCATGGTGTATTTGTCAAAACTAAGAAACTAACATTGGTGTATTACTGTTAAATTCTAGACTTCATTTAGATTTTACTAGTCTTTACACTAATGTCCTGCTTTTTCCAGGATCCAGTCCAGTGTACCACATTGGGGTCAGTTATCATGTCTGCTCAGTCTCTTGTCTCTGACAGTTTCTCAGACTTCCCATGTTCTTCATGAGCTTTGCAGTTTTGAGGAGTACTGGTGAGATATTTTTGTAGATTGTCCTTCAATTTGGGTTTGTCTGAAATCTTTCTTAGGGTAAGAGTAGGTCTATAGGTTTTGAGGAAGAATCCTATAGAGGTGAAATGCCCTCCTCATCACATCCTGTCAGGAGTACATGATATTAACATGACTTATCACTGGTGAAGTTAACCTTAATCATTTGGTTAAGGTAGCATTTGCCAGGTTTCTCCACTGTAAAGTGACTGTTTTTCCCCTTTCCATACTGTATTCTTTGGATATGAATCATTAAATCCAGCCCATACTTACAGGAAGAGGGGTAAGGATTAAGCTCCACCTTCTGGAGGAGGTAATATGTACACATATTATTTGGACTTCTTAAAAAGGAAGATTTACTTCTTCCCATGTATTTATTGTCATTAATTTGTAACAGTATGGACTCAAGTATTTATTTCATACTTCGGGTATTAGTTCAATAATATGCTATTTATTTTGTTGCTAAAATTGTTCCAGTTTGGGCTACTAGGGATTCTTTGACTCTTCCAAATTGGCTTCTGTGTCCCCTTGACATGCATTCATCTTTTTACTACTTGAGCACTTCCTTATTTTCTGGAACTAGATGTTCTACGTTCATCTTGTGTTTTCCCTGCCCTAGCTTTAGAATAAGCATTTTTTGTAAGGAGCCCTCATTCTTTTCATTGGGAAAACAAGATCTGAGGATTGGGTGTGTGCCTTGCTACTAGGTCCTCACAGCTGATAAAGCCAGGAAATACACATATGTGTACACCAGTCCATGTATATATATGTATTTATAATTACTTGTGTGTCTATCCATCTGTGTGTGTGTGTGTGTGTGTGTGTGTGTGTATTTAGCTAAACATGGGTTCACACTGATGTCTCTGACTTTTGCAGTACCACAGTGTTTATTCTAGCCTTTTTCCCTTGCTTATCTGTAGTTCCTCTCTGACAGTAAGAAATCTAAACCCTTAACATCCACCACAGTAGGTGGTGGATTTATTTATTTATTCAATCCTATATACATGTAAAGCAAGTTCAGAATTATTAACGCATATTCCCATGAGCAACAAATTTACCAACTAAAATACAGTGTTTATGTACTGTTCCTTTTGTTGTTGCCTTAAATAGTTACAGTTCAAAACAACATTTTCCAAGGATATTTAGGTCACCCCCTTTCCCCCCCATCTCCTTCAGTGAGTTTATGTCATACGTTTATAATATATTAGATTCATTTGTCACAGTCTGCATTCTGTCTTGGAATTCCCTCACATCCTGTTTGATGTTTTAAAATATGCATACATTTTACTCTTTGTAAGGTACAGTTGTGTGGTTTTGACAATTGTACGATGTCATGTATTTCCACTCCAGTACCATGGAGAACAGCTCTATCACCATAAAAATTTCCCCGTGCATCTTCTGTAGTCAACCACCTCCCACCACACTGTCTAATATGTTCAGACACCTCTAATCTGTTTTCCATACCTATTGTTTTGCCTTTTCTAGAATGTTACACAAATAGAATCATACAGTATGTAGCCTTTCACTTAGCAAAATGCATTTAAGATTCGTCAATATTGTTGCATCAACCAATAGCTTGTTCCTTTTTATCATTGAATAATATTCCAGTCTATGGATATACAATTTGTTTATCCTAGTTGAAAGACTTCTTGGTTGCTTCCAGTTTGGGACCTTTAAATAAATCTACTAAAAACATTTATATATTGGTTTTTGTGTGAACATAGTTTTCAGTTCACTTGGCCAAATACCTAAGAATATGATTGTTGGGTCATACTGAAGTATATTTAACTTCTTTTTTTAATTGAAGTATTTTCTTGTATTGGTTTCAAGTATACAACTCAGTAGGTCAAAAATTACCCATATTGTGAAATCCTCACCCCCACTAGTGCAGTTACTATCTGTTAACATAGGAAGATGTTACAGAATCATTGGCTGTATTCTCCATGCTGTACTACTATCCCATGACCACCTTATATTATGATTGAGAATTTTTGTGCTCCTCTGTCCTCCTCACCCTCCCACCCATCCGCCCCAACTCTTCCCTCATGGTCACCACTAGTCCCTTCTCAGTTTTTATGAGTCTGCTGCTATTTTGTTGATTTAGTTTTGTTTTGTTTTTGTATTCTACAAATAAGTGGAATCATATGATATTTGCCTTTCTCTGCCTGGCTTATTTCACTGAGCATAATACCCTATAGATACAACCATATTGTAAATGGCAGGATTTCTTTCTTTTTTTATTGCTGAATAATATTCCATTGTGTATATGTACATCTTCTTTATCCATTCATCTATTGATGAACACTTTGGTTGCTTCCATCTTGGCTACTGTAAATAATGCGGCAATAAACATACAGGTGCATATACCTTTTTGAATCAGGGAGTTTGTTTTCTTCGGGTAAATTCCTAGAAGTGGAGTGCAGCAGGAAGAGAATAGTCAATGATTATATAACATCTTTCTACAATGATAGATAGTAACTGTGCTAAAGGGAGTGAGGATTTGGTAAAGCGAGTAAATGTAGAAACACTGTGTTGTGCATTTGAAACCAACATAAGGCTGTTTATCAGTGATACTTCAATAAAAAAACATTCCTAGAAGTGGAATTAGTGGATTGTCTGGTATTTGTGTTTTTAGTTTTTTGAGGCACCTTCCACAGTGGCTGCACCAATTGACATTCCCACCAACGTGTAGGAGGCTTTCCATTTCTCCATATCCTCATCAACACTTGTTATTTCTTGTCTTTTGGATAGTGGCCATTCTGACTGGTGTGAGGTGCTATTGTAGTTTTGATGTGCATTTCCCTGATGATTAGTGATGTGGATCATCTTCTCATGTACCTGCTGTCCTCTGCCCATTTTTTAATCAAGTTATTTGTTCTTTTTTATGTTGAAGTATATGAGTTCTTTCTGTATTTTGGATATTAACCCCTTATTGGATAAATTGTTTACAAATACATTTTCCCATACTATAAGGTTGCCTTTCTGTTCTGCTGATGGTGTCCTTTGCTGTGCAGAAGCTTTTTATTTTGATGTAGTCCCACTTGTTCATTTTTTTTTCTCTTACCCGAGGAGATATGTCCAGGAAAAAATGCTTATGCTTATGTTCAAGAGATTTTTGCCCGTGTTTTCTTCTAAGAGTTTTATGGTTTCATGTCTTACATTTAGGTCTTTGATCCATTTAGAGTTTACTTTTGTGTATGGAGTTAGACAGTAATCTAGTTTCATTCTCTTGCATGTAGCTGTCTGGTTTTCCCAACACCATTTTTAAAGAGGCTGTCTTTTCCCCATTGTATATTCATGGCTCTTTTGTCATAATTAATTGGCCACGTATGTGTGGGTTTATATCTGGGCTCTCTATTCTGTTCCACTGATCTATGGATCTGTTCTTGTGCCAGTACCAACTTGTCTTGATTGCTGTGCCTTGTAGTAGAGCTTGAAGTGAGGGAGCGTAATACCCCCAGCTTTGTTCCTCTTTATCAAGATTGCTTTGGCTATTTGGGGTCTGCTGTGGTTCCATATGAATTTTAGGATTATTTACTCTAGTACATTGAAAAATACCATTGGTATTTTGATAGGGATTGCACTGAATCTGTAAACTGCTTTGGCCAGATGGCCATTTTGACAATATTAATTCTTCTCATCCATGAGCATGGGATAGCTTTCACTTATTTGTGTCTTCTCTAATTTGTCTCCTGAGTGTCTTGTAATTTTTAGAGGACAGGTCTTTCATCTTCTTGTTGAGGTTTATTCCTAGGTATTTTATTCTTTTTGATGCCATTATAAATGAAATTGTCTTTCTGATTTCTCTTACTGCTAGTTTGTTGTTATTATATAGGAATGCAGCAGGTTTCTGTATGTTAATTTTGTATCCTGCAGCTTTGCTCAGTCTAGTTACTAGTTCTAATAGTTTTTTGGTGGAGTCCTTAGGGTTTGCTATGTATAATATCATGTCACCAACAAATAGTAACAGTTTAACTCTTCCTTACCAATTTGGATGCATTTTATCTCTTTATCTTGTCTGATTGTCATGGCTAGGACCTCCAGTACTATGTTAAATAAAAGTGGTGAGAGTGGACATCATTGTCTTGTTCCTGATCTTAGAGGAAAAGCTTTTAGCTTTTCCCCACTGAGTATGATGTTGGCTGTGGGTTTGTCATATATGGCCTTTATTATGTTAAGGTACGTACCCTCTATGCCCATTTTGTTGAGAATTTTTATCATGAATGGATGTTAAATATAGTCAATTGCTTTATCAGCATCTATTGAAATGATCATGTGTTTTTTTAATTGAAGTATTATTGATATACTATCTTATATTAGTCTCAAGTATACAACACAGTGGTTCAGAACTTACCTATATTATTAAATCCTCACCCCTACTAGTGCAGTTACATCTGTCAACATAGGAAGATGTTAAAAAATCACTGACTGTATTCTCTGTGCTGTACTATTATTCCCATGACCAACTTATATTATGATTGAGAATTTCTGTGCCTCTTTATCCCTGTCACCCTCCCTATCCACATACCCCAACCCCTCCCCCATGGTAACCACCAGTCACTTCTCATTGACTATGAGCCTGCTGCTATTTTGTTCATTTTGTTTTCTTTGGTTTTTATATTCCACAAATAAGTGAAATCATATGGTATTTGTCTTTCCCTGCCTGGCTTATTTCTCTTAGCATAATACCATTTAGGTCCGTCCATGCAAATGGTGGTCATGTGGTTTTTATCCTTTTTGTTAATGTGGTGTTTGACATTGATGGATTTACAAATAGTATACCATCCTTGCACCCCTGGAATAAATCCCACTTGGTCGTGGTCAATGGGCCTTTTGATGTATTTTTTTTCACTTTCTTTTTTTTAATTTTGCTATTATTAATGTACAATTACATGAGCAATATTATGGTTACTAGACTCCCCCTATTATCAAGTCCCCACCACATACCCCATTACAGTCACTGTCCATCAGCTCAGTAAGATGCTACAGAATCACTACTTGTCTTCTCTGTGTTATACTGCCTTCCCCGTATCCTCCCTCCACTACATTATGTGTGCTAATTGTAATAGCCCTTTTTCCCCCTTGTCCCTCCCTCACACCCATCTTCCCCAGTTCCTTTCCCTTTGATAACTATTAGTCCATTCTTGGGTTCTGTGAGTCTGCTGCTGTTTTGTTCCTTCAGTTTTTTCTTTGTTCTTATACTCCACAGATGAGTGAAATCATTTGATACTTGTCTTTCTCCGCCTGGCTTATTTCACTGAGCATAATACCCTCTAGCTACATCCATGTTGTTGCAAATGGTAGGATTTGTTTTCTTCTTATGGCTGAATAATATTCCATTGTGTATATGTACCACATCTTCTTTATCCATTGATCTACTGAGGGACACTTAGGTTGCTTCCATTTCCTGGCTATTGTAAATAGTGCTGCCATAAACATAGGGGTGCATATGTATTTTTCAAAATGGGCTGCTGCATTCTTAGGGTAAATTCCTAGGAGTGGAATTCCTGGGTCAAATGGTATTTCTATTTTGAGTTTTTTGAGGAACCTCCATACTGCTTTCCACAGTGGTTGAACTAATTTACATTCCCACCAGCAATGTAGGAGGGTTCCCCTCATTGATTCTTTCTATTGTTTTATTCTTCCCAATTTTATTTATTTCTGCTTTAATCTTTATTATGTCCCTCCTTCTACTGACTTTGGGCCTCATTTGTTCTTCCTTTTCTAGTTTCATTAATTGTGAGTTGAGACTGTTTATTTGGAATTGTTCTTCTTTCCTGAGGTAGGCCTGTATTGCAATATATTTCCCTCTTAGCACGACCTTCTCTGCGTCCCACAGATTTTGTGGTGCTGAATCATTGTTGTCATTTGTCTCTATATATTGCTTGATCTCTGTTTTTATTTGGTCATTGATTCATTGATTATTTAGGAGCATGTTATTAAGCCTCCATGTGTTTGTGGGCTTTTTCATTTTCTTTGAGTAATTTATTTCTAGTTTCATACCTTTGTAATCTGAAAAGCTGATTGGTACAATTTCAGTCTTTTCGAATATTCTGAGGCTCTTTTTGTGGCCTAATATATGATCTATTCTTGAAAATGTTCCATGTGTGCTTGAGAAGAATGCGTATCCTGTTGCTTTTGGATGGAGCATTAGATTTTAATTACTTATTTTGGGGATTTTTTTTTTAAGGGCAGAGGGGATAATTAACAATTGATAAAATTCATAATAAAAACAAGTCAACTCATCATTTACTATCTGTATAATATTTCAGGTTATCAAGTTACTGCTGTGTATGAAGCATTAAGTTTGGTCAGTAGGTGACAGAAGAGAAGATCATGTTAGTCTTCAAAGGGGTTTGCCTCTGACTGGGAAGGTAAAACTTTGTAAGCAGTGCTGTAAAGCATCAGTTAGGATTGGGCTGGGCTGGATTCTGGTTCTTCATGTCTGGTGGCCATGCTAATGATAGTATCCAACTGGTTTGTGTCTGATCTTAATCTGCAAAGGTGATTAAGACAAGTCAATGTCATTAGAAGAAGAATTTTTAATTTACATTTCCCAAGAGAAGGACGCATGGCACACCATGCAGGGCCACAGGAGGAAGCACCAGGTTTGGTCAGGAGGCAGGAGTGAGGAAAGCATGACTCAGAGCCTTTACAGTGTTTTTCTTGGGAAAGGCAAGGCAGGAAAGTGGAAGTGGTTTAGGTCTAGCTAGTCTGCATAATTATGATGGGCTCTGGGGGATAGGGGCTGTTCCTAGTTGTTGGGTACCTGGACCTGGGTTGATTTTAGGGCAAGGGAAATATTGGCTTGGTGTTAGGCACTAGCTAGTCTCTGAAGATACAGGGTTTAATCTGATAGATGGGAAGTTCGTAGCCAAATAGAGTGCATTTCTCCCATTATAAACATTAGTATTTAATACAAAAATACATCCTTTCGTTTTGCTCTCTTATTTCCTTCCACCCCCAACTCTCCAGTCATATTCTGGATATACATTTACAGGAGCTTAGATTATGAATTTGAGTTTTCACATTCATGAAAAATATAAGCAAAGGCAGATTTTTTTTTTAAAGGATCTGGAGCAGGTATTTAAAAAACTCACTGCTTTGTTTAGGTAACTGTTTTAACTTCTTACTAGGCATCTAAAAAGCAGCTAGTGGGAAGATGGCATAGTCGTGTGTGGCTGAAGGAGTATGTGGGAGGGGCTGTGGGGGAGCATTAGGGTCTAAGGAGAGTTGGGACTGGGGGTCAGGAGATTAATTCTAGCGTAGGTTTTGTTGTTAACATCTACATTTTGGGCAAAAGTCTTCTATTACTACCAAGCCCAGTTTCCTCATTTAAAGAATGAAGCCAATGATCATTCCTTTCTCTACTTGAATCTGCTTGTTAAAGATGAAATGAGGTAACAGAAATGACTTAAAGTGCAATACCAAGTGTAAGGCATATTACAATGCCTTATACATAAAAAGCCTCAGAAAAAATTGAGGGAGTGAATGACTATCTTTTTTCTTTTGTTTGTGACATTGACTCCAAGAAATAAGAACCGAGAGACCTTGATCTTATTTTTTGAACTTCTGTAATATATTTATTTTTAATATAATTTATTTTATTATCATTAATCTACAATTACATGTGCAATATTACGGTTATTAAACTACCCCTTCATCAGGTCCCCCCCATCAACCCCATTACAGTCACTGTCCATCAGCGTAGTGAGATGCTATAGAATCACTACTTGTCTTCTCTGAGTTGTACTGCCCTCCCCGTGCCCCCCCAACATTACATTTGCTAATCGTAATGCCCCTTTTTCCCTCTCATCCCTCCCTTCCCGCCCATTTTCCCCAGTCCCTTTCCCTTTGGTAACTATTAGTCCGTTCTTGGGTTCTGTGAGTCTGCTGCTGTTTTGTTCCTTCAGTTTTTTTCTTTGTTCTTATACTCCACATATGAGTGAAATCATTTGATACTTGTCTTTTTCCTCTTGGCTTATTTCACTGAGCATAATACCCTCTAGTTCCATCCATGTTGTTGCAAATGGTAGGATTTGTTTTCTTCTTATGGCTGAATAATATTCCATTGTGTATATGTACCACATCTTCTTTATCCATTCATCTATCGATGGACACTTAGGTTGCTTCCATTTCTGGCTATTGTAAATAGTGCTGCAATAAACATAGGGGTGCATCTGTCCTTTTCAAATTGGGCTGCAGCATTCTTAGGGTAAATTCCTAGGAGTGGAATTCCTGGGTCAAATGGTATTTCTATTTTGAGTTTTTTGAGGAACTCCATACTGCTTTCCACAATGGTTGAACTAATTTGCAGTCCCACCAGCAGTGTAGGAGGGTTCCCTTTTCTCCACATCCTCGCCAACATTTGTTGTTGTTTGTGTTTTGATGTTGGCCATCCTCACTGGTGTGAGGTGATATCTCATTGTGGTTTTAATCTGCATTTCTCTGATGATTAGCGATGTGGAGCATCTTTTCATGTGCCTGTTGGCCATCTGAATTTCTTCTTGGAGAAGTGTCTATTCATGTCCTCTGCCCATTTCTTAATTGGATTATTTGCTTTCTGTTTGTTAAGGTGCATGAGTTCTTTATATATTTTGGATGTCAACCCTTATCAGATACGTCATTTATGAATATATTCTCCCATACTGTAGGATGTCTTTTTGTTCTACTGATGGTGTCCTTGCTGTACAGAAGCTTTGCAGCTTGATATAGTCCCACTTGTTCATTTTTGCTTTTGTTTCCCTTGCCCAGGGAGATATGTTCATGAAGAAGTTGCTCATGTTTATGTCCAGGAGATTTTTGCCTATGTTTTTTTCTAAGAGTTTTATGGTTTCATGACTTACATTCAAGACTTTGATCCACCTTGAGTTTACCTTTGTGTATGGGGCTAGACAGTAGTCCAGTTTCATTCTCTTACATGTAGCTGTCCAGTATTTCCAACACCAGCTGCTGAAGAGGCTGTCATCTCCCCATTGTATATCCCTGGCACTTTTATCAAATATCAATTGACTGTATATGTTTGGGTTAATGTTTGTATTTTCTATTCTGTTCCACTGGTCTGTGGGTCTGTTTTTGTGCCAATACCAAATTGTCTTGATTACTGTGGCTTTGTAGTAGAGCTTAAAGTCAGGGAGTGTAAT
>JAVSCE010011750.1:0-217813 GCA_032199065.1 Smutsia gigantea | reverse complement strand
GAAGAAATTCAAATGGCCAACAGGCACATGAAAAGAAAGATGCTCCACATCGCTAATCATCAGAGAAATGCAGATTAAAACCACAATGAGATATCACCTCACACCAGTGAGGATGGCCAACATCCAAAACACAAAAAACAACAACAAACGTTGGCGAGGATGTGGAGAAAAGAGAACCCTCCTACACTGCTGGTGGGACTGCAAATTAGTTCAACCATTGTGGAAAGCAGTATGGAGGTTCCTCAAAAAACTCAAAATAGAAATACCATTTGACCCAGGTATCCCACTCCTAGGAATTTACCCTAAGAATGCAGCAGCCCAATTTGAAAGGACAGATGCACCCCTATGTTTATCGCAGCACTATTTACAATAGCCCAAGAAATGGAAGCAACCTAAGTGTCCATCAGTAGATGAATGGATAAAGAAGATGTGGTACATATACACAATGGAATATTATTCAGCCATAAGAAGAAAACAAATCCTACCATTTGCAACAACATGGATGGAGCTAGAGGTATTATGCTCAGTGAAATAAGCCAAGCCGAAAAAGACAAGTATCAAATGATTTCACTCATATGTGGAGTATAAGAACAAAGAAAAAAACTGAAGGAACAAAACAGCAGCAGACTCACAGAACCCAAGAACGGACTAATAGTTACCAAAGGGAAAGGGACTGGGGAAAATGGGCGGGAAGGGAGGGATAAGAGGGAAAAAGGGGCATTACGATTAGCAGATGTAATGTTGGGGGGGCACGGGGAGGGCAGTACAACTCAGAGAAGACAAGTAGTGATTCTATAGCATCTCACTACGCTGATGGACAGTGACTGTAATGGGGTTGGTGGGGGGGACCTGATGAAGGGGTAGTTTAATAATCGTAATATTGCACATGTAATTGTAAATTAATGATAATAAAATAAATTATATTAAAAAAAAAGCCAAAAAAAAAAAAAAAGACATAGAGTTAATAACACATGACCCTATGCTGCCTATAAGACACTCACTTTAAACCCGAAGACATACACAGACTAAAAGTAAAGGGATGAAAAAGATATTTCATGCAACTAATACGGAGAAAAAAACAGGAGTTGCAGTACTTGTATCAGACAAAATAGACCTCAAAACAAAGAAAGTCACAAGAGACAAAGAAGGACATTATGTAATGATAAAAGGGTCATTCCAACACGAAGTTATAACCAAAATAAATATCTATGCACCCAACACAGGGGCACCTACATATGTGAAACAAATACTAACAGAATTAAAAGGAGAAATAGAATACAATGCATTCATTCTAGGAGACTTCAACACACCACTCACTCTGAAGGACAGATCAACCAGGCAGAAAATAAGAAAACAGAGGCACTGAACAACACATTAAAACAGATGGACGTAACAGACATTTACAGAACTCTACACCAAAAAACAGAAGAATACACATTCTTCTCAAGTGCACATGGAAGATTTTCAAGAATAGATCATATACTAGGCCACAAAAAGAACCTCGGTAAATTCAAAGGATTGAAATTGTACCGACCTGTTTCTCAGACCACACAGGTATGAAACTAGAAATAAATTAAACAAAGAAAATGAAAAACCGCACAAACACATGGAGGCTTCACAACATGCTCCTAAATAACCAATGGATCAATGACCAAATAAAAACAGAGATCAAACAATATATGGAGACAAATGACAACAATAATTCAACACTGCAAAATCTGTTGGATGCAGCGAAGGCCATGCTAAGAGGAAAGTATATTGCAATACAGGCCTACGTCAGAAAGGAAGAACAATCCCATATGAGCAGTCTAAACTCACAATTAACAAAACTAGAAAAGAAGAACAAATGAGACCCAAGGTCAGTAGAAGGAGGGACATAATAAAGATTAAAGCAGAAATAAATAAAATCGAGAAGAATAAAACAATAGAAAGCATCAATGAAAGCAGGAGCTTGTTCTTTGAGAAAATAAACAAAATAGATAAACTCCTAACTAGACGTATCCAGAAAAAAAGAGAGTCTACTCACCCAAACAGAATCAGAAATGAGAAAGGAAAAATCATTAGACACCACAGAAATACAAAGAATTATGAGAGAATACTATGAAAAATTATATGCAAACAAACTGGATAATCTAGAAGAAATGGACAGCTTTCTAGAAAAATACAACCTTCCAAGGCTGACACAGAAAGAAACAGAAAATCTCAACAGACCAATTGCCAGCAATGAAATTGAACTGGTAATCAAAAACCTACCTAAGAACAAAACTCCAAACCAGATGACTTGACTGCTGAATTTGATCAAACATTTAGTGAAGACTTAATACCCATCCTCCTTAAAGGTTTCCAAGGAGTATAAGCAGAGGGAATACTTCCAAACTCATCCTAGGAGGCCAGCATCACTCTAATACCAAAACCGGGTTAAGACACCACCAAAAAAGAAAATTACAGACCAAATCCCAGATGAACACAGATGCAAAAATACTCAACAAAATATTAGCAAACCGAATTCAAAAATACATTAAAAGGATCATCCATCATGATCAAGTAGGATTTATTCCAGGACGCATGGATGGTACAACATTCGAAAATCCATCAACATCATATAACACATAAACAAAAAGAAGGACAAAAACCACATGACCATCTCCATAGATGCTGAAAAAGCATTTGACAAAATTCAGCATCCATTCATGATAAAAACTCTCAACAAAATGGGTATAGAGGGCAAGTATCTCAATATAATAAAGGCCATATATGACAAACCCACAGCCAACATTATACATAACAGCAAGAAGGTGAAACCATTTTGTTTAAGATTGGGAACAAGACAAGGATGCCCACTCTCCCCACTTCTATTCAACATAGTTCTGAAGGGTCTAGCCACGGCAATCAGACAACACAAAGAAATAAAAGGCATCCAGATTGGCAAGGAAGAAGTTAAATTGTCCCTGTTTGCAGATGACATGATAGTGTACATGAAAAAAACCCTAAACAATCCACTCCAAACTACTAGATCTAATACCAGAATTCAGCAAAATTGCAGGATACAAAATTAATATGCAGGAATCTGTGGCATTCCTATACACTAACAATGAACTAGCAGAGAGAGAAATCAGGAAAACAATCCCATTCACAGTTGCAGCAAAAAGAATAAAATACTTAGGAATAAACCTAACTAAGGAAGTGAAAGACCTATACCCTGAAAACTACAGGACAGTCATGAGAGGAATTAAAGATACCAATAAATGGAAATACATCCGGTGCTCATGGGTAGGAAGAATTAATATTGTCAAAATGGCCTTTCTGCCTAAAGCAATCTATATATTCAATGCAATTCCTATCAAAATACCAACAGCAATCTTCAAAGTACTAGAGAAAATTGTTCTAAAATTCATATGGATCCATAAAAGACCCCGAATAGCCAAAGCAATCCTGAGAAGGAAGAATAAAGCTAGAGGGATTATGCTCGCCAACTTCAAGCTCTACTACAAAGCCACAGTAATCAAGACAATTTGGTACTGGCACAAGAACAGACCCATAGACCCATGGAACAGACTAGAGAGCCCTGATATAAGCCCAACCATATATGGTCAATTAATATTTGATAAAGGAGCCTTGGATATACAATGGGGAAATGGCAGCCTCTTCAACAGCTGGCGTTGGCAACACTGGACAGCTACATGCAAGAGAATGAAACTGGATTACTGTTTAACCCCATACACAAAAGTAAACTCAAAATGGATCAAGGACCTGAATGTAAATCATAAAACTCTTAGATGACAACATAGGCAAAAATCTCCTAAATATAAGCATGAGCAACTTCTTCCTGAACGCATCTCCTCGAGCAAGGGAAACAAAAGCAAAAATGAACTCATGGGACTACATCAAACTAAAAGTTTTGGTACAGCAAAGGACATCATCAACAGAACAAAAAGGCATCCAACAGTATGGGAGAATATATTTGTAAATGACATATCCGACAAGGGATTAACATCCAAAATATATAAAGAACTTACATGCCTCAACACCCAAAAAGCAAATAACCCAATTAAAAAATGGTCAGAGGATATGAAGAGACAGTTCTCCAAAGAAGAAATTAAGATGGCCATCAGACACATGAAAAGGTGCTCCACATCACTAATCATCATGCAAATTAAAACCACAATGAGATATCACCTCACACCAGGAAGGATGGCCAGAATCCAAAAGACTAAGAACAACAAATGCTTGTGAGGATGCGGAGAAAGGGGAGCCCTCCTACATTGCTGGTGGGAATGTAAGCTAGTTCAACCATTGTGGAAAGCAATATGGAGGTTCTTCAAAAAACTAAAAATAGAAATACCATTTGACCCTGGAATCCCACTCCTTGGAATTTACCCAAAGAATACAACTTCTCAGATTCAAAAAGACATATGCACCCCTGTTTATCACAGCACTTTTTGCGATAGCCAAGATATGGAAGCAACCTAAGTGCCCATCAGTAGATGAATGGATAAAGAAGGAGTGGTACATATACACAATGGAATACTATTCAGCCGTAAGAAAGAAACAAATCCTACCATTTGCAACAACATGGATGGAGCTGGAGGATATTATGCTCAGTGAAATAAACCAGGCAGAGAAAGACAAGTGCCAAATGATTTCCCTCATTTGTGGAGTATAATGACAATGCAAAACTGAAAGAACAAAATAGCAGCAGACTTAGCGACTCCAAGAAGGAACTAGTGGTTACCAAAGGGTAGTGGTGTGGGAGGGCTGGTGAGGAGGGAGGGAGAAGGGGACTGAGGGGTATTATATTTAGTACACACGGTGTGGGGGGTCACGGGGACAACAGTGTAGCACAGAGAAGGCATATAGTGACTCTGTGGCATCTTACTATACTGAAGGACAGTGACTGCATTGGGGTATGGGTGGGGACTTGATAATATGGGTAAATGTAGTAACCACATTGTTTTTTCGTGTGAAACCTTCCTAAGTGTGTATATCAATAATACCTTAATAAAAAAAAACCCATATGCTAAACTTTATAGATAATAGACTAAATATAAAATAAACTCTGCTCATAGTCTTATAAATTGATGCATCATTTCTAGAAATAGCTCATATTTATTGTTAAACACTGTGATAAAAGATCTATACAAAGTCTTCTACTTAACCTATAAGGAACCCTACTAGGTAGATTTGATGATCCACATTGCACAGAATAGGAAACTGAGATTTGGGTCAGTTACCTACCCAGGATCACACACCTAGAAAAGGGCAGAATCTGAGTTGAACCAAATCACTACCCTGCTAGAACCTTAAAATAATTATATTCTCTTTGGCCCACTCGTCCCACCGTTACAAACCTATCCTGAAATAATATGTCATAGGAAGACACAAATGTAGCAAAACGACTGAAAATGATGTAACTGTTCAACAACTGAAGTATATTAAATGATCTACTCATACAATGGAGTATTTTTTAGTCAAAAAATTTGTACTTATCAAGGATGTTTTATAGAATGAGAAACTCATCATATGGTATCAAGAAAAAAGCAGGTCATAAAGTAGAATATGCAGTATTTCACTATATGAAATAAACATACGTGGATAGGGAAAAAAAAACAAAAGAAAAATACAGCAATATGTTTTCTCTGTGGATTAGGATCTTGTACAGTTTTTTTACTTTCCTTTCCAATCTATTTTTTGTGATGAATATCATTTTTGTAATGAGAAAAGAGTAACTTTTAAATTCAGCTCATTTCCACACCTCTTGAAGAAATTGTTGGAACTAAGAAGGGTTAAAGAAAAATGCTTAGAATGGTCAGAGGAATGGGTGACTAACATTATCAGGTATGGGAATGACTCAAAAAGCTATGAAATACCTGGGAAGGGAAGGTCCCAGCTGACACATAATGGATAGAATTCCCAATTTGGAATAGGACAGACACCCAGGCCAGCTCTGTTGTCCCCCATTTGCTTTGGTGCCAAGGTCTTTGAACAAGTTGCCTTCCCCCCGATCTCTACTCCCTCACTCCTGTTCACTCTTTAACTCACCATAACCTTGTCTGTTCCCCCCCAATTTCCTCCCCCAACTCCACAGGAATTGCTCTTACCACTGCCATCAATGTTCTTGTTGTGCTCAAATCCCACAGTCTCATTCAATCCTTGCAGAACAAGACAAGACCTCTCAGCTATAATAGACCCAGCTGGTTCTTTCCTTGAGTATCTCTCCTTGACTCCTGTGGCAGTTACACCGTGGGTTGGCTCCTCAGCAGGCCTTACCCGGGCTCACATGCACGCACACCTACTTCTTTCCCAAAACAGGGCTAACCGTGTTCAGGTGCGGGTCCGCAGGATGCTCCGGGGAAGGAGGCCTCTCTCCTGGGCCCAGGAGATGGGCCATGTTGGCCTAGACCAATCTAGGGAGTCTCATTTCCCTTTGCTGTAATTGGTTTAGGAGTTGGTAGTGGCCAGTGGGACCTGAGGATAAGTTCCTCCCTTGCACAATTCCTATCCTGGAACTCAGTTTTGTTATTTAGTGCTGTGACAGCCTTTTTGTAACCATGAAAGGAAAGCCAAGAGAATCACCAAAAGATAATGGAGAGCCTCAGCGAGGACAAAACTCTGAACTAACCAGCCCTGGAACTACCTACCCCCAGACTGCTATGTGAGCAAATCAAAGCCTGCTGTGTAAGGTACTCTAGCCATTTGGCTCCTTGCAGCCAAAGACCCCCTAGTTGATGCCAATGTACCCTCCTCCCTAGCCTCCCTTCTGCATCCCACCCACTCTTCAGGCCATCTCCTGAACTCTACCACACCTTCTGGAGAATTTCACCTTTGGCCTCTTTCTCTTATTAATCCATTCACTTTCTCTCCTTGCTTTCTCTTTTCCACTTGGATGATTTCAATTCTGCATATTTATTTATAGTTTACATAAATATTTATGAAGGTCTGCTATGAGCCAGATCCTTTCCATTTCCTTTGCTGTAGGAATGTGCTGATAAGTAAGACCACTGAGGTCCCTGGACGGGAGGGAGGGGGAAAGACACCGGGAAGGGAAGGAAAGAGGACAGGGTTTGAGTTGAGGGTCTTCATAAGATCTACTGTATAACACAGTGCCTATTCAGTATTTCACATTTAAAAATTCAGTGTTCTTAACAGCAAAAAAGTGGGAAGGAGCAAGAGGAGACTTCTGGGGGTTCTGGATATTTATTACCTCGATTGTGATGGTTTCACAGGTGTACGCATATCTCCAAACTTCATCAAACTGTACACATTAAATATGTCCATCTTTTGTATATCAATTATATTTCAATTAAGCTGTCTTTAAAGATACAAAAACACAAAAAGTTCTCTGTTGTAAAAATGTTCAAGTCTTTTCCCTCTTTCCCTATAGGATTGTCTTTTTTTTTTTTTGGTATCATTACTATACAATTACATGAGCAACATTGTGGTTACTAGATTCCCCCCATTATCAAGTCCCCACCACATACCCCACTACAGTCACTGGCCATCAGCATAGTAAGATGCTATAGAATCAATACTTGTCTTCTCTATAAATACTGCCTTTCCCATGTCCCCCGCCGCTGCATTATGTGTGCTAATCTTAATGCCCCTTTTTCCCCTTTATCTCTCCCTTCCCACCCATCCTCCCCAGTCCCTTTCCCTTTGGTAACTGTTAGTCCATTCTTGGGTTCTGTGAGTCTGCTGCTGTTTTGTTCCTTCAGTTTTTGCTTTGTTCTTATACACCACAGATGAGTGAAATCAGCTGATACTTGTCTTTCTCTGTCTGGCTTATTTCCCTGAGCATAATACCCTCCAGCTCCATCCATGTTGTTGCAAATGGTAGGATTTGTTTTCTACTTATGGCTGAATAATATTCCATTGTGTATATGTACCACATCTTTATCTGGGATTGTCTTTTTCACTGAAAAAAGTGTTTTATTCTAGTCACTGCTTTTCTAAGTTTGTATAGTATTGGATTTAAGACATTTCTTAAAGATTTTGTAAAACTTCTGGCAAAGTTATCTGGATCTGGAATGCTCTTTGTAGGAAGGCTTTTAATTTATCCTTGAGTCAGTTTTGGGGAGTTATATTTTTCTAGGAATTCATCTATATTTTTAAATGTATTAGCCTAAAGTTTCTGAAATATAAATTTAAGGCTAAAAATTCCCCTCTATATAGCTTTAGTTGCACCCCATATGTTTTTATATATAGTATTTTCATTTAGATATGCTCCCAAAGACCTTCTTTTTTCTCTGATGATTTCTCCTTTGACCCATGGGGTATTTAGAACCTTCTTTCTTAATTTTCACATACACTGATTTTTTCCCCCCGTTTTCTTTTTTTTTTGGTGATTTCAAACTTAATTGTATTTCTGGTCAGAAAACATTCTCTGTATGAGTTTAAAGCTTTAAATTTGTTTAGACTTCCATGATGGTGCAGGATATCCCAATTTTTCTGAACAACTCATCTGTTCTTAAAAAGAAATGCATTCTTCAGTCCTTGGATGTTCTCTATGTGACTGACTATTAGATGAAATTTGTTAACATGTTGCTCAAAATTTTCTCTCCTGATTGATTTTTTTTTTGCTTTTCAGTTCTGTTACTTACTGAGAGGTATATTAAAATCTCCCACTATGAATGCAATGTTGTTTATTTCTCTTCACAGTTCTGTAGATTTCAATTTCTATGCTTTGAAGCTGTATTATTTGGAGCTTCCAAATTTAAAACTGTTACACAATTCCAGGGAATTGAACATGTTATTGTCATCTCTAGTAATACTTTTGCCTTAAAGCCTATTTTTTATAAATTCATATAGCTACATCAGCTTCCTTTTGGTAAGAATTTACCTGATACATTTTTTTTCCATCCTTTTATCAATCTTGCATTATCATCTCCACTGCTTTTAAAATATCATACTAATACTACTCTGTAATGTTCTAATTATAGTTCTTTCACTTCTCCAAAGAAACAAGAAACAGAACTGGCATTTCTGGAATTATGGTTTGTGGTTTTGAGTATCATTGGTTGGCCATGGTAAACCCTGTTCTTTCTCTGAAGACCAATTCTTGTTTTTACTGAGCTCATGGGCTGTGCTGGACAAACATATGTGTGGGTGGATGCCAGGGCAGGAAGAGGGAAGATGCGGCCAGGAGAGGTAAATGTGGGTGAACAAGGTAAATGTAGGGTGGGTGTGGTAAACCCAAATGCCTACAAGGGCAAAGGGCTAATTTAGGCAATTACTTAGGGCTGGAGAGTGCTCCCTAGGCCAGGGTCGCTTTCTCTTTTAAAGGGAGCTATTTTTCATCAACCAATCCTTATAGCATGCTGCGTTGTTGGGATCTTCTTCAGGAGAAATTTGAATTTAGATTTGGCAGCTAGTTATTTTTTTTTCATTCCATGCAAGTCAAATAAATCACCTCCATTATCCACACTTGCAAATGCTTGGCTCCCCCTGCAAATCTTGCAAGAGGTTTCACTTAGGAAGAAGAGAAAAACTGGAGGAGGCCTTTCCCCGTTTCTACGCATCCTCCCAAATGGGCTAACCTACACCTCTTTATAAAGAGAAATTCTTCCTGAGATATATAAATCTAACTCGTGTCCTAGCTCTTGAGTAGTGGGTTTTTGACATTCTTGGCCTGGACCATAGCTACAAGCATGATATATATGCTGGTTGTCTCTGGAGATAGAAATGGGAAATAGGAAGATGCAAGAATGGGACCCACACAAAAAGGGATACCCAAAAGTTGCTGCCAAAACAAAACTCAAAACTTTATCTGGGCCCCTGGTGGCAGCGTTTTGCCAATGTCCAAATGTGAACTGATCTCAGTAACCTCAGCCCAGGTTAGTCCAGTCTGAGAAAATACGCATATGCAGGCCTATGCACATATGAAGTCTTTAATTCTGCTCTTTTGAATTATTTCAAAATAATAAAATATTTGTGAAATAGCTCCAGGAAGCCTCTAGAATCCACACGACCAGCAAGAGGCGCTGCACCAGTGACTGCCTAAACAGGGTGTTCTTTACAAACCAGCCAACACAAGGATTGAACCCCTATCACCCACAGACCACCCTTAACTGCTTTAATAAATGTTATTCTATGTAGTGACAAAATGAAACGTAAAATATTTCGATTTCATAGTGAGAAAGACGGGAGCACAAGAAGATAAATGACTTACCAAGGTCAGCAGACTGAATAAACTAAGTTGCCAGAATTCAAAACTAGGTCTGCTGTGTTGAAATCCTGTGTTTTCCACTCTCTCACACCTTCTCTGGCTGACAATCACAGGAGAATCTCAGCCCCACCAGCCTGGTTCTTAGATATCCAAGACTTCTGACAAAGTGTGGGAGCTGGGAGGTGCCAATGTCAAGAAATCAAACAGTGTGAAATCAGAAATGAGCGGCAGGACTCACAAAAGGTGGCAAAGGCAGAGCCCCTGGGGGGTGCAAGGAAAGAGACAGCTGGATTTTTAAACCCTGTGGTTTCTCACCTTCCCTACAATCAAATCCACCTTCGCTTCCCTTCACACACAGACCACTTACTCACATTACTTCTCCACACAGAAAAACCACTTTATCCCAAATTCAGAAAAACTACTTTCCCATTTCACTTTTTTTTATATAAATATATTTTTTATTTTGGTATCGTTAATGTACAATCACTTCAACAACATTATGGTTACTAGACCCCCTATTATCAAGTCCCCGCCACATATCCCACAACACTCACTGGCCATCAGTGTAGTAAGATGCTAGAGAATCATTACTTGTCTTCTCTATAAAGACTGCCTTTCCCGTGTCCCCTGCCACTGCATTATGTGTGCTAATCTTAATGCCCCTTTTCCCCCCTTATCCCTCCCTTCCACCCATCCTCCCCAGTCCCTTTCCCTTTGGTAACTGTTGGTCCATTCTTGGGTTCTGTGAGTCTGCTGCTGTTTTGTTCCTTTAGTTTTTCCTTTGTTCTTACACACCACAAATGAGTGAAATCATTTGATATTTCTCTTTCTCCACCTGGCTTATTTCACTGAGCACAATACCCTCTAGCTCCATCCATGTTGTTGCAAATGGTAGGATTTGTATTCTACTTATGGCTGAATAATATTCCATTGCGTATATGTACCATGTCTTCTTTATCCACTCATCTACTGATGGACACTTAGGTTGCTTCCATTTCTTGGCTATTGTAAATAGTGCTGCGATAAACATAGTGGGGCATATGTCTTTTTCAATCTGCGCTGCTGCATTCTTAGGATAAATTCCTAGGAGTGGAATTCCTAGGTCAAATGGTATTTCTATTTTGAGTTTTTTGAGGAACCTCCATACTGCTTTCCACAAAGGTTGAACTAGTTTACATTCCCACCAGCAGTGTAGGAGGGTTGCCCTTTCTCCACATCCTCGCCAACATTTGTTGTTGTTTGTCTTTTGTATGTTGGCCATCCTAACTGGTGTGGGGTGATATCTCATTGTGGTTTTAATTTTCATTTCTCTGATGATTAGCCATGTGGAGCATCTTTTCATGGGCCTGTTGGCCATCTGAATTTCTTCTTTGGAGAGGTGTCTGTTCAGCTCCTCTGCCTATTTTTTAATTGGCATATTTGCTTTTGTTTGTTGAGGTGTGTGAGCTCTTTCTATCTTTTGGATGTGAACCTCTTATTGGATATGTCATTTATGAATATATTCTCCAATACTGTAGGATGTCTTTTTGTTCTACTGATGGTGTCCTTTGCTGTATAGAAGCTTTTTAGTTTGATATAGTCCCACTTATTCATTTTTGCTTTTATTTCCCTTGCCCAGGGAGATATGTTCATGAAGAAGTTGCTCATGTTTATGTCCAAGAGATTTTTGTCTATATTTTTTTCTAAGAGTTTAATGGCTTCATGACTAACATTCAGGTCTTTGATCCATTTTGAGTTTACTTTTGTGTATGAGGTTAGACCGTAATTCAGTTTCATTCTCTTACACATAGCTGTCCAGTTTTGCCAATGCCAGCTGTTGAAGAGGCTGTCATTTCCCCATTGTATATCCATGGCTCCTTTATCATATATTAATTGACCATACATGCATGTGTTTGTATCTGGGCTTTCTATTTGGTTCAACTGGTCTATGGGTCTGTTCTTGTGCCAGTACCATATTGTCTTGATTACTGTGGCTTCGTAGTAGAGTTTGAAGTCAGGGAGTGTAATTCCCCGCTTTATTCTTCCTTCTCAGGATAGCTTTGGCTATTCGGGTCATTTGTCATTCCACATGAATTTGAGAACTATTTGCTCTACCGCACTGAAGAATGCTGTTGGTATTGTGAAAGGGATTGCATTGAATCTGTAGATTGCTTTAGGCAGGACAGCCATTTTGACAATATTAATTCTTCCTACCAAGAGGATGGGATGAATTTCCATTTATTGGTGTCCTCTTTCATATCTCTTAAAAGTGTCTTGTAGTTTTCAGGGAATAGATCTTTCACTTCCTTGGTTAGGTTTATTCTTAGGTATTTTATTCTTTTGGATGCAATTGTGAATATAATTGTTTTCCTGATTTCTCTTTCTGCTAGTTCACCACTAGTATATAAGAATGCAACAGATTTCTGTGTATTAATTTTGTATCCTGCAATTTTGCTGAATTCAGATATTAGATCTAATAGTTTTGGAATGGATTCTTTAGGGTTTTTTATGTACACTATCATGTCATCTGAAAACAGGGACAGTTTGACTTCTTCCTTACCAATCTGGATGCCTTTTATTTCTTTGTGTTGTCTGATTGCCATGACTAGGACCTCCAGAACTACGTTGAATAAAAGTTGGGAGAGTGGGCATCCTTGTCTTGTTCCCAATCTTAAAGGAAAAGCTTTCAGCTTCTCACTGTTAAGTATAATGTTGGCTGTTGGTTTTTCATATACGGCCTTTACTATGTTGAGATATTGCCCTCTATACCCATTTTGTTGAGAGTTTTTATCATGAATGGATGTTGAATTTTGTCAAATGTTTTTTCAGCATCCATGGAGATGATCATGTGGTTTTTGTCCTTCTTTTTGTTGATGTAATGGATGATGTTGAAGGATTTTCGAATGTTGTATGATCCTTGAATCCCTGGGATGAACCCACTTGATCATGATGGATGATCTCTTTGATGTATTTTTAATTTGGTTCACTAATATTTTGTTGAGTATTTTCACATCTATGTTCATCAGGGATATTGGTCTGTAATTTTCTTTTTTTGTGGTGTCTTTGCCACATTTTGGTATTAGAATAATGTTGGTCTCATAGAATGAGTTTGGGAGTATTACTTACTCTTCTACTTTTTGAAAAACCTTAAGGAGGGTGGGTATTAGGTCTTCACTAAATGTTTGATAAAATTCAGCAGTGAAAGCATCTGGTTCAGGAGTTTTGTTCTTAGGTAGGTTTTTGATTATCAGTTCAATTTCTTTGCTGGTAATTGGTCAATTCAGATTTTCTGTTTCTTCCTGGGTCAGCTTTGGAAGGCTGTATTTTTCTAGAAAGTTGTCCATTTCTTCTAGGTTATCCAGTTTGTTACCATATAATTTTTCATAGTATTCTCTCATAATACTTTGTATTTCTGTGCTATCCATAGTTATTTTTCCTTTCTCATTTCTGATTCTCTTTATGTGTGTAGACTCTCTTTTTTTCTTGATAAGTCTAGCTAGGGGTTTATCTATTTTCTTTATTTTCTCAAAGAACCAGCTCTTGCTTTCATTGATTCTATTGTTTTAGTCTTCTCAATTTTATTTATTTCTACTTTAATCTTTGTTATGTCCCTCCTCCTACTGACTTTGGGCCTCATTTGTTCTTCCTTTTGTAGTTTCATTAATTGTGACTTTAGACTGTTCATTTGGGATTGTTCTTCTTTCCTGAGGTAGGCCTGTATTGCAATATATTTCCCTCTTAGCATGGCCTTTGCTGCATCCCACAGGTTTTGCAGTGTTGAATTATTGTTGTCATTTGTCTCCATATATTACTTGATCTCTGTTTTTATTTGGTCACTGATACATTGATTATTTAGGAGCATGTTATTAAGCCTCCATGTGTTGGTGGGCTTTTTTGTTTTCTTTGTGTAATTTATTTCTAGTTTCATACCTTTGTGACCTGAGAAGCATTTTGTACAATTTCAATCTTTTTGAATTTACTGAGGTTCTTTTTGTGGGCTAGTATATGATATATTCTTGAAAATGTTCCATATGCACTTGAGAAGAATGTGTATCCTGTTGCATTTGGATGGAATGTTCTGTAGATGTCCGTTAGGTCCACCTGTTCTAATGCGTTGTTTAGTGCCTCTGTCTCTTTATTTATTTTTTGTCTGGTTGATCTGTCCTTTGGAGTGAGTGGTGTGTTGAAGTCTCCTAAAATGAATGCATTGCATTCTATTTCCCCCTTTAATTCTGTTAGTATTTGTTTCACATATGTAGGTGCTATCGTGTTGGGTGCATAGATATTTATAATAGTTATATCCTCTTGTTGAACTGACCCTTTTATCACTATGTAATGTCCTTCTTTGTCTCTTGTGACTTTATTTGTTTTGAAGTTTATTTTGTCTGATAAAAGTACTGCAACTCCTGCTTTTTTCTCACTGTTAGTTGCATGAAATATCTTTTTCCATCCCTTTACTTTCAATCTGTGTATGTCTTTGGGTTTGAAGTGAGTCTCTTGTAGGCAGCATATATATGGGTCTTATTTTTTTATCCATTAAGTAACTCTATGTCTTTTGATTGGTGCATTCAGACCATTTACATTTAGGGTGATTATTGATAGGTATGTACTTATTGCCATTGCAGGCTTTAGAATAATGGTTACCAAATGTTCAAGGGTAATTCCTTTACTATCTAACAGTCTAATTTAACTCACTTCATATGCTATTACAAACACAACATAAAGATTCTTTTTTTTTCCTCCTTTTTTTTCCTCCTCCATTCTTTGTATGTTATGAATCATATTCTGTACTCTTTGTCTATCCCTTGGGTGACATATATTTAGCCTTAGGAAAACTTCCATGTATAGGAGTCCCTCCAAAATGCACTGTAGAGGTGGTTTGTGGGAGGTAAATTCTTTCAGCTTTTGCTTATCTGAAAATTGTTTAATCCCTCCTTCAGATTTAAATGATAACCTTGCCGGGTAGAATATTCTTGGTTCAAGGCCTTCTGCTTCATTGCATTAAATACATTATGCCACTCCCTTCTGGCTTGTAAGGTTTCTTTTGAAAAGTCTGATGATAGCCTGATGGGTTTTACTTTGTATGTGGTCTTTTTTCTCTCTCTAGCTGCTTTTAAAAGTCTGTCTTTATCCTTGATCTTTGCCATTTTAATTATTATGTCTTGATGTTGTCTTCCTTGGGTCCCTTGTGTTGGGAGATCTGCGCACCTCCATGGCCTGAGAGACTATCTTCTTCCTCAGATTGGGGAAATTTTCAGCAATTACCTCCTCAATGACACTTTCTATCCCTTTTTCTCTCTTATTCTTCTTCTGGTACCCCTGTAATGTGAATATTGTTGCATTTGGATTGGTCACACAGTTCTCTCAATATTCTTTCATTCTTAGAGATCCTTTTTTCTCTCTGCCTCAGTTTCTTTGTATTCCTCTTCTCTAATTTCTATTCCATTTACTGTCTCTTCTACTACATCTAATCTGCTTTTAAATCCCTCCATTGTATGTTTCATTTCATATATGAAATTTCTTAATGATTGAATCCCTGACTTAAAATTCGTTCTTGAGTTCTTGAATATTTTTCAGTACCTCCATAAGTATGTTTATTATTTTTATTTCGAACTCTCTTTCAGGAAGATTGGTGAGTTCAGTTTCATTTGGCCATTTTTCTGGGGTTTGTGACACTTTGGTCTGAACCATGTTCTTTTGACATTTCATATTTCTGTGTGGTGCCCACTAGTGTGCAGAAACTCCAGTCTCTGGAGCTGCTCAGCCCCTAGAGTAAGGTTTGGGGTCACAGGGGAGCAGAGCTGGTGCCTTGGGGGAGGAAAGATCTGTTTCCTGATTCCCATCTGTGGTGCCTGTCTCCAATGTCAGAGCCAGTGGGCAAAGGACACACATGTAAGCCTCTGGTGCTTTGCATCTCTAGCTGTTGTAGGCGGGATCTCCCTCTTGCTCTCCTGATGCCAGAGCAGTGACTGCCAGTTTGCGAGCAGGTGCCATCAGGCCAGGTGGAAGGCACGGCAGGCTGTGAATGACAGTGTGCGGCCTTGGAGCAGAGTAGCCAGCCAGGGGGATGGAGAAAACTTCATCTTTAGATGATATATCACTAACCACATGTTTATATTTTTCACACATCAAGATAGATAAGTCAACATATATTGTTTTGGGTAAAGAGAACATACTCCTTACATAGATGAGAACATTTTGAATAACAAAAAAAACGCCATCTGCTTTCATCAGTTTCAATGAACAAAATTGTATGTACACCCGTTTAGAAATACTGATCACATAAAGCAAATATCTGCAGTGTGCTACTGTGACACATTTATTGACTGGTCATATGGTAATTGTGTTGAATGAGTTTTTCAAGGAAACTGGGTGTTTTAAGTACAATAAATAAACAAACAGGGAGGAGATAAAATTAAATTAATTCTCATTCTCATCACTATGCACAGTTCACTATTTTCACAGAATTGTGATAAAAGAGATTACACTGGAAAAGGAAATCCATAATTCATACACCATCTCGGGTCAACTCTCAGACTGACCCTTTAGGCTGAAGCCTGTAATTGTTCTTCAACATATTCATTATCAAAGGTTTATTTTACAACTACAGAATATACATGCATAACCTATCTCCCAACATACTGAAATCTAACTTATTCTTGGGCTTTGTTAGAGGGTTTGGGGATCCATTCTGGAGTAAACAGCTACACCCCTCTCAATCTAATCTTAGGCCCACCTTGCTCACAACTGCTTTGTATCTGAAAATTCATAAAGGCTATAATAAAACATTTAACAGTAAAGACATTGTCTTATCAATAAGTACTATCATAGTGCCTTGGAATGCATTATGGAAGGAAGGGAGCAAGAGCATATGAAAACTATAAACTCCTAGATACTTGTCCATAAACAAAATTAAACTGAGAATAGATTTCCTGATACTTGGGAAAACAGAATCATTTACACTTAAATGAGAATTTTCTTGATAATTTTGTTATAATTACAAGCTTTCAAAAAATACTTGCTTATTGTTATCTTTTGGCAAATGCAAAGGCACACATAGCATGTAATGAAATTCTTTAAGAAAGAAAACCATTTAGTTTTTACAACTTGATTATGTTCTGGCTGACCCCATTAAGAAATAGTTATTTTTTTCGACTTCCAGGAAGATGGCGGCATGAGCAGGGCGGTGGAAATCTCCTCCTAAAACCATACATATGTACGAAAATACAGCAAATACAACTATTCCTAAAGTAGAGACCAGAAGATACAGGACGACACCAGCGTGCAGCTACACCTGAGAGGACTCGGCACCCCGCGAGGCAGGTAAGATACGGAGCCGCATCCCGGCAGGACCCAAGCACTCCCCCACCCCAGCGCACTGGCAGGAGGAGAGGATTCAGAGCCAGGAGGGAGTGTAAGTACAGGCCCGTGAAATAACCAGCCCTGGTGAACTGACACACATCGTGCAGTATAGTGGAGATTGGAGAGACAGAGGGTGCAGGAACTGAGCTGGAATGCACCCGGGTTCTCGCAGCCAGTTCCCCGGGATAAAAAAAAAGGGCATGCTTTTTTTGTTACTGGTCTTAAAGAGACAAGGGCCCAACAAAGGAGTAGGATCGTCCCAGCACACCCAGCCCAGCAGGCTGGGAGTCCTGGGGAATTTCAGACCCCTTGGCTGGCAACTGGGAAAAAGTAGCCACACAGAGACTTACACAGAGATCAACAGCCTCCCATTCGTTCCCGCCCTGGCCAGAGCTACAAAGGGCTCAGTGGAGCAGCACGGTGTGGCCGTGGCTGTGGAAGAGTGGAGCAACAGCGCCACCTACAGCATCCTCACAGAATTTACTCCCGGCGGGCGGTTTTTTTTTTCTTTCTGTCTTTTTCTCTCTTTTCTTTTCTTTCTTTCTTTTTCTTCTCTTTCTCTTCGTTCCTTTTTTTTCTTTTTAAAAGTCTTAAAGAGCCTAGCTGACATACGTGGCACCTACCAGCGACCATTTCTATTGCCATGAAAAGACAGAGGAATATGGTCCAGACTCAGATCAACAGGACAACCCCAGAGAGGGAGCCTGAAGGGATGGAAATGCACAATCTTCCTGAAAAAGAATTCAAAATAAAACTCATAACCATACTGACCGATCTACAGAGAAATGTGCAAGAGCTGAGGGAGGAAGTGAGGGAAATGAGGAAATACAAGGCAGAAATCAGACAATCTATCAACGGGCTTAAAGCAGACTGGACAAGATGCATGAGACTGTTAATGGAATAGAAATCAGAGAACAAGAATACAGAGAAGCTGAGGCAGAGAGAGATAAAAGGATCTCCAGAAATGAAAGAATATTAAGAGAACTGTGAGACCAATACAAACAGAACAATATTTGCATTATAGGAGTACCAGAGGAAGAAGAGAGAGAAAAAGGGATAGAAAGTTTCTTTGAAGAAATAATTGCTGAAAACTTTCCCTCACTGGGGAAGGAAATAGTCTCACAGTCCACAGAAGCCCTCAGATCTCCCAAACAAGGGACCCAAGGAAGACAATGCCAAGACACATAATAATTAAAATGGCAAAGATCAAAGATAAGGACAGAGTATTAAAGGCAGCTAGAGAGAGAAAAAAGATCACCTACAAAGGAAAACCCATCAGACTATCATCAGACTTCTCAACAGAAACCTTACAGGCCAGAAGAGAATGGCATGATATATTTAACCTACTGAAACACAAGGGCCTCGAACCAAGAATACTGTACCCAGCACGATTATCATTTAAATATGACGGAGGGATAAAACAACTTTCAGACAAGCAAAAGCTGAGAGAGTTTGCCTCCCATAAACCACCTCTACAGGATATCTTAAAGGAACTGCTCTAGACGGAAGCACTCCTAAGGCTAAAAAGATGTCACCAGAGAAAATAAAAATCATAGTAAAGAAAGCAGACCATCCAAATACTAACTAAAGGCAAATAATAAAACACCTAGTGTATAAAAGAATGGAGGAGGAAGAATAAGAAGGGAGAGAAATAGAGAAACATCAGACTGTGTTTACAATAACTTAACAAGAAAGTTAACTTAGATTGTTAAATAGTAAAGAAGCAACCTTTGAACCTTTGGTAACCATGAATATAAAGCTAGCAATGGCAATAAGTACATATCTATCGATAATCACCCTAAATGTAAATGGACTGAATGCATCAATCAAAACACACAGAGTAACAGAATGGACAAAAAAGCAAGACCCATCTATATGCTGCTTACAAGAGACTCACCTCAAACCCAAAGATATACACAGACTAAAAGTGAAGGGATGGAGAAAGATATTTCATGCAAACAACAAGGAGAAAAAAGCAGGTGTTGCAGTATTTGTATCAGACAAAATAGACTTCAAAATGAAGAAAGTAGCAAGAGATAAAGAAGGACATTGCATAATGATAAAGGGGCTAGTCCAACAAGAGGATATAACCATTATAAATATATACGCAACCAACACAGGAGCACCGGCATATGTGAAACAAATACTAACAGAATTAAAGGAGGAAATAGAAAGCAATGCATTCATTTTAGGGGACTTCAACACACCACTCACTCCAAAGGACAGATCAACCAGACAGAAAATAAGTAAAGACACAGAGGCACTGAACAACACACTAGAACAGATGGACCTAACAGACATCTACAGAACTCTACACCCAAAAGCAACAGGATACACATTCTTCTCAAGTGCACATGGAACATTTTCCAGAATAGACCACATACTAGGCCACAAAAAGAACCTCAGTAAAATTGAAAAATATTGAAATTCTACCAACCAACTTCTAAGATCACAAAGGTACAAAATTAGAGATAAATTTTACACAGAAAACAAAAAGTCTCCCAAATACATGGAGACTTAACATTCTTTTAATTAATCAATGGGTTTACAACCAAATCAAAACAGAAATCAAAGAATATATGGAGACTAATGACAACAACAAAACAAAGCCACAATTTCTGTGGGATGCAGCGAAGGCAATTTTAAGAGGAAAGTATATTGCAATCCAGGTCTATTTAAAGAAGGAAGAACATTCTCAAATGAATAGTCTAAAGACACAATTACTGAAATTGGAAAAAGAAGAACAAATGAGGTCCAAAGTCACCAGAAGGAGGGATATAATAAAGATCAGAGGAGAAATAAATAAAATTGAGAAGAATAAAACAATGGAAAAAATCAATGAAATCAAGAGCTGGTTCTTTAAAAACGAAACAAAATAGATAAACCCCTAGCCAGACTTATTAAGAGAAAAAGAGAATCTACACACATAAACAGAATCAGAAATGAGAAAGGAAAAATAACGACGGACCCCACAGAAATACAAAGAATTATAAGAGAATACTACGAGAATCCATATGCTAACAAGCTGGAAAACCTAGAAGAAATGGACAACTTCTTAAAAATACAACCTTCCAAGACTGACCAAGCAAGAAACAGAAAAACTAAACAGACCAATCACCAGCAACGAAATTGAATCGGTAACCAAAAAACTACCCAAGAACAAAACCCCCGGACCAGAAGGATTCACCTCTGAAGTCTACCAGACATATAGAGAAGAAATAACACCCATTCTCCTTAAAGTTTTCCAAAAAATAGAAGAGGAGAGAATACTCCAAACTCATTCTATGAAGCCAGCATCACTCTAAAACCAAAATCGGGTAAAGACCTCACCAAAAAACAAAATTACAGACCAATATCCCTGATGAACGTGGATGCAAAAATACTCAACAAAATATTAGCAAACCGAACTCAAAAATACATCAAGAGGATCACAACCCATGATCAAGTGGGATTCATCCCAGGGATGCAAGGATTGTACAACATTCGAAAATCCATCAACATCATTCACCACATCAACAAAAAGAAGAAAAACCACATGATCATCTCCATAGATGCTGAAAAACCATTTGACAAAATTCAGCATCCATTCATTATTAAGACTCTCAACAAAATGGGTATAGAAGGCAAGTACCTCAGCATCATAAAGTCCATATATGACAAACCCACAGCTAACATCATACTTAACAGTGAGAAGCTGAAAGCTTTTCATCTAAGATCGGGAACAAGACAGGGAAGCCCACTCTCTCCACTGTTATTCAACATAGTACTGGAGGTCCTAGCCACGGCAATCAGACAAAACAAAGACATACAAGGCATCCGGATTGGTAAAGAAGAAGTCAAATTGTCACTATTTGCAGATGACATGATATTTTACATAAAATACCCTAAAGACTCCACTCCAAAACTACTAGAACTAATATCTGATTTCAGCAAGTTGCAGGATACAAAATTAACACACAGAAATCAGTTGCTTTTCTATACCCTAACGATGAACTAACAGAAAGAGAGATCAGAAAACAGTTCCATTCACAACTGCATCAAAAAGAATAAAATACCTAGGAATAAACCTAATGAAGGAAGTGGAAGACCTATACTCTGAAAACTACAAAACACTCCTAAGAGAAATTAAAGAGGACACTAACAAATGGAAATTCATCCCATGCTCTTGGCTAGGTAGAATAAATATTGTCAGAATGGCTATACTACCTAAAGCAATCTACAGATTCAACACAATCCCAATCAAAATACCAACAGCTTTCTTCAATGAACTGGAACAAATAATTCTAAAATTCATATGGAACCACAAAAGACCCCGAATAGCCAAAGCAATCCTGAGAAGGAGGAATAAAACAGGGGGAATTATGCTCCCTGACTTCAAGCTCTACTACAAAGCCACAGTAATCAAGACAATTTGGTATTGGCACAAAAACAGACCCACAGACCAGTGGAATAGAATAGAAAATCCAAACATTAACCCAAGCATATACAGTCATTTAATATTTGATAAAGGAGCCTTGGATATACAATGGGGAGATGACAGCCTCTTCAGCAGCTGGTGTTGGAAAAACAGGACAGCTACATGTAAGAGAATGAAACTGGACTACTGTCTAACACCATGCACAAAAGTAAACTCAAAATGGATCAAAGGCCTGAATGTAAGTCATGAAACCATAAAAGTCTTAGAAAAAAATATAGGTAAAAATCTCTTGGACATAAAACATGAGCAACTTCCTTATGAACATATCTCCCTGGGCAAGGGAAACAAAAGCAAAAATGAACAAATGGGACTATATTAAGCTGAAAAGCTTCTGTACAGTGAAGGACACCATCAGCAGAACAAAAAGACATCCTACAGCATGGGAGAATATATTCATAAATGATGTATCTGATAAGGGGTTGACATCCAAAATATATAAAGAACTCATGCACCTCAGCAAACAAAAAGCAAATAATCCAATTAAGAAATGGGCGAAGGACATGAATAGACACTTCTCCAAAGAAGAAATTCAGATGGCCAAAAGGCACATGAAAAGATGCTCCACATCGCTAATCATCAGAGAAATGCAGATTAAAACCACAATGAGATATCACCTCACACCAGTGAGGATGGCCAACATCCAAAACACAAACAACAACAAATGTTGGTGAGGATGTGGAGAAAAGGGAACCCTCCTACACTGCTGGTGGGAATCCAAATTAGTTCAACCATTGTGGAAAGCAGTATAGAGGTTCCCTAAAAAACTCAAAATAGAAATACCATTTGACCCAGGAATCCCACTCCTAGGAATTTACCCTAAGAATGCAGCAGCCCAGTTTGAAAAAGACATATGCACCCCTATGTTTATCGCAGCACTATTTACAATAGCCAAGAAATGGAAGCAACCTAAGTGTCCATCAGTGGATGAATGGATAAAGAAGAAGTGGTATATATACACAGTGGAATATTATTCAGCCATAAGAAGAAAACAAATCCTACCATTTGCAACAACATGGATGGAGTAGACGGTATTATGCTCAGTGAAATATGCCAAGCCGAAAAAGACAAGTATCAAATGATTTCACTCATATGTGGAGTATAAGAACAAAGAAAAAAAAACTGAAGGAACAAAACAACAGCAGACTCACAGAACCCAAGAATGTACTAATAGTTACCAAAGGGAAAAGGATTGGGGAGGATGGGTGGGAAGGGAGGGACAAGGGGGAAAAAGGGCTATTATGATTAGCAGATGTAATGTTTTGGGGGCACGGGGAGGGCTGTACAACTCAGAGAAGACAAGTAGTGATTCTATAGCATCTCACTATGCTGATGGACAGTGACTGTAATGAGGTTGGTGGGGGTGGCCTGATGAAGGAGGTGGTTTAATAACCATAATATTGCACATGTAACTGTAGATTAATGATACCAAAATAAATTATTTAAAAAAAAACAGTTATTTTCATATCAGAGGGTTGATGATTATCAAAAGAAGTATGTTTCTCTGTGTTTTTTAGTGGAAGAACCATGAAGTGCTTTTATAGAAAACATTTTTTAAATCTCTAGCCATTTGTTTCATCCATTTTTCTAGGATTTTTGACTAAAACCAAAATCCATTAGCTTTTCTTGAAACAATTCCCTGGGCATCACAATTTGTGTAGAAATAGGCTCCCACAGGGCCTGCCCATTATCCTGTGTGTCACCTAGTTCACAGTGTCCCACAAGGCATGAACTGGCCCAGGGAACCATGTTCAAATAACAGCAAAAGAAGTAAAGGTGATGGCTGGGAATATTCTGCTTTTGAGCAAAGAGGATAAGGACATCCTGATCATATTTCCCTTACTCAGCCCAGAATCATAATAATCTGTAACTCATACCAATATCCACTCCATAGAGTATAATTCCAATTCTAAGGTATCTTGTACAACACTATTTTATGTCAATAAAATTCAGTGGGTCTATCTGTCTCATAGAAAGGGGAAAGGGAAGGAAATTGTGACATAATGAATGTTCAATATATAGCAGAGAATGTTCTCTCTCTTTCCTGGAATATTGAGTCTTTGAGGTTACTTGTTCACAGATATTTTGCCACATGTCTGAGGCTCTCTTCAGCAGATCAAATGGCCCTGCAATTTATTTACCCTTTGGTCCCTACTTGTCCAAACAGAAAGGACTCAATAGAATAAGTGGATCATAAGTGGGATACCAAATGAAACGTATCAAGTAAATGAACAATTCATTTTCTGAAAAAAAAAACCCTGACATTGATACACTAGAATAAACAAGCAACCTGTCCAAGAATGATGGGATACACTCTTACAGACCATATTAGTGTCCTCGGACTGCTGTAACACACTAGAGGCTTAAAACAACAGAAATTTATTCTCTCGGAGTCCAGAGGCCTGATGTCCAAAATCAGTTCCAGTGGGCTGAAATGAAGCTGTTGGCAGGACCACATTCCCTCCAAACACTCCAGGGAAAACAGCCCCTGGTGGCTTCAGCATTCCTTGACTTGTGGCCACATCACTCCATCTCTGCCTCTGTGGTCCCAGGGCAGCCGTCTCTCCTGTCTGCGTTCAAATGTCCCTTTGCCTCTCCACAAGGAAGGCCCTCCCCAGATAACCCAAAATAATCTCATCTCAAAAACCTTAACTCTGTCAACATCTGTGAAGACTCTTTTTTTCACAATCACAGGTTCCAGAAATCAGGATGGAAATATCTTTTGGGTCCAGGAGGTATGCATGAGGGGAGCATTTTTCAGCCTACCACATAGAACAAAACCATAGTTCAAGATGTAAGCAAATGTGAGCAAAGAAAATGAAGACGAGAAAACCTGAGCTTCTCACAAGCCTCCCCTGTCAAGACTGGGGAACATCAACTTTTTTTTTTAATTGTTCACAGGATGTTGTCACTGACACAGTTACAAATACGGAGACAGAGTTTATTTCAAAAATGTCAGGTGAGTATCAAGCCAGAAAAATATCAAGACAGCTCCTGGGTCGCCTGGTGCTTAGCTTTCAGAGGCTAATGTATGTAAATGAGCCCATCCAGGGGCCCAGCTGTTGTATTTTGAAATGTGCTGATGAAACTAAACTGGGATTCTAGAGAACCGCAAATCAAATTGTAAGCAAAATTACTGAAATACACCAGCCTTCCTTTGAAGCATTAGAGACCAACCCAAGAAAAATGACTAATGGGTAATAATACACAGTCCTGATAGGAATCATAAGCTAGGAAGGAAGTTGCATGTGAAATAATAATAAAGAATATTAAATTGCTTACCAGGCTCTGCAGAGACAAATGAAAACAGAACAGATTCTTACCTCCACTTACTCGATCCCTTTGAAAATGTCCCAGGAATCTGCAAAGAATGCTTTCACTCATATTCCCTTTCTGCTAGAAAGGAATGTTTTCTCAGGAGTGCTTCCAAACTGGCAAAGGCAGATGAGGGATGCCCCCTGAAAAGCTGCACTGTCCCGGCCACCTTATCATCCCTCCGTCGGCACCCAGGTGAGAAAAGAGGCTGCCTTTATCAGCTATTCGTAGAGAAATACATGCATTTTCTCCAAGATACCCATAGTAAGATAGCTTTTCATTTCTTTTCTTTCATATATACATAAAACACGAAAAAAATTTTAATTGCCCGTGTAACTTATTTAATGTTATTTTTCCTCCTAAGTGATTCCTTTCCAACAGAAGGCAATTTGGGGTCTCTCTGCAGTTTTAATCCAAAGCTCTTTCATTGGTCACTAGTGAGAAGTAAGCGCGTTGCTGCCTGGCTCTGCTTCTCTGTCAGCAAACTATAGGTGAGGCCAGCCTCAAGCTCTGGGCACCTACAGCAGGCCAGCAGCAGCTTTCGCACATCTCTGCAAAGGGCAGGGAGCGAAAATCCAAAGCAGAGGATGAGTAGCCCGTACTCACAGATGGCAGCTTATTTCAGGGTATGGTTCTAGTCACTGTTTATTCCTCCTTGACTTTATTGACCTATTAGGACAGCAGTTCTCAGCCCTGAGACACATTTGGGAAACATCTATAAACATACTTGAAGTCCACGACCAACCCCCAACAACTTGGATTGAATAGGTCTGAGGTGGGGCCCAGGCGTTAGTATTCTGTAATTCCCTTAGTGATTCTAATGTGCAAATAGCTTGAGAACCACTGTTCTACACCCTGCCAGCTTCTGTTAATTTTTACCATCCATGTTTTCCCAGACTTTCTTCCACTCCCACCTACCCTGGCCCACCATATTTATCCACTTTTTTTTTTAATTGTTCTAGGGCCTCTGAGCCTTCATCTTGCTGCCTGAAACTATGGTACTGTCATATTGCTCTCTAGACTTGATACATTGCCTGGCGAGATTTCTGTTCCATTTTTTTCCAGGTGCTGGTTTCCCCTGGTTTACTCCAATGGGACATCTACAAGATTATAAAAATATCTTCGCAAGAGTCTGCCTACCTACCAGCCATCTCCCTCCTTTACATCTCAGATCCAACAAGTTACATACCCTTCCTCTTGCACCTCAGTAACTTTCAACACTTTGGCTGCCTTTGGACCAAACACCTTCCTGTGGCCACTCCCTTGCCCTCCTATGTGTTCCTTCCTATCATAGGGCTTCTCAACTTCAGAGCTATCACTGTGGGGCCAAGTACAGTGACCTCTGAATGACATAGGGGCTAGGGGCATCAACCCCAGGGCAGCCAAAAATCTGAGTATAACTTTTCACTCTCCAAAATCTAAACTACTAATAGCCTATTATTGCCTGGAAGCCTTACTAATTAACATAAACAGCTGACTAACACATACACATATTGTGTGTGTTACTTGTATTATATACTGCATTCTTACAATAAAGTAAGCTACAGGGAAGGAAATGTTTTTTCAAATTGCTGCAAACCTCCAAAAATTTTCCAATATATTTATCAAAAAAAAGTCTGCATATAAGCAGATCAGTGCAGTTCAAACCCATTTTGTTCAAGGGTCAACTGTAATTTTTATTGTGGAAGGCTGTCCTGTGTATTAATAAGATGTTTATTTTAGTACCATCCCTGGTCTCTGCCCACCAGATGCCAGTAGCACTCATCTCTCAGCCTGTGACAAGCAAACACATCTCCAGACTTGCCAAAAGATCCCTGGGGAGGGGGAATAATTGCCCCATCCCCATTGCATTGAGAACCACTGCTGTATCTGTATGCTCCATCTCCCAAACTATTCCAATCGAGTTGGTTCCTCTGCCATCTGGTATACTTATTTATTTATTTATTCTTCCCAGTTTTAATTTTCACCCAAGTTCACAATCCATTATTCTGAAGTATCTTCTTCCTCCTGAGTTGGCAACCTTCAGCCTCGATTCAACTTCCCAAATGATGCTGCCCCCAAAGTGGCTAAGACCAATTCCTACATCCACTGGTCATCCTTAACTCCCCCTTTGCAGATGACTGTTGGGAGGATTCTGTGGAAAGTATCCCAGTATAGAGTTCCAATCCATGCAGTATCTGTTTATACTCTGCAATTTCTCTACAATAATGATTGTGATAGTTCACTGATATACCTTTGTTCCATGAAGTCCAGGTTTATGCTACAAGCCTTGTAAATGCTAAATGAATTTCTATAACAATGAGAGTGTTACTTGACCACAGACAGGACCTTATTTAATGTTAGAAAGGCTAAGTTGGTCCCTAACTAAACACTCTTACCCTCCTGATAATTATTCATTCCTTCCTCTGACTTGTGGAATGGGAATTATAATGTTCTTGCAAAACCCTTTGAAATTCCAAATTGGGTGGAATTTCATTCCAATTTGAGTACCAACTCTTAATTATTTGAGCTAATGGAGAGGGACGAAGCATGAAAAATAGAAAATAGAAAATTCTCATAATACAAATTGCAGCTCATCCTGACACAAGCACATATTCTCAAACTTTCAGAAATTAGAAGGTTACCAAAAGTCATTACACTTATCTTATTGCATGATTCTTAACTCTTCCGAATGAAGAACTGCTGATAGGTTTGAGCATTACGTTATTGGCATAACACAACCAGAGGAATGACTTTCCATGGTTCATTATAATTGAAGGTGATCTCAATGTGGATATTTTTTTAGTCGGTTGATATAAGAATTTTTATTCTTTTTAATTTTCTGTTTTTCATGTTATTTTAATTAAACCCCTATTATTTTTCTCTTGATAAAATATACGTAACATAAAATCTACCATTTAGCCATTTTTAAGTGTACAGCTCTGTGGCATTAAGTGCATTCACACCCTTGAGCAGCCATCACCACCATCCAACCCCAGAACTTTTTCATCTTCTCCAACATCAGCAATTTTTAAGAGATAGTCCCTCCCCTCCCCTCTACTAGTAATCTGCTATCATTTTAAGTTGATTTCCTGCAGCTTTAACTGAAATAAATGTAAAGTCTACCAAAATGATCATTTTGAAGGACAGAATTAAATAGGTGATTATTTTGATTTTCTTATATAAAGAAGTAATTCTTGTCTTTTCATAATTATACTTCATAAATTCCCACTACTAATGTCTGACTTACCCAGTCCTTTCACCATTTCCTTTTCAACAGCCCAGCGGAACTTAACATGTGCAAAGAGCTTCTGGTTGCTTCTAACAGTACATAGAGTACAGGGTCGTTGACTAGGCAGGAATGTTTTTGCATCTGCAAAATTCAAAAGTTATTTTTAACAAACATAGTTCATTTCACTTCACTTAAAAACATGATGGACATTGGTTAAAGGGCATTAAGACAAAGGCATGTTTGTTTATTTTTTAAGCCTTTATCTTTTAGACTAAACCATTTTTAGTTTAATAGATGCAAACTACTAAGAAGACAGAAGTTCCATAAAGCTTTATTAATAAAGTTTATTTTTGCTTGCCATAGCCCTAGGTTTATTAATAAGGTTTATTTTAACTATACAACTCTCATAAAGACTACAGAAACTTCTTCAGAACATAAAATACTTATCCAACTATCACAAACCTCCAAACATTGCATTGAGGAAAACATTTCTACATTGTTTTTTGTACTAAAACTCCAGACACTCATTTTCCGAGAAACAAAGACTGAAATGGATCGCGGTATTAATTACAGCATATATCTCCAAGTCAGTGTCCTTTCAGAACCACTAACTATAATCCCCACAGAACTCTATGCCTTACTTTAAAATTTCCCTATAAGAAAGGGCATGTCACATTAGAGGTGTGAGTTTCCCATAGTTTTTCACTACGATGTGTGGCAATTTCAACTTCAACCTTTTTTAAGAGAAGGTGACTCCCTCCTCTCTGCTCTTTCTTGGCTAATAATCATCTCTGATTAATCTCCTGCAGCTAAATGAAGGTTAATATTATCCCCTTACCTGGGAAGTCACTGGTAGATTTATCAATTGTGTCTAGCTCCATAAAGTCGAGTGGGTCAAAGATAAATGTCAAAAAAAATCCAAACCTGAAAGGCTCTTTTCACCTGTTAGATGCAGGAATTAAAACAAAAGTACTGATTTCCTTTACTTATCCCCAAAGTGACTCAAACCTAGAATTAAACTACATGATGATCAATAATAACATGAAACTTTTTTAGAATTCTTCTAAGACACTGGAAGAAGGAGTCTATACATCACAGGAGAAATGCAGCAAAAATATAATAAAGAGTCACCATTATTTGTCATATTTTGGGCTGCTCTAACAAAAATACCATAGATAGGGTGGCTTAAACAACAAACATTTATTTCTTACAGTTCTAGAGGCTGGGAAGTTCAAGATCAAGGCGCTGGTAGATTTGGTGTCTCAGGAAAGTCCACTTTCTTCTTCATAGAAAGCCAGCTTCTCTTCGTGCCCTCACATAGTAAGGGACAAGGTTGCTACTTGGGTGTCTTTTATAAAGGTACTAATTCCATTTTTTGAGGGTTCCACCCTTATGACCTAATTACTTCCCAAAGCCCCGACCTCTAAATACCACCACACTGAAGGTTAGGATCTCAACACGTGCATTTCAGGGGGCAGAAACGCTTAGTTTATACCACTGTTGTTTCTTACTTGAATTTTAAAAGTAACACTACCAGTCTAGCAGGCAAAACTTTGCCCTAATAGCTGTGTTTCTGGCATTAGCTCATGGAAAGAACTTTACTTTGAACACACGTGGCTCTGAGCAGAGAGAAAAAAGATTATGCCTGTATTGTAAGGTCAAAGTGTCATTGCATATATCATTTTTTTTTTAAGTCCTTGCAGCTGTCATTATAAAAACCCACAACTTAGCAGAACATTTGGAATTGTATACTCCAGCATTTCGGGGAGGTCAAATTTCTTTCTTAGAACTCTTTTTTTTTTAATTATTAATGTATTATTGATATACACTCTTACAAAGGTTTTACATGAAAAAACAATGTGGTTACTACATTTACCACTATTATCAAGTCCCCACCCATACCCCAAAGCAGTCACTGCCCATCAGTGCAGTAAGATGCCACAGATTCACTATTTGCCATCTCTGTGCTACACTGTATTCCCCTTGATCCCCAACACCATGTGTACTAAACATAATACCCCTCAATCCCCTTCTCCAACCCTCCACAACTGCCCTCCCACACCCCTCCCCATTCATAAACACTAGTTCCTTCTTGGAGTCTCTAAGTCTGCTGCTATTTTGTTCCTTCAGTCTTGCTTCATTATTATACTCCACAAATGAGGGAAATCATTTGGCACTTGTCTTTCTCCGCCTGGCTTATATCACTGAGCATAATATCCTCCAGCTCCATCCATGTTGTTGCAAATAGTAGGATTTTTTTCTTTCTTATGGCTGAATACTATTCCATTGTGTATATGTACCACTCCTTCTTTATCCATTCATCTACTGATGGACACTTAGGTTGCTTCCATTTCTTGGCTATTGTAAAAAGTGCTGCAATAAACACAGGGGTGCATATGTCTTTTTGAATCTCAGAAGTTGGATTCTTTGGGTAAATTCCAAGGAGTGGGATTCCAGGGTCAAATGGTATTTCTGTTTTGAGTTTTTTGGAGAACCTCCATATTGCTTTCCACAATGGTTGAACTAGCTTACATTCCCACCAGCAGTGTAGGAGCGTTCCCTTTTCTCCATTTCCGCACAAACATTTGTTATTCTTAGTCTTTTGGATGGTGGCCATCCTTACTGGTGTGAGGTGATATCTCA
Organism: Smutsia gigantea; assembly: GCA_032199065.1. Taxonomy (NCBI): domain Eukaryota; kingdom Metazoa; phylum Chordata; class Mammalia; order Pholidota; family Manidae; genus Smutsia; species Smutsia gigantea. The sequence continues at coordinate 186,667 of JAVSCE010011750.1, read as the reverse complement.
TTGTGGTTTTAATTTGCATTTCCCTGATGGTTAGTGATGCGGAGCATCTTTTCATGAGTCTGTTGGCCATCTGAATTTCTTCTTTGGAGAACTGTCTCTTCATATCCTCTGCCCATTTTTTAATCGAGTTATTTGCTTTTTGGGTGTTGAGGCGTGTAAGTTCTTTATATATTTTGCGTGTTAACCCCTTGTTGGATATGTCATTTACAAATATATACTCCCATACTGTAGAATGCCTTTTTGTTCTGTTGATGGTGTCCTTTGCTGGACAGAAACTTTTTAGTTTAATGTAGTCCCATGAGTTCACTTTTGCTTTTGTTTCCCTTGCTCGAGTAGATGCGTTCAGGAAGAAGTTGCTCATGCATATATTCAGGATATTTTTGCCTATGGTGTCTTCTAAGAGTTTTATGGTTACATGACTTACATTCAGGTCTTTGATCCATTTTGAGTTTACTTTTGTGTATGGGGTTAAACAATAATCCAGTTTCATTCTCTTGCATGTAGCTGTCCCGTTTCGCCAACACCAGCTGTTGAAGAGGCTGTCATTTCCCCATTGTATATCCATGGCTCCTTTATCATATATTAATTGACTATATATGGTTGGGCTTATATCAGGGCTCTCTAGTCTGTTCCATTGGTCTATGGGTCTGTTCTTGTGCCAGTACCAAATTGTCTTGATTACTGTGGCTTTGTAGTGGAGCTTGAAGTTGGGGAGCATAATCCCTCTAGCTTTATTCTTCCTTCTCAGGATTGCTTTGGTGATTCAGGGTCTTCTGTGGTTCCATATGAATTTTAAAACGATTTTCTCCAGTTCATTGAAGAATGCTATTCATATTTTGATAAGAATTGCATTGAATCTGTAGATTGCTTTAGGCAGGATGTCCATTTTGGCAATATTAATTCTTCCTATCCATGAGCTTGAGATGTGTTTCCATTTATTAGTATCTTCTTTAATTTCTCTCATGAGTGTCTTGTAGTTTTCAGAGTATAGGTCTTTCACTTCCTTGGTTAGGTTTATTCCTAGGTATTTTATTGTTTTTGATGCAACTGTGAATGGAATTGTTTTCCTGATTTCTCTCTCTGCTAGTTCATTGTTAGTGTATAGGAATGATACAGATTTCAGCATATTAATTTTGTATCCCACAACTTTGCTGAATTCAGATATTAGATCTAGAGTTTTGGAGTGGATTGTTTAGGGTTTTTTATGTACACTATCATGTCATCTGCAAACAGGGATAGTTTAACTTCTTCTTGCCAATCTGAATGCCTTTTATTTCTTTGTGTTGTCTTATTGCTGTGGCTAGGACCTCCAGCAGTATGTTGAATAGAAGTGGAGAGAGTGGGCATCCTTGTCTTGTTTTAGATCTTAAAGGAAAAGCTTTCAGCTTCTCACTATTATGTATAATGTTGGCTGTGGGTTTGTCATATATGGCCTTTATTATGTAGAGGTACTTACCCTCTATACCCATTAGGTTGAGAGATTTTATCACGAGTGGATGTTGAATTTTGTCAAATGCTTTTTCAGCATCTATGGAGATGATCATGTGATTTTTTCCTTCTTTTTGTTGATGTCGTGGATGATGTTGATGGATTTTTGAATATTGTACCATCCTTGCACCCCTGGAATAAATCCTACTTGATTCTGATGGATGATCTTTTTGACGTATTTTTGAATTCACTTTGCTAATATTTTGTTGAGCATTTTTGCATCTATGTTCATCTGGGATATTTGTCTGTAATTTTCTTTTTTTGTGTTGTCTTTGCCTGTTTTTGGTGTTAGGTGATACTAGCCACGTAGAATGAGTTTAGACGTATTCCCTCTTCTTCTACTCTTTGGAAAACATTAAGGAGGATGGGCATTAGGTCTTCACAAAATGTTTGATAAAATTCAGCAGTGAAGCCATCTGGTACAGGCATTTTGTTCTTAGGTAGTTTTTTGATTACCAGTTCAATTCGTTGCTGGTAATTGGTCTGTTCAGATTTTCTGTTTCTTTCTGGGTCAGACTTGGAAGGTTGTATTTACCTAGAAAGTTGTCCATTTCTTCTAGGTTATCTAGTTTATTAGCATATAATTCTTCATAGTATTCTCTAAAAATTCTTTCTATTTCTGTGTTATCCATAGTGATTTTTCCTTTCTCATTTTTGATTCTGTTTATGTGAGTAGATTCTTTTTTTTTTTTGATAAGTCTGGCTAGGGCTTTATCTATTTTGTTTATTTTCTTGAAGAACCAGCTCCTGCTTTCATTGATTCTTTCTATTGTTTTATTCTTCTCGATTTTATTTATTTCTGCTCTAATCTTTATTATGTCCCTCCTTCTACTGACTTTGACCTCATTTGTTCTTCTTTTTCTAGATTCATTTATTGTGAGTTTAGACTGCTCAAATGGGATTGTTCTTCTTTCCTGAAGTAGGCCTGCATTGCCATATACTTTCCTCTTAACACGGCCTTCGCTGCATCCCAGATTTTGTGGTGTTGAATTATTGTTGTCATTTGTCTCCATATATTGCTTGATCACTGTTTTTATTTGGTCATTGATCCATTGGTTATTTAGGAGCATGTTGTGAAGCCTCCATGTGTTTGTGGGATTTTTTATTTTCTTTGCATAATTTATTTCTAGTTTCATACTTTGTGGGCTGAGAAACTGTTTGGTACAATTTCAATCTTTTTGAATTTACTGGGGTCTTTTTGTGGCCTAGTATATGATCTATTCTTGAAAATTAACCATGTGCACTTGAGAAGAATTTGTATTCTGCTGCTTTTGGCTGTAAAGTTCTGTAGATGTCTGTTAGGTCCATCTGTTCTAATGTGTTGTTCAGTGCCTCTGTGTCCTTACTTATTTTCTGTCTGGTTGATCTGTCCTTCAGAATGAGTGGTGTGTTGAAGTCTCCTAGAATAAATGCATTGCATTCCATTTCTCCTTTTAATTCTGTTAGTACTTGTTTCACATGTGAAGGTGCTCCTGTGTTGGGCGCATAGATATTTATAATGGTTATATCTTCTTGTTGTATTGACCCCTTTATCATTATGTAATGTCCTTGTCTCTTGTGACTTTGTTTTGTAGTCTATTTTGTCTGATACAAGTACTGCAACTCCTGCTTTTTTCTCACCATTAGTTGCATGAAATATCTTTTTCCATCTCTTCACTTTTAGTCTGTGTATGTTTTTGGGTTTAAAGTGAGTCTCTTGTAGGTAGCATAAAGATTGGTCATGTTTTTTTATCCATTCAGTGCCTCTATGTCCTTTGATTGGTGGATTCAGTCCATTTACATTTAGGATGATTATCGATAGGTATGTACTTGTTGGCACTGCAGGCTTTAGATTCGTGGATACCAAAATTTCAGTGTGAACTTCCTTACTATCTAAGAGTCTAACTTAACTCACTTAATATGCTATTACAAACACAATCTAAGGGTTATTTTTTTTCTTCCTCCTTTTTCTTCTTCTCCATTCTTTATATATTAGGTATCATATTCTGTACTGTTTATGTATCCCTTGAATGAATTTGGACATAGTTATCTTAATTTTTGCATTTGCTTAGTAATTAGCTGTTCTACTTTCTTTCCTGTGGTTTTATTACCTCTGGTGACAGCTATTAAACCATAGGAACACTTCCATCTATAGCAGTTCCTCCAAAATACACTGTAGAGATGGTTTGTGGGAGGTAAATTCTCTCCGTTTTTGCTTTTCTTGGATTTGTTTAATCCCTCCTTCAAATTTAAATGATAATCCTGCCAGATAAAGTATTCTGGATTCAAGGCCCTTCTGCTTCATTGCATTAAATACATCATGCCACTCTCTTCTGGCCTGTAAGGTTTCTGTTGAGAAGTCTGATGATAGCCTGATAGGCTTTCCTTTGTATGTGATCTTATTTCTCTCTCTGGCTGCTTTTAATAGTCTGTCCTCATCCTTTATCTTTGCCATTTTAATTACTATATGTCTTGGTGTTGTCTTCCTTGGGTCCGTTGTGTTGGGAGATCTGTGCATCTCCATGGGCTGAGATACTATCTCCTTCCCCAGATTGGGGAAGTTTTCAGCAATTACCTCCTCCAAGACACTTTCTATCCCTTTTTCTCTCTCTTCTTCCTCTCATACCCCTATAATGAGAATATTGTTAAATTTAGATTGGTCACACAGTTCTCTCAATATTCTTTCATTCGTAGAGATTCTTAGTTCTCTGTGACTTAGCTTCTTTGTATTCCTCTTCTCTAGTTTCTATTTCATTTATCATCTCCTCCACCATATCCAATCTGCTTTTAATATCCTCCATTGTGCTCTTCAATGATTGGATCTCTGACCGAAATTCATTCCTGAGTTCTTGAATATATTTCCGTACCTCCATGAGCATGTTCATGATTTTTATTTTGAACTCCCTTTCAGGAAGAGTCATGAAGTCGATGTCATTTAAATCTTTCTCAGGAGTGGTATTAATAATTTTACTCTGAACCACATTCCTTTGTCGTTTCATATTTGTATATGGCGCCCTCTAGTGCTCAGAAGCTCTACTTCCTGGAGCTGCTCAGCCCCTGAAGCAATGTCAGGGGTTGCAGGGGAGTGGGTATTGATGCCTGGGGGGAGGAAAGAGCTGTTTACTGCTTCCTGGCTGCTATGCCTGTCTCCATTGCCTGAACCAGTGGGTCGAGCACACAGGTATAAGCCTCTATGCTTTGCATTTGTAGTTGCTGTAGACAGATCCTCCCTCTGGCTGGCCTAACACCAGGGTAGGGTTTGCCGTTTTGTTAATCAGGTGGGGCTGGCCGGGAGAAAGGCACAATAGGCTGCGTATCACGGAGGGGGCCCTTGGAGTTGTGTAGCCAGCCAGGGAGCTGGAGCCCCTGAAGATCGTCTCGGGAGGAAAATTACTTTTTCCTCCTTAAATATGAGAGTCTATATGGCATAGCTCCCAACCTGCTGGGCACAGTGTACCCAATTTTGTCTACCTGTCCTCTCTTCTGAGCAGTAAGCTCTGTGCAAATCCTTTTCCCTTTAGCAGCCCTCTTGCTAAGGGCTTCCTTTTTAGGAAGTCTCTAAGACTGTCTGCCTTTCTTTTGTCCCAGAGCAGCCGGATATCGATCCCTGCTTTCCACAAGCGGCTGGAGTCTCAGTCTCTCCAGGAATTCTGCCTGTCTCAGCTTTCCAACCCCATAATCACAAGAGTATCATGCAAGCACCATGAAATGTAGGTTTGTGCTCCCAGAGCAGATCTCCAGAGTTAGGTATTCAGCAGTCCACTCCCTCCCTGCTCCATTTCTCTTCCTCACTGCTGGTGAGCTGAGGTGGGAGAAGGGCTTGGGTCCCGCCGGGCCACATCTTTGGTACGTTACCTGTTCTGTGAGGTCTTCTCTTTTCTCCAGGTGTATGCAGTCTGGCACAGTCCTCTTTCCTGTTGCTCTTTCAGGATTAGTTGTATCAATTATATTTTCATATTGTATGCTGTTTTAGGAGGAAGCCTGTGTCTCACCTCTCACACCACCACCTTTAATCCAGACTGCCTTTCTTTGAACTCTTAAAAGGCACCTCTTGAAACTTTCCAGTTAAGATTTTCAAAAGTTTGTACCAAGTAATAGCCCCAGAGGAAAGTCTATAATATGGCTGGCAGTGAACTTGACTTCCATCATATAGTGGCAATATTACCAAGTGTTTTGGATTGGGAACAGCTGCCACCTAATAACCCTTCAGAAAAAAACACCCAGTTTAGTTCTCATTGTAATCTCTGTGATTTTCAAGTCAGAAAGAAGGACAGTCATTTTTATATATTTATTTATGAAATTTCAGTTATAAAGAGGGATTATTGATCCTCAGTAGTGTTATCCAAAAAATCAAAGGACAAATTTTAAGTTAGCTGTTTTTCTCCCTAATACAAAAAAAAGAATGAACTTACATGAGCATTCATTCTTTTATTCAACAAAATTTTATTAATGATCTATAATGTAGTAGATACTGTGTTGAGCCTGGAGGCAAATATAAAGAAATAAATGTTTTTCCCCTCCTGTACATGGGTAAATAAAGGTCACAGATGAGCGAAGGTTAAGACCACACCATAAAGTAGGTTGGTCAGATGGTTGGTTTTTTGGGTTGGTCTTTTTTTAGGGGGGTTGGGGGGGTGCTTGTTTGTTTCTGTGAGGTTCTGGTTTCTCCAGGTTTTCCCTCACTAAGCTGGCCCATGTTTAGAAGGCCCCTTCCCTTCCTCTTCCATACCTTTAAGCCTCAGTTCTGGCATCTCCTCCTCCAGGGAGCCTGAGGCATGAGCTAGGCAACCCCTCTTTCTAGAGTAATTACTCAGACTCGTAGCACTGTACTTTCAAGTTATTTCAGGTTATCATTATTTGGCTCCCTTACTAGTCCTCAATGCTTGCTCATTCCTGTGTCCCTATCAGATTGGCACAGTCTTGTGCACAGTAGGTACTCAAGAGATTTTTGAATCAATGAGTGAATGAATACTGAATGGCCATACCTGGGGGAAAATTGCAACAGCCAAGTTAATAGTTAACATCCTGAAGTGACCTTGAAAACCTCCTTTCTCCTTAGCCCCATAGGTCACTCTTAAGATATCTGTAAGTGGAAAGAGAGGTAATTGAGGCCCCAAAGGGGCAGTGACCTTGAAACTGCTTATGTGAGCAGAATAATGCAGAGAATTTGAGATTATCATTTCCCCCCACCTATCCGTCAAGAAACAAGCCCGAGTCTACTGTTAGATACTCTCAACCCCACAAACACCACCCCTACCACCAAGTTCTTAATAACAGAAAAGGGTAAACCCATCCCTAAGATTCTACAAGATCAGAGTTTCTTTAATGTTTAGGGTTTTGTCTTTTAAATTAATGTAAATTTATCATTCTTTCCATAAAGTAAAACAGATCTTGGTAAATCATTTTCCAGTTAAATGACTTAATTCCCCAACTCACATACACTTATCTCCATTAGTCATAGTCAAACTGATATTCTAGGAAGGTGGCCTGTATTTATTCTATAGCTTCCCATCCTTTTCCAACTCCCCCACAGGGCCTCATTGGGGGTGCTATGTTATGGCTCCTCTTCCTATGCTACATTCCTAAAAACCAAGTGTTGGCCATAGTTTATGAGAAAAAAAATAAACCCTAGAATTAAAAATGGAAGAACAACCTTCAGAAATAGAACGGGGGTGGATGTTGTCCTCAATAAGAAAGCCACGTAAAACTTCACACTTGTCTACCTAATGATCCTAGAGTTATTTCATACTACCACCATCCCCACTCCCTTGACAGCTCTCAATGAATCCTATTATTTGCATAGCCCCTAAAGAAGAAAAAAATACCTCTACATGATTTCTCTCTTTGCCATCACTTGGCAAAAAAACTTAGATATATTTGCATATATGAGAAAAGATATTCAATACAGCGCTTTTTGGAGTAAAAACAAAAAGCCTGGAAATTTAAATGCCCATCAAGAAAGGACTGGTAAAATAAATGACAGCACATCTAGACAGTGGCCTATCCTGCTAATAGCATGTAGATATCAAATAAATGAGGTAGATCACTGCTCCATGTTCACTCATGCATTGAAAGGGCTGTAGGATACATGGTTGAGACAGAGCAAGGCATAGAACAGGTATATTTCCTACTAAATAGAAAACAAGGAGGACTATATTTATTTATATATGCATAGAAGTTCTCTGTAAAGGTACACCAATGGCTACCCTGGAAAAAGCTAGGGGTTCCTGGAGGAGGAAGGTTTACTTTTTATTATATACACTCTGGCATTCCTTAATTTCTCCACATAAACTTTTCAAAAACTAAATTGTGTACACACACACACTTTTAAAACAAAAGGTTTCTAGAGGAAGTACAGGCAAACGCAAGAGGAAGGGCAAAGCCAGCCTCGGTCTGCCTGACTCCTGGCTTCCTGTGCCCTAACCCAGCAGCCCAGCCTGCTCAGCCTGGGAGGCACTGTGCTTTCTTCTTAGAGAAGCAACATCAACAGTGGGAGGTGACTCAGGAAAGTAAAAAACAGCGTATCTTCTCCCAACACTCTTTAGGATTTTATCTCCATGAATTGTACTTTTAAAGAAGGCCTGTCTCGCAGCTTCAATTTCCTTTTCCCTAAAACTTTGAGAGGTCATCTCTACCTTCGTTCCCCATGTTCAAAACAATCCACATATGTAGCAAAGATGAGGTCCAAGAAAATGTCTGTGAAGGTCTTTGCCTCCACACTGAAGACCACACAAACCTGACCAATAGACGTTGTTAAAAATACACTATGTGGAAAGAGCCTGGTCACTGCGGGCCTATCTGGCCAGTCACACAGTGAATTCTAATGGCTTGGTGCTCATCATTTGCCCCACACAATTTGAGAAGCATTCCCAGTATTTACAGAACCCCGTAAAGGAAAATTACACCAGTGTTCGAGCCAATCCATACCCAGGAGCCAAGAGGAATAGTTAAAGGAGTGTATGTTTTATTCTTTAGTGTTTAATAGAATATATAACAAGTCACATAATCAATGATTCATTACTTCACACATAGGGAGGAAAACAGTATAGAGTATTTCTGTTATACAACTGGTTGTGAGCAGGGGGAATAAAAATCTCTAGAGTATTTAGATGGTTGAAGAAATTAATTCTCACTTAAAACTTGGGCAATTCTGAAAAGACTTCATCAGCTAGCATCTTTTTTTAATATGGAAGGATTTTTTTTTTTTGGCTTTCTGCCTCACTAGAAAAGTCTGATAATCATATAACGATTTTTTTTCCCTTTCCCCTTCTATTTTGAGAAAATGGCTCAATGCTGTGTTATACTATGCATATAACATTTTCAACAATTTCATAATCCCAAAGAGCTCCATGATTTATGATTCAGACTTACATTACTTAGCAGATAAGAGTTTTTCAGATGCCCTGAAAAATTTAGATAATATATAACCTACATCTTCAAAATTAACATCCAAATTGACATTTTAACCTTTGGTCATTAAATGTCACTAATGTTGTTTGAGTGGTCATAAATGAATTGTCATCATTTATATTCAATAGTAATAGCAAAATTCACCTGCCTATGAGGTCACAAAGACAGTTGTATAATAGTTTACATTACAATTGATGTTCACATACTTCAAAACACATTTTTTAAAAAATTTAGATTGGGAAATCATAAAATGCTTCAGGTGACAAGAATTCTTGGTCACTAGTCCACCTTTCTACCGCACAAGATTATATTCTAATGTAGATATTCTGGTTGAATTTCTTCCATCTAAGTTTCCAGAGTCCCATCAGAGAGTCTTAATCTTCAGGCTTTTAGATATTTATTGTCCAAAACTGTGACAAAGAAAAGGTACTGACTTCAATGTAACTTGTTTCTGGCTCTAGGTAACCCTATTTCATGTACTATAGCCACTGGAAACACAAGAGTATTTTATTTACTTCTCAAGAGACAGTCTTAGGTCACCTAAGAAAACTAATTCAGTTTTTAAATGAGTTATATAGTAAGGAAAAACAATTCCAAAGGATTTACTCCGGTAGGGTTATAATAAAAATATTATTTACTATTTTAGAAATTTAAGTCCATTTAGTAAAGTATTTATGATTCAGACTACAAAAGAAATTAAAGAATTCTACCCCTCCAGTCAATACTTTTCTAAATGCCTTCACTCTAATTTAGCATTTTTCCTGTGGCATACAAAAAAATGTTGTAAATATTAGATTAGAATTTACCATAATTTAAAAAGTAAAAAATTATCACAGCTTTACCTTACATGGCTTCAATATAATAGTAATATTGCATGGAAAATTCCAATAAAAATTGGGAGTCTGCTATGAACATTGCCAGTTGCCCAATTTGTCTGAGACTCACAGATTATGCATTTCCTCAGAGAAGCAACAGGCCCCATGACTATATAGATCTGGTTTGAAAGAGGAGATAATTTTGGCTAGTATCACAAATTACTACTTTGCTATCAATGCCAAAAAACAAATAAGAAACACAAGAATGAAAGCAGTATTGAAAGGGAAAAAAAATGTTTACATCTCAGACCTTCAAGGAATATTTTCCACAACATATAATTTGAAAAATTAGAATATAGTTGTCTACATGTATTAAAAAATAGACGACTTGTCAAACACTTGGTGTAAAAGCACTGAAACACAGTACCTGTTTTTTTAACCAACCCATTTTAACAATTCTTTCTTAAAAATTAAACTTATTATTAAAATCTAATGCCACTCAGTTGTGCCACTCATTTATGAACCAAATGGTAATCAAGTCATTACATATGTAAATACATGCTAGAGAGTCAGGGTAATGAGGTAATAATTATATCTGAATAATTTATGACATCCTTCCAGGTTATTTCAATGGTGTCTTTGGAAGGCTTACTCAAAATGGACCCTCAGTATATCATCAAGTTCACAGATGACAACCGACAGTCCAGCCCACTTTGTAAACTGTTAAAGATCCTTCCGTGGCCCAAAGCACAGGAGAAGGGACTCAAAAGTGCCCAGGCCAGGTCACCTGACCTCAGTTATGCTGTCTACCCAATGTAAAATGAGTTTCCCACCCAATTTTACTTTGAGCTAAAAGTAGAATATTTTCATGACTGCCAACTGTAGAGGGGACAGTCATCCCTAAAAAAGGAGGGCAGTTTACTGTCTCTAACCATTAAATTTCCAGTCTGTCAAATAATGAAAGGGGTAGGGGATCCATGCAGGGCAGCAAGAGTGTGTGGGGGAGTAAGATATATACACAAAGAAGTGGAACAGTTCCAATTCAAAGTTTTACAAGATAAAACTCATTTAAGACATGAGTGGCAGAGACAAATTTTAGCAGGTTCCCAGGATTCCTGGAGTTGTACAGATTTAACAAGTCAGAATCTCAGAGTCTTACCATCTGTCAGTGGTTTCAATCTGTCCTAATATGTTCTCATTCTCAATTATGTGCTTTTTGTTGAGCATTCTAACAAAATAGAGAGAGGAAAAAAGCTCTGTGACACTCTTTTGGCCAGTGAGTGACATTCCTAAATTATTTCAGGATTGAAACAGATTTAAGTTTTGATGCATTATCTAGTCTGAGAATACACCCAACACATAAGCAAACACAACTTCCTGGATTTCTACTTCATTGCCCTTACCGTTATAATCTTTGTATATAAAGCTAACTTTACTTTTCCAAAAGTGTAACTCCAGTGAAAAACTTCAAAACTCCCAGGTAAAGAAACATTTTAAAAAGAATTAGTAGGTTAAAAATACAGGTACCTTGTTTTAAGTGGGCATTTGACATATTGTTAGTATACAACGAATAACCAAGCAAAAAAGGATGGAGAAAACTCAGTTTCATAATTACATATTTTTTCTTAACCCAATTTCCCTGTAGTCAAGGATATAAGAAACTCATTAAAACAGGTTGCTTTAGTATATACACCATCTGATGCAAGTTACTTGGGGTAAATACAAGAAATTTTATAGCATTAGTAAATTAATTAAAAAACTAAATGATTCGTGTAAAATGTTTATATATGATATATACAGATTCGATCACATGAGTCTAAGAATAAAATTGTTCCAATTCTTAACATCTGTTATGGACATAGTAAGTACAAGATTCATTTTTAAAAAGAAGGAAAAGTAGGACTAATTTAAACACTGGAAACAACTCTTACAAAACCCTTAAAAACTTACTTCAGAGAAAAGATGCTGAAACAAATCAAAAAGCAAAGGCTTCTCTATCAACACAGAAATCTAAAGGAGCCTCACAGCATGAAAGACAAGGAGGCATTTCCATTCCCTTACGTGTAGATAAGATATCAAGTGGGAATTTATTCCAGGTTAAAGGTATAAGGCAACCAGGTCTCCTCTGTTTCTTTTGCATTTACCTAAAACACCATTTTATTGCTCAACTCCCTTTAAGTACTTTTTGCCATCATTGAAAAATATTCCATTTTACAGCTATCCATAGATGAGCAGCCCTTGGTGCTTCTATGTATCTGCAGCTCTGTCCCTCCAGAAGATTCCACCTTAACTTCAAACAACCTGCATGAAAAGACGTGGCATTTTCCAGGTTTGCCCAGAAGACAACATTGACTGGGCGGAGAAAGTAAGGATTTTTAATAAGAGATCCTAAGTCTAAGTAACCAGAATCAAACATAGTTTGCTCAAGTAAATAGATTTTAAAATCAGGATTTATAATTAACAGGAAATAAAGTTCAAAAACTAAAACCCTACTGGGTAATAACTCTTTGGTTAGGTTATATAAGTATCAGCAACTTCTAAGTTTAGGACTCAAACAGCTCAGTATACTGCCAGTTAAGAATAGATCGGTTATTAATCTTTATAAAATGCTTTGCATGTTTTTGTATGCGATTTTTTAAATGTGCATGTACTCAAACGATGGTACACAGTTATTAACTTTCAAATAATAAACCAGTATGGCGGCTCCTCCCTTCCCACCCCTCCTACCCTACTTCCTCCCTCCCCACCCTATCCCCCAAGTCTTAAGAGTTAAGGTCCTACTGTCATTCACTGTAAGAATTCAGGCTTTCCTAATACCCACGACGTGCATTACTACCCAGCTCCATTTACAGTCACTGCCAGGTGACCTCCCGCAGTGCCAGGTGACCTGGGCTGTCTTGTGAGCAGCAGTGCTCTTTTCAGCTCTGGCCAAAAACGGCTGTCATGTCAACCAATCTAACCAAGGGCTTCTGGCAGTGAGCCCAGGAGAAAGGGTGCCTCCTCAGGCAGGAGGATAGCTCTGTACAAATTTAAATCACAGGCGAAAACCTTTAATTCTGCTTGGAAAAGATCCAATCCTTCATAATGTCTGCACTACATTCTTCCACCTGTAACTTTTCAAAACTTTATTCATTTACAGTCACTGAACCGCCTTCAAGGGATCCTAATTCCAGGTCCAGAGTCTTCCATCCAGCCCTCTAAAACTCTACTTTTAAAGAGGGTCAAAAGACTGTAACGGCTTTTGACCGTTTTTAAAACACTATCCCAGACAGTGTTATCAATTCTGATTTCTTAAACTGCAAACGAATCAGAAGAGCTTAAGAAGGTTTCAAGGAATCTTCCATACACTGGACAGGGTCCAATCGGGTTTTAAATTCAATCGTTCTCAGGTACTTGGTGACTCTGTGGCCACACTGTCCCACCAGATCCAGACTGAAGGACAATTCGGGGGAGGGGTGGTTTGAGGCCCGAACAGAGGAAGCACGAGGTGGAGGGGGTATATTTGGGATCTCTCGGTTAGTGGGGCCCAAAGAAGAAAAAGGACCCGAGAGGATTTGCCGCTGCAGATTCTGAAGTCGGGGGTGAGTGGGTCTCGCCCAGCTACTGGAGGTGGGAAACAGCAGAATGGAAGGGCAGGGGTGGGGACAGGGGTCGGGTGGATCTACAATCCTCTCCTAGGCAGGAAGGAGGGGGAATGGGTGCCCTGGAGTCTCTGAGGGTCTGGGGGGCTCACTCCCTGCAGAAGACGTACTCGGTGTAGCTGGTCCAGATCTTGTCCTCGCTCTGGTCAGTGCTGCTGGCGAAGGCGCAGGTGCCCGTGGAACTGCATGCCACCATGTGGAAGCCCGACTCGGACAGCTTGTCGAAGGCCTGCTCCAGGAAGTTGAACTTGAGGTAATAGCGTGAGGTGTAGCGCTCCGGAGGCCGGTCGGGGTCCCGGCTCTCGTTCAGGGTGTCCCCGAACACCTCCTTGGCCAGCGACGTCTTGCCGCACACCGTGATGCGTGCCACTCGCCGGAACTTGGCGTCCGCCTGCGCGTCCCGCCCGATAGTGTAGGAGCCGCGGTAGCCGATGGTGATGTAGCCCGAGCGCCGGCTGCCGTCCAATGACTGGGACGGCGTGAGCAGCGGGCCCACGGCGCCCCCGGACGGGCTGCGGCTGGCCAGCTCCAGCGTGGGCGACGGCGCCCCGGCCGAGGCGCCCTCCTGCTGTTCGGGCTCCGCGTAGCCCAGCTGCAGGAGCTCATCGCCCAGTGAGCCCTCCTTTTGCACCCCGCGCCGCGAGTGGGGCGGCGGGGGCCCGGGGCCGGGCTGCTGGGGCGCCCCGAGGCGGCGCACAAGCTCGGGCAGTTCGAAGTACTCGGCCTCGCGCTGCAGCCGGCTGCGCTCAGGGAAGTAGTCGGGCAGCACGAGCTGCAAGTCCCGCAGGTAATCCAGGATGTAGCGGAAGAGGAAGCCGTCTCGGTCCAGAAAGAAGCGGCCTTTGCTATCCCGGGCCAGCTCCTGCGGCTGCTGCTGCGTGAACATGCGCCAGAGCAGCGAGTCGGGCACCGACACCACCGTGCAGCGCCGGGTCACATACACCTGGCCCCCCACGTTCAGCTCCACAATGTCGGGGAAGAGCGGCGGCTCCGCGGAGGACGACGAGGAGCCGCTGCCACCGCCGCCGCCACCCCCGTTGGGTAATCCACGTGTGCTGTCCGCCAGAGCCATGGCAAAGAGGTGGCCGGGCCGGGCTGGGCTAGGGACAGGGAGCGGGGCCGCGCGCAGAATCCGCAGCCGCCTTTCCTGGACGCTCGCTCACCCTGCGCCCCGGCCGCCGCCGCCCCCGTAGAGAGCCGCGCGGTGCGAGCGCGCCTCTCTGCGGCCCTGAGAGTCCGGGTGCGCTGCGCCCGCCTCGCCCGCGCGCTCCAGGCGAGTGCCTAGTGCGGCCGGCGCGCCGCTTAAGTAGAGCCGCCCGCTCGGGCGTCGCGGCGCGCGGGAGGCGTGGGCGGCTGCCGAGCCCGGCTCCCCGGGCGGGAGGGGCGGCGGTGGAGCGCGGAGTTGATCTGCATCCTAAACGCTGACGCCGAGCCAGCTGCTGGCTCCACCCCGGTTCGCACGCTGCCGGGCGCCCCGACTCCCCGGGCCCCCGCCCCGCGCTCCGGCCCCTCCCGCTCCCTCTCCCTCTCCCGCCCAACTTTCTTCCTCTACCCAAGCGGGCGCAGCCAGGGCCTGGCCACTTCGGAAGACGAGCCTTCTTCGGAGCGTCAGGCCCTGCGCCCCTCCCCTCCGGTGCCCTGGGACGCTGGCCGGAGGACGTAACTTAGCGGCTCCCCACGCCGTGGAAGTGCGTGGCCGCCTCCGGAGCTGGGCGCTGCCCTACTCGGTCCTCGTGCTGCTCAAGTTTTCGAGAGACAAAACTCTGAAGAGACAAAGGGACTTCTAGCTCGGAGGCAACCCGATAGATACGTCGCCTTAACGAATGGGCCCTATAAAAACAAAAAGCTAACCGCGTATTCTACCGTAAAACTCTCTGATAGTTTATTTTCTGGATAAAGAGACAGACTCGTTAGTTGGGAGACCTCAAAATAGGAGGAAATGAGCTGAATGGCCGCGGGAGCCCTTGGGTAACGAAAGGAGTGACTTGGTGGCGCGTTGCCTGAGGGCGGCGCCTTCGAGGCCAGGAAGCGAGGTGGGGGGAACGCTGCCTCCAGCTGCTTCCAGCCCTCGGCGAATCGCGCGGTAAAACTCAGAGGGTTTGCGTATCTGACATAATTTAGACAAACCACCTTTCAGTCCCTGCGTGTTTACCTCTCAAGGCCCAGGCGCACCTCGGTCATTCCGTTCAGTCCTTTCCAGGGTCCCTCTCGTCCCTCTCGGCGTGTGTTCCTTTGAAGGCCCTTTCCAGATCGCACTTGGTGCGCTAACTCCTGCTCCCTCCACATTCACCTTACAGCATTGAGGCTTCCTCCTCCCCCAAGCCTCTCCCTGGCTTCCCGAGCAGGTAGGACCTCCGGATTGCTCCCTCCACAGGCCCTGCCTGACAACGCCCAACGCGTTCGGAAATGTCATTATTTGTGAGTGATTATCTGATCTCTGGCTTTGGTAAATAAAGTGCTCCTGAGCTCTGCAGAAAGAGGACAAGAAAGGGAGTGAAGGATGTTAAGAAATCACCAGGTCGATGAATATTCGTTGTGCACCGGCTGTTTGTCCCAGCCATGTAGTGGAAAAATGCACGGTTGAATGAGCTCCAAAGTGCTTTCCATGTAGCCGGGTAGGCAAAGGGTCAGAAGTCTGAGCAGTTGTCAGATCAGTTTGAAGCACCAACTGTCAATCAGGATAAATCAGGATAAATCAGGGGAGATCTTTGTTCTTGATAATAATGTTTACTCTTTTGTGTAAGTACCCCTGGAGCTTTACAGTCTCCTCACGGATGTGTCATTTTTACTTTGAAATGTTTATGTCTGTTGAACAATTATCTCATTTATGTCCACGCACTGAAAATAAGATCAAGCCCCATACCAGATCATTTACTTAATTGCAAGTACAGATTTTGATACTGAATATATTTGACCACTCTTCTTTTTTGTTTGTTGTTTGAGATAAATAATAGATGACACTAAAGATGGAAGTTCCAGTTGAATTTCTAGGCTGTGGTGCTACTGTCACTGGCCTGACAAAACAAGTCTCTTTTTTATAAATCCCAGAAAACGCTTCTTTGTAGCAATTCTGTACATATTGTTGTATCATTACTTTGTTCATTTTGTCAGCAAATCCCAGTCAGTTCTGCCTTCAGAACACTTCCAGACCATGAACATATTTCACCACCTCCCTGCCACCACCACCCCTGGGCCAAGCCACGCATCATCTCTTGTCTTGATCATTACACTGGTCTCCTCACTGCTTCCACCTTTGCTCCCTTGAGTCATTTATCACCAGAACAAAAGAAGGATCGTATTACAACCTAAGTCAGACCATGTCACTCTGCTCTAAGCCCCTCAATGGCTTCCCATTGCTCAAAAGAGTTAAAACCAAAGTCCTTTCCTTGGCTGACAAGACCGTATGGTCTCTGCTGCAAGGCCTTCCCTGGATCCCATGATTTAATGTGGCGCAGCCCCACTCAGTGTCCGCTTTGCTGCCTTGTTTGCTGTTTCCCTGCATTAGAATGCAAACTCCAAGAGTTCAGCGATTTGGGTCTGCTAGAGTCATTACTACATCCCCAGCTTCTAGAACAGAACTGGCACATAACAGACATTTAATAAATATATGTTGCAGATACCTTTATTCCACCAACATATATTAAGTGCCAACTACTTGGTTCCAGGCACTGTGTTAAAAAATAATCTGTCCTCTGGGAATTTACAATCTTGTGAGGAAAACAAATAACAAATATATAGGTAAATAAGTCTATTTCAGAAAGAATAAGTGCCATGGAGAAACAAAACTAAAATTATATAGAGAAACTGAGTGGGGGATACTACTTTATATAGACTGGCTGGGAAGGCCATTCCATGAAAGTGATGTTTGAACCGCATAATAAAGAGACAGTCATGGGAAGTTCTGGAGGAAGAGCATTCCTAGCAGAGGACAAAGCAAGTTAAAGATGTCTGGTTTAGAAATGAGCTCAGTACATCTCACAGAAAATTGTCTATCGTATCATCTGGTGGTTTCTTGTGAATCTGCAAATTACCCTGGAAGAGATCAGAGCAAGCTCAAGTGTGAGATACGGGAACCTACTCACAGCAGCATATGCTACTTCCCTTCTCCACCACTTGACATAACATATTCATCTGACACAGCTGGTCTATTGCAGGAAGCCTCTGGTGTTTCCTTAAAGAAGTCAAGAGTCTATGTGGGAGACATAATAAGTGAATGAAACAAGTGAAGTGAGACTGAAGGAATACCTTCCTCATTAATTGTATATGTTGTATTTCCTGCTATTGGTTGGTGTCATGAAATTCAAGAGGAAATATAATTGGAGACCTTTAATGCTGGGAATTAAGGGTGTAGGTGTTTTGGGGGAAGGAAGGGTCATAACTCTTTAGCTTCTTCAGTATAAATGTACTTAATTGTCAGAGAGTGAGGGAGGATTTGGAAAACCACTAGCCCTGTGAATAGTCTCAATAAGGTTCTAGTAATGGATACACTGATGGTCATTGTTTCTTTTCAAGTGACTCTTTTTACTCTCCAAAGTAAGAGACCATGCTCTGTCCTTTTTTCTAAATTAAGGTATTATTGATATACAGTCTTATGGAGGTTTCCCATCAAAAAACAATGTGGTTACTGCATTTACCCATATTATCAAGTCCACACCCATGCCCCAACGCAGTCACTGTCCATCAGTGTAGTAAGATGCCACAAATTCACTGTTTGCTCTCTCTGTGCTACACTGTTTTCCCAGTGACCCCCCACACCATGTGTACTAAACATAGTACCCCTCAATCCCCTTCTCCCACCCTCCTCATCCACCCTCCCACACCCCTCCCCTTTGGTAACCACTAGTTCCTTCTTGGAGTCTCTGAGTCTGCTGCTCTTTTGTTCCTTCAGTTTTGCTTCGCTGTTATACTCCACAAATGAGGGAAATCATTTGGCACTTGTCTTTCTCCACATGGCTTGTTTCACTGAGCATAATATCCTCCAGCTCCATCCATGTTGTTGCAAATGGTAGAATTTGTTTTTTTCTTATGGCTGAATGGTATTCCACTGTGTATATGTACCACCTCTTCTTTATCCATTCATCTACTGATGGACACTTAGGTTGCTTCCATTTCTTGGCTATTGTAAAAAGTGCTGCAATAAACACAGGGGTGCATATGTCTTTTTGAATCTCAGAAGTTGTATTCTTTGGGTAAATTCCAACGAGTGGGATTCCAGGGTCAAATGGTATTTCTAATTTTTAGTTTTTTGAAGAACCTCCATATTGCTTTCCACAATGGTTGAACTAGCTTACATTCCCACCAGCAGTGTAGGAGCGTTCCCCTTTCTCCATTTCCGCACAAACATTTGTTGTTCTTAGTCTTTTGGATGGTGGCCATCCATACTGGTGTGAGGTGATAGCTCATTGTGGTTTTAATTTGCATTTCCCTGATGGTTAGTGATGCGGAGCATCTTTTCATGAGTCTGTTGGCCATCTGAATTTCTTCTTTGGAGAACTGCATTTCATATCCTCTGCCCATTTTTTAATCGAGTTATTTGCTTTTTGGGTGTTGAGGCGTGTAAGTTGTTTATGTATTTTGGATGTTAACCCCTTGTACGATATGTCATTTACAAATATATTCTGCCATACTGTAGGATGCCTTTTTGTTCTGTTGATGGTGTCCCTTGCTGGACAGAAAATTTTTAGTTTAATGTAGTCCCATGAGTTCACTTTTGCTTTTGTTTCCCTTGCTCGAGTAGATGCGTTCAGGAAGAAGTCGCTCATGCATATATTCAGGAGATTTTTGCCTATGTTGTCTTCTAACAGTTTTATGGTTTCATGACTTACATTCAGGTCTTTGATCCATTTTGAGTTTACTTTTGTGTATGGAGTTAAACAATAATCCAGTTTCATTCTCTTGCATGTAGCTGTCCCGTTTTGCCAACACCAGCTGTTGAAGAGGCTGTCATTTCCCCATTGTATGTCCATGGCTCCTTTATCATATATTAATTAACCATATATGGTTGGGCTAATATCAGGGCTCTCTAGTCTGTTCCATTGGTCTATGGGTCTGTTCTTGTGCCAGTACCAAATTGTCTTGATTACTGTGGCTTTGTAGTAGAGCTTGAAGTTGGGGAGCATAATCCCCCCAGCTTTATTCTTCCTTCTCAGGATTGCTTTGGTGATTCAGGGTCTTCTGTGGTTCCATATGAATTTTAAAACGATTTTCTCCAGTTCATTGAAGAATGCTATTCATATTTTGATAAGAATTGCATTGAATCTGTAGATTGCTTTAGGCCGGATGGCCATTTTGACAATATTAATTCTTCCTATCCATGAGCTTGAGATGTGTTTCCATTTATTAGTATCTCCTTTAATTTCTCTCATGAGTGTCTTGTTGTTTTCAGAGTATAGGTCTTTCACTTCCTTGGTTAGGTTTATTCCTAGGTATTTTATTCTTTTTGAAGCAACTGTGAATGGAATTGTTTTCCTGATTTCTCTCTCTGCTAGTTCATTGTGAGTGTATAGGAATGCCACAGATTTTGGCATATTAATTTTGTATCCCACAACTTTGCTGAATTCAGATATTAGATCTAGTAGTTTTGGAGTGGATTGTTTAGGGTTTTTATGTACACTATCATGTCATCTGCAAACAGGGACAGTTTAACTTCTTCCTTGCCAATCTGGATGCCTTTTATGTCTTGGTGTTGTCTGATTACCATGGCTAGGACCTCCACAACTATGTTGAATAGAAGTGGGGAGAGTGGGCATCCTTGTCTTGTTCCCGATCTTAAAGGAAAATCTTTCAGCTTCTTGCTATTAAGTATAATATTGGCTGTGGGTTTGTCATATATGGCCTTTATTATGTAGAGGTACTTGCCCTCTATACCCATTTTGTTGAGAGGTTTCATCATGAAAGGATGTTGAATTTTGTCAAATGTTCTTTCAGCATCTATGGAGATGATCATGTGGTTTTTGTCCTTCTTTTTGTTCATGTGGTCGATAATGATGGATTTTCGAATGTTGTATCATCCTTGCATCCCTGGAATAAATCCTACTTGATCATGATGGATGATCCTTTTGATGTATTTTTGAATTCGGTTTGCTAGTATTTTGTTGAGTATTTTTGCATCTATGTTCATCAGGGATATTGGTCTATAGTTTTCTTTTTTTGTGGTGTCTTTGCTCAATTTTGGTATTAGAGTGATGCTTGCCTCATAGAATGAGTTTGGAAGTATTCCCTCTTCTTCTCCTCCTTGGAAACCTTCAAGGAGGATGGGTATAAGGTCTTCACTAAATGTTTGATAAAATTCCATGGTGAAGCCATCTGGTATAGGCATTTTGTTCTTAGGTAGATTTTTGATTACCAGTTCAATTTCGTTGCTGGTAATTGATCTGTTGAGATTTTCTGTTTCTTTCTGTGTCAGCCTTGGAAGGTTGTATTTTTCTAGAAAGTTGTCCATTTCTTCTAGGTTATCCAGTTTGTTAGCATACAATTTTTCATAGTATTCTCTAATAATTCTTTGTATTTCTGTGCTGTCTATAGTGATTTTTCCTTTCTCATTTCTGATTCTGTTTATTTGAGTAGACTCTCTTTTTTTCTTGATAAGTCTGGCTAGGGGCTTATATATTTTGTTAATTTTCTCAAAGAACCAGCTCTTGCTTTCATTGATCCGTTCTATTGTTTTATTCTTCTCGATTTTATTTATTTCTGCTCTAATCTTTATTATGTCCCTCCTTCTATTGGCTTTGGGTCTCATTTGTTCTTCTATTTCTAGTTTTGTTAATTGTGAGTTTAGACTGCTCATATGGGATTGTTCTTCTTTCCTGAGGTAGGCCTGTATTGCAATATACTTTCCTCTTAGCATGGCCTTCTCTGTGTCCCACAGATTTTGTGGTATTGAATTATTGTTGTCATTTGTCTCCATATATCACTTGATCTCTGTTTTTATTTGGTCATTGATCCATTGATTATTTAGGAGCATGTTATTAATCCTCCATGTGTTTGTGGGATATTTCATTTTCTTAGCATAATTCATTTCTAGTTTCATACCTTTGTGGTCTGAGAAACTGGTTGGTACAATTTCAGTCTTTTTGAATTTACTGGGGTCTTTTTGTGGCCTAGTATATGATCTATTCTTGAAAATGTTCTATGTGCACTTGAGAAGAATGTGTATTGTGCCGCTTTTGGGTGTAGAGTTCTGTAGATGTCTGTTAGGTCCATCTGTTCTAATGTATTGTTCAGTGCCTCTGCCTCCTTACTTATTTTCTGTCTGGTTGATCTGTCCTTCAGAATGAGTGGTGTGTTGAAGTCTCCTAGAATGAATGCAATTGCATTCTATTTCCCCTATTAATTCTGTTAGTATTTGTTTCACATATGTAGGTGCTCCTGTGTTGAGTGCATAGATATTTATAATGGTTATATCTTCCTGTTGTATTGACCCCTTTATCATTATGTAATGTCCTTCTTTGTCTCTTGTGACTTTCTTTGTTTTGAAGTCTATTTTGTCTGATACAAGTACTGCAACTCCTGCTTTTTTCTCCCTATTAGTTGCATGAAATATCTTTTTCCATCCCTTCACTGTTAGTCTGTGTATGTCTGGGTTTGAAGTGAGTCTCTTTTAGGCAGCATAAAGATGGGTCTTGTTTTTTTATCCATTCAGTGACTCTATGTCTTTTGATTGGTGCATTCAGTCCATTTACATTTAGGGTGACTATGGATAGGTATGTACTTACTGGCATTGCAGGCTTTAGATTCGTGGTTACCGAAGAATTAAGGTTAAGTCTCTCACTATCTAAGAGTCTAACTTAACTCACTTAATATGCTATTACAAACAGAATCTAATGGTTCTTTTTTGTCCTCCTTTTTCTTCCTCCTCCATTCTTTATATATTAGGTATATTCTGTACTGTTTATCTATCCCTTGTTTGACTTTGAGTATAGTTAATTTAATTTTGCATTTGCTTAGTAGTTAGCTGTTCTACTTTCTTTACTGTGGTTTTATTACTTCTGGTGACAGCTATTAAACTTTAGGAACACTTCCATCTATAGCAGTCCCTCCAAAATACCCTGTAGAGATGGTTTGTGGGAGGTAAATTCTCTCAGTTTTTGCTTATCTGGGAGTTGTTTAATCCCTCCTTCAAATTTAAATGATAATATTGCCAGATAAAGGATTCTTGGTTCAAGGCCCTTCTGCTTCATTGCATTAAATACATCATGCCACTCTCTTCTGGCCTGTAAGGTTTCTGTTGAGAAGTCTGATGATAGCCTGATAGGCTTTCCTTTGTATGTGATCTTATTTCTCTCTCTGGCTGCTTTTAATACTCTGTCCTTATCTTTGATCTTTGCCATTTTAATTACTATATGTCTTGATGTTGTCTTCCTTGGGTCCCTTGTGTTGGGAGATCTGTGCACCTCCATGGCCTGAGAGACTATCTCCTTCCCCACATTGGGGAAGATTTCAGCAATTACCTCCTCCAAGACACTTTCTATCCCTTTTTCTCTCTCTTCTTCCTCTCATACCCCTAAAATGAGAATATTGTTAAATTTAGATTGGTCACACAGTTCTCTCAATATTCTTTCATTCGTAGAGATTCTTAGTTCTCTGTGACTTAGCTTCTTTGTATTCCTCTTCTCTAGTTTCTATTTCATTTATCATCTCCTCCACCATATCCAATCTGCTTTTAATATCCTCCATTTTGCTCTTCTATGACTGCATCTCTGACTGGAGTTCATTCCTGAGTTCTTGAATATCTTTCCATACTTCCATGAGCACGTTAATGATTTTTATTTTGAACTCCCTTTCAGGGAGAGTCATGAGGTCTATATCATTTAAATCTTTGTCAGGAGTTGTGTTAATAATTATACTCTGAACCAGGTTGCTTTGGTATTTCATATTTGCGTATGGTGCCTTCTAGTGCCCAGAAGCTACTCCCTGAAGTTGCTCAGCCCCTGAAGCAATTTCAGGGGTCACAGGAGAGTGGTATTGATGCCTGGGGGGAGGAAAGAGCTGTTTCCTGCTTCCCAGCTGCTATGCCTGTCTCCACTGCCTGAACCAGTGGGCCGAGCACACAGGTAGAAGCCTCTGTGCTTTGCATGTTTAGTTTCTGTAGACAGATCTTCCCTCTGGCTGCCTAACCCCAGGGTAGGATCTGCTGGTTTGCAAGCCAGGTGGGGCTGGCCAGGAGAAAGGCACAGTAGGCTGCCTATCATGGAGCGGGTTCTTGGAGCTGTGTAGGCAGCCAGGGAGCTGGAACACCTGAAGATCCTGAAAGCTCCCAACCTGCTTGGCAGAGTGCACCCAGACATTTTTGTCTACCTGTCCTTTTCTCCTGAGCAGTAAGCTCTGTGCAATCCTTGCCCCTTTAGCAGCCCTCTTGCTAAGGGCTTCCTTGTTAGGAAGTCTCTCAGGCTGCCAGCCTTTCTTTTGTCCCAGAGCAGCCAGATATGGATCTCTGCTTTCCACAAGCAGTTGGAGTCTCAGTCTCTCCAGGAATTCTGCCTGTCTTAGCTTTCCAACCCCCTAATTATGAGAGTATCATGCAAGCACAATGTAATGTAGGTTTGTGCTCCCTGAGCAGATCTCTGGAGTTAGGTATTCAGCAGTCCCAGCTCTCCACTCCCTCCCTGCTCCGTTTCTCTTCCTTCCACCAGTGAGCTGGGGTGGGGGAAGGGCTTGGGTCCTCGCAGGCCACAGCTTTAGTACTTACCCTGTTCTGTGATGTCTGCTCTTGTCTCCAGGGGTATGCAGTTTGGCACAGTCCTCTTTCCTGTTGCTCTTTCAGGAGTAGTTGTATCAGTTATATTTTAGTATTATATGTGGTTTTAGGAGGAAGCCTCTGTCTCACCTCTCACGCCACCATCTTTAATCCTCTGTTTATCCCATGCTCTGTCCTTTTATGCCAATGTGTAGGGCCCGGGAAACATTTCTAGACCTACATTCTCATCTGATGTTTATCTCTTGCCCTAGCTCCTACCTTCGTTTCTACCTCTCCTCCACCTCACCCTCAAAGCACTTTGCAAATATCCTACACACCAAAGATCTGAGAAAGGAATGAGGAAGTTTAAGAGAAATATAAAGTTAAAAAGGGAGGAAGAACCAGGTAAAATGAAGTGAGTACCTCCAAGGATTGAATAAATTTAATATACTCTGTGAAAATGATCTGTAAGCTGTAAAACAGTATTCAAGTGTCAGGATCATGATTTTCCACTGCCTATCATAGTGCCTGACAAGTCTACTCAATAATACTGAATGAGTAAGTGAATGACAAAAACATTAAAATGAATGCTGAGAGGAAAGGGGAGAAGAGACAGAATCAGAGATTGTCTCAAACAAATGTTTAGCTCATTTATCATCCAATGTGTGAATCTTTTCTGTATGCAGGCTTTAAAAATCACCGACTTTGATTCAGAGGGAGAAAAGGATTGATACAGAGAGATAAATGACATTGTTTAAGGAAATCAGGGGATAAAATGATACCTAATAAAGATTTGGTAAAAGACATGCTAATATTTAACCTTCAAAAGGGAGAGAGAGAATGTTACCTGAGAGACATTGCCAAAATATTAGGTCAAGAAAATGAAGGAAATCCCAACATTTCTATTATGTGATTTTTATACTTCATAGAACTAGAGAAACAAAAGTCAATATGGGAAATGTTAAAGTTGTTATTTCCATATCCTTATAAGCTGTATTTGAAGAATTCCAGAAAACAAGTAATAATAGTAAGCATTTACATAGTACTTACTATGTGCCAGCCCTGCTAGTAGAATATACATGTGTCAACACATTTAATCCCAACAATAACTCTCTGAAATTGGTACTGTTACTACCTGATTTTTAGAAGAGTGCCTAAGCCAGTAAGTAGTGCAGCTGGGATTTGAACCTAGGCAATCTAACTTTAGAAACTGTGATTTTATTGAACACTGTATCTTATATATAGCTTCTCACTTCTATGACTGCTTTCCATGTTCGAAAGAAATTGATTCTGTTTTTTCCCCATTTTACAGGTGAGGAGCCCAAGGCAAAGAGAGATTAAGTAACTGGACCAAGATAACACAGCTATTTATCCCTTCTTGAGGCAGAAATAGTATTCTACTGTCCATGTGCCTATGCTTTCCAGGATTGGAAACCAGAACCTAAAAGTAGCTACTGTGGACGAACTAGGAACAGGAAGGATTTAAGTCCGTGCCTCTCATTTCTGCTTATCAGTGGCACCATCCTGCTCAAAGTAGGAATCTCCAAAGACATATCTGAGCTCACAGATAGAATGGACCCAATATTGCCCAACTTTTTACCTAACCCAGCCCTACACACAATAGGATTTTATTTCTGGCTCTGCAAAACACCATTATGCTTTGCAAAGCACCAGGTTCTTAGTATGTTTAGTTTTATTGTGATCTCATTAACTCTAGACAAGGATAAAGTGAGTCCATGGAAACTGAGATCCAGGCTCCCATGTGCAAAAGTAAGCAGTATCTGCTAGTCTTCGGGGGCTTGTATAATCGAATGAACGCATTCTACTTGTGGCTTTATAGATCCAAGGGAGCACAAAAATAACTGGCCCTCACACACATGGGTGATTCTGGAATTTCTAACCAAGGCTAATTATTAACATCACTAATATTTTTGTAAGAATTTGATGGTCTTAGTTTCAAGTTTGGATATTACACTTAGAGGTTAACTGTGAATGACTTAATCACATTCTGTTATAGTGCTTCACTGTTTGGAGGGCTTTCATTTGTCGGATTTACTTGATCATCACAACAAATGTTTAAGTAACATTCGGTGGTGTCATTTAACAGTGTCACCAGTGAAAAAAAGAAGCTCAGAAAGGTTAGGTACTGACGGTGCCTCTCAGGTAGCACCGGAACACACACGGTGCCTCTCAGGTAGCTGGGATGCAAATGAATGCTTCCTGACTCTAGGTTCAGTGCTCCCTGAATCCCCCAGCAGCCCTATCAAACCTATTCAATTTAATGCCCCAAATGAGGGTTGTCAATCAAAACAATAACCTTGGAGACTATATGCTTATTTGAGAGATGTCAGAATCACTCACCATTTTGGCATATCTATTTAGGAATTTCCTTCTGAGAGTTTACACAAGAACATCATTCCATTACTTTATACTTATGCCAAATTTGGGGTTGATTTCTTTTTATAAGGCTGTAAAACAGAGCACCTCACTGCAGGACAGACTCACATGCCTGAGAATAAATTAGGACAAAGCCAGTTTTCATGAGTGTGAAACTAAAGTGATGATTATCAGGTATTCACCTTTTGACATTGGGTTTTAAAGATCTCATCCCTGGAGTTGTCTAATATGCTGAATAGTACTGAGTTTAGGTTACTCAGAGAGAAGGGCTGATTCAACTGCAGAGATTTTAATATGTGGTTCCAGAAAGTCTGCATATTTCACTGTGAGGTTTGGACAAGAAGCCAAGCCATAGGCTAGACTGTAATGGGCAATTTCTTATGTAACTGTAAGATCATTTGTTTGATATAATTAAACGGGGGGGGGATCTTGCCCCAATTTTCTCTCCAGTTACTACAGAAATGTGCATGAAAATTTCACAGTAGGGAAATGACCTCAAACTATGCTAAGCTTTAAATTTATAATGCCTTTTAGGATTTATTTTTAGAAAATATGTTTTGTTTCCTAATTATAGATGAGAGAACCATACAGTAGTTGGGTGAACCTCTATTCTTCTCCTGGCTTTGTTACTTAAAATCTAAGATATTAAGCAAATTTATTTAAATATTCTGAACTTCAGATCTTTATCTTAAAAGACCGCAGAAACACCTACCACCTTGGATTATTTCTGCCTCCACCTTCCCAACCCGTCTCCACTGCATGTCTGTCGTCCAAACAGCTCCTTGTTGAGTGTGCTTACCTTGCTCTTCTACTGGTTTAATACTCTTTCTTTTGGACGGCATCTCTTCAGCAGTATCTAAAAAAGAACAAGATCAATGGCACTTCATCCGCACTTCCCCGTTCTTCCCAGTAGTCACTCATTTCTAACACAAATTTGCTCTCTAGTTGAAAGAGTTAGTCAAAATCTAGACAGCTTGGAACTCTGTGTCAGAGCTTATTTCCAAGACTAGACTTTGCAACTCAAGTGACAATTAGTAAAGTGGTTTAGTTTTCTCTCTAACTAAAAGTGCAGCCATTGACAACATCTGGGAGCTAAAGTCTGGGAAGGGGCAGGCAGAGGTGTTGTAGGGGGGCCTAAAAATACTCCTTGTGTCCTGAGAATTCAAAGAGAATGACTTCTTCTCTATGCCCAACCCAGGGGCCTAGGCCAGGAAATGAGGACAGAATAGCAAGAGCACCAAAAGGCAGCGACGGCATTTCCCCATGGCTCCCATACTGCAGTGGGGCCACAAGAAGGCCAACACATGTGCACACGGCATCACCATAGCAGGTATTACTGAAGGAGATATCAACAATACAGGGGAAATGTAGCTCCTCTTTACGTTGTGTTCAACATCCCTGCAAAGGTTTATGAAGCTCCTGTATGGCCCGATCTTGCCAGAAGGTCCATGGCCCATGGGAATCTGCACAATGCCAGAGAGAACGACCAGCAGTGGCAAGGACCATCAAGGGCTCCCCATGTCACATGGGAAGAGCACAGGGAGGGCAGGTACCTTCCTGCGTTAGTCAGGGCTCTCCAAGATACAGAACCGATAGGATGGGTATCTGTAGCTATATCTATCATGGAGGTATACAGTACAGATTGATTGATTTTAACTAACTGGCTCACCTGATTGTGGAGACTGGTAAGTCTGAAATCTGTAGGGCAGGTCAGCTGACTAGAAATTCAGGCAAAGGTTGAAGCGACAGCATTGGGTGTAAGGTCAGTAGGGCAGGCAGGCAGGCTGGAAATTCGAGCAGGGTTTCTATGTTACAGTCATGAGATGGAATTCCTTCTCTGGGAAACCTCAGTTTTTTGTTCTTATGGCCTTTAGTCGATGCTATGAGGCCCACTCATTTATCAAGGATAATCTCCTTTACTTAAAAGCCAACTAAATGTAAATGTTAATCTCATCTTCAAATACCTCCACAGTAACATCTAGACTAGTGTTTGACTAAACTGGGCACCACAGATTAGCCAAGTTGACACACAAGAATAACCACCATACTTTCCAATCAGGGTTTTATTAGAGGTAAAACTGAGCTACTTGTGAGGAAAGATGCCTGAGCAGGAAGCCACAGCTTCAGAAGCCATCAAGAACTGATACTATACTAATGTTTACTGTAGTAGTATCTGTGATTACAAGTTTAGTCCCACTTAGTCACTCTGTTCTTGGGATCAGGTGGGTTTTCAGACTGACTTGTGGAATCCAAGCTGTTGGTTAACAGAGGAGCTACATTGGCCCTACTTCAGCTGGGTACAGTGGGTAGGAGGAGGCCCTCTGCTGTTTTTACAGTGCCATGAACAGAGAAAAGCTAGGTGTCTGGATACATTGCACTGGTTACATAAATGTTTACTTACTAACAAAGATGTTCTCTATTAATTCATCTAGTATGTATATTTATTAATGTTCTACTAAAGAGACATGGAGAGATCACAGAGGAAGGAAGTATTCTGCCACTAAACCAACAAGGCCCCATCCCCTCCAAACATCACTTTGCCCTCTTAAAATAGACCTTTCCATGTCTTCTGTCTCTAGGCTTTATATGGACAGGGTGTTAAAGGACTGACCTTTTCTACCCATGAATGGGAGCAAATGTTCACTTTTCAAGGAGAAAGAAAAGACAGTTCCCACAAAATAAAGACCAGAAAACTTGATGTTCCTCCCCCACAAAACTCCAGAATGCATTGTTATATACATCGTTTATGAAGTTTTGAGAGAGTGAGACAGAAGGAACCTCTGGAGATGATACAAGCTCATCCTGAGTTAAGTCAGATCAAACAAAACACTTCCTTCTTGGACTGCATGGCTAACTAATCTCATGCTGTGTAGCAATACTGTAGATACTATTTATATTTTTACAAGGTATCTGACAACTCAATCATGATACCTTTTTGGACAGTTTAGAGAAATGTAGGCTAGATAATAGTATCAATTAGATGAACATATTGAGGGTACAAAAGATTGTTGAAGGGAACAATGTTGAACTGAAGAAAGAGCTAGGAACCAGATTCTCTTTTAGCTCTGTTCTACTGAATTTTTATGTTATCAACAAATTAAATAAATACATGGAAGTCATGCCAATAAAATTTGTAGATGCCACAGATTTTGGTGGGCTAACTAATCAACAAATATGGAATTAACATCCAAAATCATTCCCATAGAATCTGGCAACAAAGAAACAAACGAGAAAGGATGTGATAAGGAAAAATGTAAAGTCATGCAGTTGTTTAAAGCTGCAGCTTAGCAAAAGTTCATGTGAAAAAGTATCTAGGACTCTTCATCAATAGCAAGTTCAAGAAACTGAAAAAGGGCCTGTTTAATACACACATGCACACACACCTGAAATACAATAGCTTTTCTTTGGAAAGGACCTTAGAAATAATTCAAGTCAAATTCCTCATTTTACACAGAAAAACTGAGCATGAAATAATAGGAACACAATAACTGATAATAAAACTACATCTGGTATTTATGTATGTTTCATTGTAGACATCACAATTTTAAGAGTTTTATTGTGGTCCTGATTTGCATTTCCCTGACAGGTGGTGATGTTGAACACCTTTTAATTTACCCATTGGCCATCCACATGTCTTCCTGGAGAAATGTCTATTCAATTCCTTTGACCATTTTTTAGTTGGGTCATTTCTGTCCTTTTGCTATTGAAGTATAGGAATTCCTCATATATTTGGTATATTACATGAGGAATTACCTTATCAGATACATGGTTTGAAAATATTTCCTCTTATTGTTTGCCTTTTTATTTTGTTTCTGGATTACTTTGCCTTGCAGAAGATTTTTAATTTGATGTAGTCCCATTTGTCTATTTTTGCTTTTATTGTCTAAATGACCATTGATAGATCAATAAAGAAATATGGTATATGCATATGCTGGAATATTATTCAGCCTTAAGAAAAAAAGGAAATGATGCCATTTGGGACATGGATGAACCCAGAGGATGCCATGATAAATGAAATAAGTCAGACACAGAAGGACAACTACTACATGCTATCACTTATATGAGGAAGGAAAAAAATCAAATTCACAGAAGCAGAGAGCAGAACCATGGTTGCCAGGGGCTGGGAGTAGGGTGAAACATGGAGGTATTAGTCAAAGGGTACAAGAGCTCAGTTATACAGGATGCATCAGTCCTAGAGATCCACAGCTCAGCATAGTACCTACAGTTAGCAATACTGTATTGTTTATCGAAAATCTTGCTGAGAAGATAGGTCTTATGTTGTGTTATTATCACAAACAATAATAATAATAGCCACAGATAAAGAAAAAGACAGTTATTATGCTGGCAAGGTTTATTTAAAGGATCGTAAGCAAGGTTGTGAGAAATCTGGAAACAATATAATGGCAAGTGTTTTTTTTTTTTTATTTTAGCCTAGAATTTGGTAGGATAGGCTACAAGGGCATATTGTTAGAGGCAGCATGGCAGCTGTATTCTTTCCAACACTAAAGGGCATAACTGGGACCTAAAAGTAGAAGTTATTACAAGGAAAAATTCAGGTTTAGCTTAAGAAAAACCTTTTGAACAACTAGAGCCACCCATTGATGGGAAAGGCCATGTCAGCAAGAACTGTGTTCTCATTCCTGCTACGGGCCTGAGCTGCAGACCCCAGACAGGGGCCGACATGGAAGGGATTCATAATTTAGGTAAAGACACTGCAGTAGATAATCTCTACATTCCATTTCTACTAGTCTGTAATTTCACAGAATAGATACTTTTCCCCCTAATCTTATCTCCCATTTTCAGGGACCAAAACTTGATTTAACACCTGTAATATTAGAAACTTATGATCATAATCAGTAGCTAGTATGTCTTATATACTCCCTATGTGCCAAGATATTTGGCAAACAGTAAACCAACCATGCCTTAGATGCCCAAATGCCCAGTGATTAGCAAATTTGAAAAAATGACATAATTTTCTTTTTGTTAAAATTTTGATCACGTATAAGGGCAATACCCTCATTATTATCAAGTATTTTCAAAATGTTTTATAACCTTTTTGTTCATTTAGTTAAATAAATCCAGAAACACAAGTTCAAGTGTTTTATAATCTTTTTGTTCGTTTAGTTAAATAAATCCAGAAATACAAGTATAACAAGTGAACATTTACTAATAAATCTACTTTTATAAATATATTACACTGGAAGTAAAAACCCTATTAAATCATACAGCACCAATACACCTAATTTAAATCATTTTATTGCTCAAATTGATTTTTAAATTACATTGGTTTCTCACCTGTTCGTTCTACTAAAATCTTATATTATTTAGCCCTTATGCTGGTAAAAACTGAAGCAGTCATTATGCATTTGGAAAAATCCACAGACTTGCACAACACAGAGTAAATTCTAATGTAAAATGTGGACTTTAGTTTAAAATAATGCATCCACATTGTTTCATTAATGGTCACAAACATACCACGCCAATGCAGTATGTCAATAATAGACAACAGGGTGCAGGGATTATATGGGAACTCTCTTACTCTGTTCCATTTTTCTGTAAACCTAAAACTCCTCTAAGACATAAAGTCTGTTAATTTTTTTTTCAATTGAAGCAGACTGTCATCAGCCGTCTTTATTTACCCTTGGGCCATGCCTCCAAAGGGGTCTGTCACCCTGCATTCATAATTGTTCACAAATATCTAACCACAGAGATAGAGAGATACTAGAGATAGAAAGAAATAGCTTTTATTTTTCTCAGGAATTGTCCCAATGTGTTACATTGTCACAGTCTGGAAGTTTAACTTTACCCAATTTAATGGGAGACTAGGTGTCCTTAGTGTATCTCAAGGACGGTGGGATTGTTGTTTCACGAATAAAAATTATATATGTATTTGGATTATCTGATGCCTTTTCCTGAGATGATCTCCTCCTTTTAACTCTTCAAGCCATCTGACTAGACGTTATATTAACTCAGCCCAACTAGTCATGCCCTTTGGATGAATGGAAGTAGCCGTCCCCATTCAGGGAGTGCCTGTCACGTGTAAGGAGTTGCACCGAGTCCTGGGAATACAGCTGTGTCTAAGGCAGACAGAGCTCCTATCCTTAGCAGAGAATGCAGACATTAACCAAATCTGATAATAAATTACAACCCCATGTTTATCACATTCATAATGTGCACACCACAAATACTGGTTAAAAGAATAAATGAATGAATTCAATTGATTAAGAAAATAAACTGAACTCAGTTCACCTTTTCCTCTATTCCACCAAGAGCTTACTAGGCAAACACAATCACAGACAGAAAAAAGTATGCATATTCAGCCTTCTAAATTGAATATCTTTAAAACATTTTTATAATTATTCATTTGATGTTACAAGATTCAAACAAGCTATTTTTTTTTAATAATAGTATTTTCTCTAGTTAGCAACTCCAACTGACTAAATGATTATTTTGGTCAGAGCATTTTAGGAAGGCTGAAAACATGCTCACGTGTGTTAGGTATTTAAATGTGTTGCTCAAACCCTCAGGTGTCCGACCCAGAGAGGCAGTGAGTGAATGCTCCCTTTCTGTCCTATCAGCAGGAAAGGCAGTAATACGCACCCTGCTCAGGGACATCAAAAGGCACGGTTTCTTCCTCCAGCTATGTTCAGCTATCCAGGTGAAGCTGAGAGTTGGATGGGCACAGGGAGGGAGCTGAAGGTGTAAGCAAGGGAGTGATTAAAATGATGGAATGAATCCAAGCTGTGCAAGGAGGGAAATGACATACGTGAGGCCTCTTCAGAATAGCACTTAAACACAGGAGATGATGCTTCAAGTCTTTGCTCCTCAAAGGAGGAGTTCAGGGAGCCAGAGAGCACGTAATGGGGTTACTAATCAAGAGGGGATAATGGGAGGTCCTTTCATACCGCTCGCCTTTACTGTCTCAAGTGTCTCTGTAGCCTCCTTTATTAACATCACAAGTCTAGATCCTGCAGTGTAGAGTGCAGCATAAGAACAGAACTTTTTTAGCTTCCCTTGGATTAATCAATATTCCTTTCACTTAATCTCTTTCGACCTTCAAAAGTAACCCTTGTTGGTGACTTGCACTCTCATGTATGTGAAAGATGTTGAATTACTGGATTTGATCATAATGTTATTTCTATCTATTTCTGTCTAGCTAAACACTGCTCTCCTATTTCCAAAATTAACACAAAAAGCAGATTCTTATTCTTACAATCAAAATAGGTCCTTAGCAGGGAAATGAAACTCAATAGATACAAGTAAAATAAAAACCAGTGCTGATTTTATTCCCAGCTTACTCTTAACCCAATTACAATGAAAGGGAGCAGATCTCACCACTTCTGACTGTGGCACCTGCTGGAGATCTGGAGGAAGGCAGGCAGCACCTGGTAACCCGCCTGCCCCAGAAGTCCCTCCCAACACTTTGACGTCAATCTCAGGTGGCCACATCCGCTGCAGTGGCATGACCAGGGAGGGCAGACGGGAACAATCTACCTGGAGGACTACCAGGCGATGAACAGCAATGCCACCAGCAGGTTCAGCGACGCATCTATCCAGACAGTGGAACATCTTTGTCTGCTTAGTCTCAAGATATGTTAAAGACAGCAGAAAGTTTCTTATATATATTCATATCTGTCATTATGCCAGAGGATCCCATGAGCTATTACTATGCCACTTTTCTCTTTACAAATCTGACTTTCTTCTTACCAGCCCCACTTCTCCTTAAACTCTAAGCCTCCAAAAAATAGAGTCCATTTAATTTTTTTTTTTGGTATCATTAATATACAATCACATGAGCAATATTGTGGTTACTAGATTCCCCCATTATCAAGTCCCCACCACATACCCCATTACAGTCACTGTCTGTCAGCATAGTAAGATGCTACAGAGTCACTACTTGTCTTCTCTGTGTTGTACTGCCTTCCCCGTGCTCGCCCTACATTATGTGTGCTAATCGTAATGTCCCTTATTCCTCTTATCCCTCCCTTCCCACCACTCTCCCCAGTCCCTTTCCCTTTGGTATCTGTTAGTCCATTCTTGGATTCTGTGAATCTGCTGCTGTTTTGTTCCTTCAGTTTTTGCTTTGTTCTTATACTCCAAAGATGAGTGAAATCAGTTGGTACTTGTCTTTCTCTGCCTGGCATATTTCACTGAGCATAATACCCTCTAACTCCATCCATGTTGTTGGAAATGGTAGGATTTGTTTTCTTTTTATGGTTGAATAATATTCCATTGTGTATATGTACCACATCTTCTTTATCCATTCATCTACTGATGGACACTTAGGTTGCTTCCATTTCTTGGCTATTGTAAATAGTGCTGTAATAAACATAGGGGTGCAAATGTCTTTTTGAAACTGGGATCTTGTATTCTTAGGGTAAATTCCTAGGAGTGGACATTTCATTTCCTTTTGCATCTGAAATAAATGAGCTTGTCTAGTAAAAGTTTGTTCAGTGAACAAATGAATGAATGAATCAGTGAATGAAGGACTAAACTGGGGGTGAATCTGACAAAGGAAGTTAGTAAATATGTCCCAAGCATCTAATCTGCCTGGTTGATTTAATTCTTAAGTCACAATTTATTTAGTCATCTATTATTTCCTGCTTCCTCATATATTTTTACCCACTGGGGAAAGAAAATTTTAAAGTTTTGATATTTAGAGTTGCTGAATTTAAAGTCTGATGCACTGATAAAGTGTATAAATCTTTTGTCAAAAGGGCCTAGTGGACATAAATATAAGGGTGGTTTCCATCCTCTTCATCTTCAAAACTGTTCGCTCTGCATCCACAAGCAGTGAGTGGGGGAATCCTTCCAGGAATGCTCAACAAACAGGGATCCCTATCATGTTTCTCAAAGCCATTAGCATGAGACTATAAACAGATTCCATATATTGTCCCTCTTCATAGATATATAGCATATCAACAATAATACCTTTGGTGGTTATTAACACATTAGTAACTCAGAACTCTGTACTTTTTATTATCTCACATGCAAAATTGTTTTGATACTCCAGTATGTCACCTCTTTAGGGAGAAATTATGTGCATGTCAACTGTCTTTTTAATAAGATTATGACCCTGTAGCTCCCTTCAATTAATAAGCATTAACAGCGACAAGAGGTATTGACAGTCTAGTTTCTGAAATGTGGTGTGGGAGGACATTATAGAAAGCAAGTTTAAATTTCACTTTCTACGAAGTGTTGAATGCTTAAGTCAACCACATTCAAGATACTCTGTGGTTATAATGATGTGTAAACATGCATTAGAAGTTGTGAAGTTGTATCTAGTGTTTAGTAACCTGGAGATAAAGAACTAAGTTTTGCCTGCACACATTGCTTTTGAGGCTGTTGTTTCCTATGTGATGGAGAAAGAGTACCACCTCGTGGTAAAAGGCGCCAGCTGCACCCACCAGGGAGCCCACTGGGAGTCTTCCCGGAAATTACTTCAGCCACATTTTTAAAAATGCATTTCAGGCATT
Organism: Smutsia gigantea; assembly: GCA_032199065.1. Taxonomy (NCBI): domain Eukaryota; kingdom Metazoa; phylum Chordata; class Mammalia; order Pholidota; family Manidae; genus Smutsia; species Smutsia gigantea. The sequence continues at coordinate 150,786 of JAVSCE010011750.1, read as the reverse complement.
TAAAATGCTGGCATTTTTGATTCCTGAGATTGGTGTTTATCATGTCAATTACAAACTTGATTGAAACTTTATGTATTTGAACATTTCCAGATAAAATGTATCCAATGATCAATAGATCTAAGAATTTTTTTAAAAGACCCTAAACTTTCCAAATATTTCACAAATACCAAAAATATGTATGGTAAAACATGCAGGTCAAAGTAACATATTTCTCAGATGACCTTGAGATTTAACTTAACAATTATCTAAGTCTAACACATTTAAGGAAAAAAGTGTTGCTTTCTTAATCGAGAAGTTACTATTTCACTGAGAATATTTGAAGAACTTGGAAGTACTCTGAAATTCTCTTCTCTTCCAATGATGGATGTCATAAACATAATACAGTATTTTACACACTGTGCAATATATTAATAATTGAGTATTAAAATTTTTTATAGTGGAAGATAATTTTAATTATATAGTTTATAGTTTGGTTGCCATTGATAGAGGAAAGGAGAAATAATTGAGAAAATTATGGATAATCATTTGTACATAGTTTGATTCCTAAGTTAAATGTAATTTCAACTAAAATTTTATTCCCTTAGTGAGGGATGTCATCATATGTGGGTCATCTGTCCTGGAGACCCTAAATGAAAGACAAAATTGTGAAATTCAAATTGCACCGTTTGGATTTGATTCCCAAGTCTTCTTTTTTCTAGTAGCAGACATCACACACACACGTGCGCACACACACGCATGCACGTGCACGCGTGAGCACACAAGCCAGGCTGATCACCATATCCCAACCCTTAGCCTTTGGGATTGTTTTGAAGTTGTCCAATCAAACTGCAGCTTCCAGCAGTAATATCCTGAACCAGAGCTGACAAGCAAGTTCCTTCTTTCCCCTTTGGTGAACAGCTATAAGGGGCCATGCTCCAACTGTAAAAAGCTTATTGCAACAGAGAATGAAGCCAAACAGGAGAGAGAGGAGAAGGAACCCTTAAGGCATGAAGGGTCTCTTGTTCTGGTTGCCGAGGTCCCTGGCTCTGTTTCCTGTCCCTGTTTCTCTTCCTATAAAGCTCTTTGAGACAAAATCTACTTTGAGATATGTTTCTGCATCCTAAAGAGAACTGACTCATACTACATTTTTAATATAAAGCATAGCTCTGATCATGCTACCACCCTGGAAAGAAAATCTCCATTCCTCTCCATTGTTTGAAAAATAATCTCCAAGCTGTTTTGGATTTTTGATTTGTCTCTAATCTAGCTATCCAGCCTTATCTCACTCATTCTAATGAAACTGAATTAATCTTTATTTCTTCAAAACACCTACTACTTTCCCTTATTTATTCTGCCCAATGAAATTATTTTATACTACCCACCACTCCAGTATCAACCTTCTGAAATTGTATCCACTTTTCAAGATCAACCTCAAATGATTCATCTTCCATAAATCCATCCTCATTACTCCATGAATTAGGTAAGTTTGATTCAACTGCCTATAAATTAAAATCTAAAATTACAGAGGCTTGAAGTAAGAAATTTAATTCTTGATCATGTAAAAGAAGCCTGGAGACACGCATTCCCAGGCACATGGACATCAGTGTGTTAGTGTTCTGTGCTGCATAACAAATTAGCACAATCTTAACAGCCTTAAACAACACACACTTATTACCTTACAGTTCCCATGGGTCAGGAGATTGGTGATGGCTTAGCTGGGTGGTCTCACATGGCTGAAATCAAGGAGTTAGCTGGATTGCATTCTTATCTGGAAACTGGGAGAAAAATCCACTTCCAAGTTCCTTCAGAATTGAATTCTTAGCAAAATTAATTTCCTTGTGGCTGTAAAATTTGTGGAGCAAGGCCAGCTCCACAGGCCAGCAACAGAGAAAAAGAGTCCCTGCTGCTTAGAGTCTCCAAATCAGAAAAAGCATAGGCCTCTTCTAAAGGTTCATCTGACTATGTCAGGCCTACCCAGATTTATTCCCTTTGAACGAATTCAAAGTCAGCTGATTAGGGCCTTATTAATTATGTCTCCAAACTTCTTTCATCCTTGCATATAATGCAATATAATCATGGGAATGATATCTCATCTCCTTTGCCATATTCTCTTGACTAGAAGAAGGTAGTCACAGGTTTCATTCTAACTCAGTGAGAGAAGATTCTGGAAGGGAATGACTCATTGGGGGTCACTTTAGTGTGTGTTCATAAAATCAAGGACCAGATCCTTTATTTTTCCTGCTCTACCCTATCACTAATTTCCATCCTCAAGTTCCTTTCATGGTCCAAGAAGGCAGCTAGAGCTCTAACCATCATGTCCATCTAACAGACTTCAGAAAGGAGGAAAGAAGTAGAGCAAGGAGTGTTCCTCCCAACTGGGAGAGTTGCCTATGAACAAATTTTGCAGAAGTCCCACACAACATGTTCACTTAAATCTCTGTAGCCTCAGGTGCAGGCAATAAGTAGATGCATTATCTGCGAAGAAGTTATTGAGAAGCGATAAAACTAACTTAGAGTCAGTCTGCGTTTTATTGTCACCAACCACAGGCAATTCCACACATTTCAGTGATAGGATATACTCCTCCCTGAAAACGTACTATGTTGTTTGTCTAAATTCTAAATACTTGTTGTGATTACTGTTGAGTTTTAGTAATGTATGTGGATGTTTCAAATGAGTCCATTTTTATTACTTATCCTCTCATAACATGGTATATTATACTTGGAAATTAATTTTAAAAACTCCCCACTTAGCTGCCAACACTTGAGAAGTCACCCATTTCAAGCATATGCTCCTAAGGGTTTGGAAGCTTCCAAGTTCCCTTCAGGCACAATTTGTCTCTAGCTCCAGGGGAACCACATATTTCTGCATTTAAATAGCAGATTCCAAGTAAACGATAATATAGGAAAGGAACAGGAGTTGAATTACTTCAATTCTTTCATTCTGTGTATCTGCTTAGCATTGGTATTTTGTGTTTAAATTTAAACAGCAAAACAGAACCAGATGTCGAATGTCCTGTTTATTTCATGACTGCAAATTTAAACTTATACATGAAATATTTCACTTCATGTTGATAATTTTTAAATTAAAATATTTTCTTCTTTTTTAATTGTTAGTGACTTTTAAACTGAAGTACAAATTCAGAAAACAAACATCAATAGTCAATAGCTGCCTGCTTTGTGCAGATGTTTTAGTTTCATTAAATTTTATATAACTTTTATTAACTTTATTAGTTGCTGTAATATTTTTCATTACTATGAAAGATGATTAGGCAGATATAATTTATATTTTCCCTCCTCTTTCTTTAGCCCTGACATATCTATGGAGCTCAATGACCTTGGAATATCATTCTATAAAATAAATGATTATAATAAGTAACTAGAGATGAAACTAGAATGCTTTGCTGAACCCTGCTTTGAGATGGAGGGAACTCAACTTCCTGTACTTCTGAGATGAAAGAGAGAAGGAACCTTGCCCTGTCCCTCTGTTCTCAGGTTTCTCAACCAGGTATTAACACCAGCCTGTGGTTCCAGTCTGAATAATTTGACCGTGAGAGGACCATCTCCCCATACACAGGTGAGCTTTACCAGTTGTGAATAAAAATAAGGTCATTCTTCACTCACTAATAAATTGGGTGAGTGAGGAAGAAAAATTGAAAAAAATTCTTGAAAGTGGGAAATAAACTTTCAGTTATTTTTAATGGACAGAAAATTGCTGACATTTAAAGAACTTGACACTTTTTTCCCCCTGTGTGGAGGCATTAGTTTGGAGGCATTCAGGCTAAACCTTCTATCAGTGTCCAAGTGATCCATCAAACAATGAATTCTTACCTCCTTTAGAATAAGCAGGCTATGTTAACCAGGGGAGAAGGGAGTTGCCCCAAAATCCTATCCTGGAAATTCTTTTCTCAGAATTATACAAGTTGGGACTCTATCCTGGAACCTCAGTCACAATAGATAGTTGCCAGTAGAGCAAAACCCATACTGTCTCCCAAATCCAATAACAAAATGTTATTAAATGCATTATCATACCTCCCTTTGTAACAAAGGACAGCAAATTATCATCCGATCTTTCTGACCAGGCAATACACAGCTCCCTCTCCTTCTGGGTCTGCGGAAGTCAGCACCATGGGGATACTTCCAGGAGAGGCCAGAGTGATGGATGTAACAGTACCGGTTTGTGATTTTATGCAGTTCTGACATTTGGTTTTCCCAGATGCCTTCTCAATTAAGCTGGAGGGGCAGTGGGGGCGGGGCAGAAAAGGAAGTTGCTTGAGCCCACTAGGTTGCGGTTGGACACAGGAGGCTCAGCCCTCTGCTTAAACATTCATGATAAGGAAAATTCCTGGGACTCTGGCTGTGACAAGGATGGGGTCAGTGTGTGACGCTGGCACACGCAATATTTGGTTATTTCATTGTACAAGAAAACACGGAGTGTGCATTTCAAAAAACTAAGTTGTTTTATATTTTGAACCTGTTAATAGAAACTAAATGCTATTTATTAAATGTTATTCTTAGCAATATTGTTATTTACTAATGTCATCTATTAAATGATTCTTATTTAGCAATATAAATAATATACACTGAATACATGCTATTTATTAATAATAATAATACATTCAATTTTAAAATTAAGCATCAAACCTCCAAGATGTTAAATAGAAATAGTTAAGTCAAATTCAAGTGGAAAAAGGATAAAGGGGTACATTCTGGAGTCTCTATTTACAAAAGTGAGGCTAGGATAGTAGGTTTACTTCAAACACCACACCCTTTCCCCACAGCGGGCGGGGGAGGGAGCGGACAGGTTGCCTGGAAACTCTGCCAAGGCCCCTCCAGGCCCAACAGCATCAGTCATTGCGCAGCTCATTCTGCAGACCCGCCTGCACCTGCTCCCCTAGGCTGGGTTCTGGGTATGCTTCTGACGATGCTGCTGACGAGCCACGAGATACACAGTCCGAGTGGACCCCAGCAGAGAAAACCAAGCCAGTCAAAATAGAGGAGTCTAGTGGCTTTGCCTCAAATCCTCCCTGTTCTTACTAGCATTTTCCGAACGGTTCTCACCCCTGCAGACTCTCCATAAACACTAAGCCTGTGATTCTGTGGCAGAAGCTCCCAAGACTACAACTTGAGAAAATCTGACCTTTTAAACAACCTGAACCCTCAGAGATCTTCCTGATATAATAAAACAATGTTATCATGGTAGGCTTGGTTCATTGAATATGTAACACCAATTTTGTCTTTGTTTTTTTTTTTTTTTAACACAGAAGTAAGTGGGGAAGGCAAGGATGAAGAGTACGAGAGGCCACCCAGTGAGGCTCCTCACAGATGAAGCCGGTGAAGCCCCGTCCTGGAAGGAAACGCACGCGGCACGAACTAAACCAGAAGCTGTGACTCCACAGCGCAAGTTAAAATGGTTTACTCCATGAGAAACAGAGAGCCCTGAGGAAGAAAAAGCAACTTTGGAGAACTGTGAAAATGGTCCATAAAACCAAATGAAAGAGGGGCTCAAAGAATAAATTCAAGCAAAAAAAAATGTTTTAAGCACACAGAATTTTTTAATATAGTGTTCAACACCCCTATTCTCTCTCTCTCTCTGTCTCTCTCACACACACACACGTTTTTCTCCTTTGCAATGGTAACAGTCCACGTCAGGAGAGATGCCTCTAAGTGGATGTTCTTTCTCCTTTAGGGGCCAAATTGTAAACCTGACATCTGCCCCAGGCTGGGATGCTGAGTCTGCACCCAGTCCAGTGACCAACCACCCAACTTTTCTCCCTGGTTCCATCTTCTTTCTGCCTTCCCAGCTAGTCACCCCTCAGCCTTGTGCCCCATTGGCTATTCTCTGTCTTCTAGAATCTCTACTGACTTCTTCCTTAGGCATAAATAGAGTCACTGACTCCCTTAATAAAAATACCCTCAAGTGTCCCTGCATCTCCCTCTATTTCACTTCACAAAGAAGCCTCCCAAATTATCGTATGCAAACAGCCATCAACACTGTGACACTCCCACTCTTTATCACTGCAATCTGGCTCTTCCCCCACTACTACCCTGAAAATGCTTTGACAAAGCTCTGCAAAGACCTTCAAGTCATTGCCAAATGTAATTTCTTCTCTAGTCCTCAGCTTCCCCCAAACTAGCTCCCTCCCATCCAGGGGACTGGAAAACCACTTGGGCACAGTAGGTGGCAGTGCCTCCCCTGGGCTGCTCAGTCAGGGTCACCCAGCCACCACAGAGCCTTCCTTAGGAAGGCATTGCTGCCTCCCAGCCCACCTGCTGCTACTTCCCTTGGGTCACCCTCAGCCCTGCGCAACTGCCCACCTCTCCCAGCACTTCCCGTGGCCACTAATGCCTTTACCCCTTTGCTCCATCTAGCACATTCCTACTCATCCTTTTCTCTCAAGGCCTTAATGAAATGTCACCTCCCCCATGAGGCCTACTCAAGCCCTCCCAGCAGACTGTCGCCCCTATTTCAGCAGCTCTTCACCTGGTCCTGGAAACAGAAAGATGGATGGAATCTGCTGGCAAGCTGGGGGAGACAGGAGTATGATGACAGGGTGGTATGTGAAGGATGGATAAGGTTGTGCAAGGGGGTGTCAGGGAAGAGCAGAGGAGGCAGGAATTGCTAAGCCTGGGGAAGGGAGGCTGAGATGCTTAACTAGAGGTGGAAATGCCCGAGATGAGAATGAACAGTTAACACTGTGAAGGAAGGAAAAGGCTTTCTGGGAAGAAGGGACAGTGGAAAGGCCCATGAGTTATGAGTGCACGAAGTTGGGTGTTTGGGGGGAACTCAGAAAGATTGGTAAAAGATAAAGCTGGGGAGAAGAGGTGATCAGAACCCTCACATCCTTTTAGGATGCTTTGATTCTAGCCGGGCCGAGATTAGGAATCACCCTGGTAGGATCAAAAAAGTATAAATCTCTAGGCCGCACCCCAGAGTGTTGTTCTAGTAGGTCTGGACAAGGGCCAGACAGCTTCCATTTTAACAAATGCCCAGGTGGCTCTGATGATTTGCCCAAGAACCACATTTTTAAGAAACACTTGTATAAATGATGGGAAGCGTTTGAGAGATTTACACAAAGACTTGTGTTTTAGAGAGAACATTCTTGTGGCTTAAAAATGCATTCTCATGCATTTGGGAGTAAGATTGAATGCAGAGAGCCCACTGAGGAGGCGTTTTTGGAGGTCAAAGTGAGAAATGATAAAGGCACCAACAGAGCAATAGTTAAGGGGGAAATGAAGTTCCCCAAACACGGTGATTAGACTGGAAGAGGAGAGAGACGTCAAAGATGGCTCATTTTCCAGCATGAATGGGGACCCAAGGGAGACAAGGCATACATAAGAGAAGTCCATTCAGGGGGAAAGATCATACACTGAGTCTTTTTCATATAGAGAATAAGGTGCCTAAGGATGTCCAGGTACAGGTATCTAAGGGGCAGCTGAGTGTCTGGGCCTGAAGTCTGGGGAAGCAGAAAGAGCCCTGGAGACACATCTGGATGTCACCTGCCCCTGACTGGTGATCAGACACCCGAGGCCTAAAAATATTCCCCGGTGAGAGTTCATCACGAGCAGAAAGCCTGGGCAGAGCTCCAGAGAGCCCCAGGTGAGACGGACTGGCTGGGGAGGAGGAGCCAGAGACGACCTGCAGAGGCCTGGTCAGAGAAGCTGGAGAAGGACCAGGGGCTCTGCCCAGGCTGTCTGCTCGTGATGAACTCTCACCAGGGAATATTTTTAGGCCTCAGGTGTCTGATCACCAGTTTATTGCAGCATAATTAACATGCAAAAGCCTGTGCATATTTTATGAATATAACTTAATGAGTTTGTGCATATGCTACACAGGTGAAACCATCACCACAACTGGGGTAATAGAAATATAAATATCTCTCATGTCTGAAAGTTTTTTGTATCATGTGCATGTGTGTGTTAAGAGCACTTAATGAGATCTTCCCTCTTAACTAGCTTTTAAGTGCACAATGAGTCTTGTTAACTATAGGCACAGTGTTGCACGGCATATCTCTAGGCTGCAGGGGGCCGGAGACCAGAGGCCATGTCTCCACTGAAGCCAGCTGAGATAGATGATGACAGCCTAGCCCTGCTACCTGAAACCTGCTGACCTCTAGCCAACGTCTCGAGACAATGTAAGTGGTCTTCTCCTCCCCACAATATTAAGGAAGATGAAGGAGGGAAAGATCCCGGGACTAATTGAGATTTAGCTTCTGCCATTCATCAAAATGGAGATTCAGTGAGAAAATACATTTAATATACAACATTATAGGAATTTTACAAAAGATACACTTCTTAAACCTGGGTTTATGGGCAGAAATGTGCAACTGCCACAGAGATCATGACAGGTTCTGACACCTGTCTTGCAAAGATCACATAGTACTGTGCTCATGCCTCCAGCACCACTGTGGTCCACACAGCCTGATCGGCCGTCCAAGGAGGAACTGAGATGCCTGACGGCAGCAGGCCTTTTCTCCTATAACAGCACTGATCTAGACCAAGTGCGCACCATCCCTCCACTTGATGAGCCAGGTACGGCCTGGTGGGCTCTTGTTTGGCTAAAGCAGTTCATTATAAACAAAAGCCCTTAAAATTTTCACACCCAAATAATCTGTGATATGTTTTATGGTGCTAAATGCTGGTCTCTTGACTAACTCATTGAAGTACTTGAGGAAATTTTATGCTACTTTCCCCCTGGCACAGGACTCTGTGTCACTGATGGATGACTTCAACAGGTTGGCAATTCTGCCTCCTTCTGGCCTCTAAAGTGAATGGATGGATTCTCCCTACAACAAGGCAGAACATAATTGAAGATCCAGGTGGAGAAAAACCCAACCACAAATCAGTTTAAAGCCAGCCTTTCTCAAAGGTTCACATGAGGCCTCTAATATTTAGAAAATCCTAAAGAACCCTAAGAACACACTATTCTTGCCCCTGTCCCAGCACCGCCCCTCCTCCCCACAGTGGGTTACACAGCACAAAGGAACCATTCCGGCTCATATTATCTAAGCTCCCTATAGAAATGGCTTAAAGATTTTTGTTCTCTTCAGGTTTTATAGGCAGCTTATACAAGGATCACCCATTTGAACAATGGTCCTTGACTATTGCAAGGCCAAAGTTAGACTTATTGAACATTAAGTTATGAAATGGCCCTTATGTGAAGACCCAGCTGATAAACTGCTTTTTGATTCAGGGTAAAAAATTTCAATTCCTCCCAGAGCTAGCCTGAATCCTGCTGTCAAGCAATAACAATTGTATTGACTCAACTATTTCCCTTTTTACCTTAGCTCCAGAAAATTAGAAATGATTGTGCCCTACTGCAGCAATTGATTTATCTCAAGGGCCCTGTAACATTGATTCCTCTGCTATATTAATGTGTCTGTGGTCTAAACTGTGCTGTGTTTGATTTTTATAAACAGCTCAAACTTTTCTGAAAACAGGTGGGGTATTGTTTTGAAGAAATGCATTTCAATTTTATCAAAGATTGGTTTCCTTCAAAACCTTTACCTTACTTTTATTTTTATGTTAAATGTCCTGTTTGATTACTATCTCTTGCTTCTATTAGAACCCAAGTTCACTGAAGGAAAAGACTACATCTAATCTGCTCATCATTGTATCTTCAGCTCCTAGTATCATATCCTGAAGGTCAAAGTCACCTGTGTTAGTCAAACTAGACCAAGTTGTGCCACAGTCACAAATAGCCTTAAAACTCCAGTGGGTTAAAAGAACAATAGGGTTTTTCTCTTTGCTCACTCTACATATCCATTATAGAGGCTGGCTGTCATTCTGCTCCACCACAACTGCTAGAAGATTGCCATGGCAAAGAGAAAGAAATAGACAAACCATGAATCACCAGCTCATACACCCACTTCACTAGCCAAACCCCAGTCATGTTGCCAGAAAGAGGCTGTGTGGCTCTCCTAGGGAGGGGCCCTGCAGGGAGAGCACAGGATATTTGGTGATTGCTAATACCATCTATAATAGTACCTTAGGAATGAAGTCAGCTGGACTTACAAGTTACATTTTCTTAAATTAGTTAGGTGTTCTTTAATAATTTCTTCCAATGTATCTTTAACCTTTGGAACGTTTGAAACTTGCCCATTTTATAATAACCTGGTTTCAAAGTATCTCACTGTACTCATTGGCTTGGTTATACGTAGATCAACATACCTCATCACACATAATATCTCCCTCCCATGAACATCTACCATGACAGTCTAGGAAGCAGCATATTAACTTTCCCAACATCAATAAAGAGTCAGAAGTCTTAGTTAATCGTTACAGAACCCATTCAGGGCTTCCACGTCCTCTGATAGGGTAGACCAGATAACCTGAGAACCTTTCCTTTCACAATACATGAAAGTTCTGGAAAAAATATAATAAACATCCCCTTAAAGACATGCTTGAGCTTAGAAGAAAATAAGGGAACTCCAGGGGCCAAAAACACAAATGCAAATACAAACTACCACAAGATTCCAGTAAATCAAGAGTGTAGGCAATCGTGTGGATGATAGGGCTTTCCGTTTGATGCTACATTACAACCGCAAGCCTGAGGTATTAAAGTCTTCATGGAAACAGGAGAACCTACTCAAGCTGAGATCGCAAATAAAGCTTGACTCCTCAATGGACCTCGACCTAAGTAAAAGATATACCTAGAGTTGCCATATTTAGCAAAACAAAAACAAAAAATGAATATCCGGTTAAAGTGGTAATACAGATAAACAACACATAAATTTTTAATATAAGAATGTCAACTGCAGTATTTGAGACACACTTATTTGGTGTTTTTCTGACATTAAGATTCAACTGGGAGCCCTGTATTTCATTGAGCAGCGCTAGGTACACCAGAAAAATTACCCACTAACACAGGGAGGCAACAAGAATGCTTGCCTATCTCCAGGGCTTTGAGTAGGGACAAGAAAATATCCAACCCCACCCTAACCCTACCAAGAATTAAAATCATAAGTTTGCCCTTATGTGGATTTATGGTTTATCTTTATGCTAGCTGAATGATCCTCATCTACCAAGCCAGAAATTAGCATAAAAAATGCCCCCCCTGCCCCACCCAACCCAGACCATGATATAACCCCAGCAAAAGGAAATACAAGCCTGCTCTGGGTGGAGAGGGATCACACGCTCAAGACAGGCCTCTGTGGAGGTCCACAGACAAAGCCTTACAAAAGATGAGTTCACAATCCAAAGTCTCGAAACACAGGTGGGAGTGGGAGATACTTGTGTATGGCACGCAAGGTCGGCCCTTTCACTCACCAGCTTAAAATGTCAAAGGGCACAAAGCCTTTGAGACCCATCCAGAGTGAGGGTCATTCAAAGATTTCCTCCCCATGTTCCCTTACGTGGGGCAAATCACAGTATTCAGTTCAATGATGCGAGGCTGTGATTCTTATCTGGCTAAACATCTCCCACAAATCTGTACTACTGCTGAGAAAAACAAATCAAAACAAAAAAGCCCATTCTAGTGATGTCAGATTCGGGATCCATTCACCCATTAAGAATAGACCTTAAGGCACTTCAATGCTTTTAGTTCCCTTTAATCATAAAAACCACTTGTTAACTAAAACTAGCGAAAAACTGGAGAGATCTGTTTTTAAAGACTTGGCTCCAAAGTTTCACTTCCCTGAAATCCCTGTAAACTCTTCAACTGTCCCAGTTTACCTGGGACTTACCTGGTTTTAGTGCTGAAAATCCTCAATCCTAGGTCATCCAAGACAGTTGATCACAGGAAGCATTCTTCATCCTAATAAAAGGCAAATTAAGTAAATCTGTGAAGGTTTTACTCTTCATTCTTTTACCAGCAATGTTCAGGCAAAATAATTATTTCTTCAAGAGGTAGGTTATGCAGAGAGTGTCTATCGTTACATTATATGTATATAAATACGCATATATACCCTTTACTCCTTGACTTCTGGTTTCCTCATGTGCAAGATACAGTCACAGAACCATAAGGTTTTGGCAAAGGTTATTAATGGATTATGTAGAATGTAGATAGCTTGGTTCCCAGCACATAATAAGCACTCAAGAAAGCTATTTTAATTATATAAAAGTCTCAGGCTTTTATAACACTGAGATTATATATTTCAAAGACGTTTATTAAATGCTTCTATTTTCCATGTTTTTGTTTTGAAGTGGCAGCTTTGTTGGCTTTGTTGATATTTCCTGATTATTCTCACACACAATGTCACCATCTATTGACAGATGCAAATTATTTTTGCCCAAACTTTCTATGTTTGGACATTTATCTGATTGTTCATCCTTTAACCTTCAAAACCCAAAAATCTTTTTTTGAAGACATTACCCTCCCTCTGTTAGAAGGACGTAATGCTGAGCCACTTGGAGTGAGTTGTGATAGATTTGCCCTAAATCACCCATACACTCTTATTGGTTTACTTTCTGGCCAGAATATAGTTTAATGTGGTGCCTCTTTTGAATATTGCTATTAAAAAAGGTTTATCTTTGTTTGCCATTAAAAGTCCTAAATGAGATCAAAATGTGTGATCTAAACCAATGCTTCTCAAATTTTAATGCACATACAAATCACATTTGGGGAAACTTGTTAAACATTGATCTTGATTCAACAGGTCTGGGCTGTGGGCCTGGAATTCTGCAGTTCTGACAAGCTCCCAGGTGGTGCCCACACCGCTGGTCTGGGGATCACCCTCCAGCAGCACGGGTCTAAGGCAGTGGTTCTCAGAGTGTGGTCCTGGGGCCAGGAGCGTGGGCACCCTCAGGAAACGGTCAGGAAATGCAACTCCTCAGGACACACACCAGACTTTCTAAACGAGAAACTCCAGGACAAGACCTCCCAGTGACTCTGAAACACTGCTATAAACAAGTAAGTCTGCTCCCCTAGTGGACTGTGAATTGTGTTGTTTCCATGATGAAGGAGCCAAGGCTGTCTTGGGGATAATACAACCAAGACAGACTGGCCAATGTTCAGTTAACTTGCAGGAAAGGTGATGGGTTTCTGCCAGGGTGCTGGCTGAAACCTCAAGTAGGTATGCTCTCTACATATGAATGTACAGGCGGGATTGACGCATGCACCCAGCATCAGGGAAGTCTGACATGAGTTAGGCAAGCAGTTCTAAATTGCCCAACAGAGGAAACAAGATGTGATTAAGGCATCTGCTAGGCAGGGACACCAAAGAACGAGAGGAAAATTTTTGAAAGAACTTGACATTTCCGAAAAAGACTCAAAGTAGACACCAAGAGAAAAATCAGTTTGACTTCTTTACACTCATTTTACTGTTTAGTGTGGCTTAGTGTAGTAGTAAACTCAGTGTAGCCAGACTGCCTGTCTCTAAGACCTGGTTGTACCATGTACCAGCTGGGCAATCTTGGGCAAGGTACTTATCCCTCATTGCCTCAGTTTCTTGATCTGTTAAATGGAGATAGTGATGTTTTGTGAGGATTAAGCATCATATTAATATATGTAAAGCTCTTAGAATAGTGCCTGGTATTCAGTAAGTGCTTTGTAATTTTTTTTTGCAAGTGAGCAGAAAGAGCAGAAGGGCCCTATAGTTTTTCTTTCAGTGCTTGGGATCTTCAAATAATTCATCTCTTCCCTAATGGAATCTGACAAAGCTGTGAGAAATCAGGCAAAAGTCAGAAATTCAAGAGACAGCATCTGGAGGGATCTATGCATCCCAGGGAAAGATTCATCAAGAGGATAGGACTAGAGAACCATGGGGCTCTACACAAAGGCAGGTGCATATCAGGAAAGGTAGCAAGCCTTAAATCCCTGAGTGTAAGTCAGAAGACTTGTAAGTGCTAGCCAGCCAGGAGGGTGGTGACATCGTCGGTAAATCCCAGAACTTTCAGCTGTATCGCTAGCTCTCACCTTGGCTACAAATGGAATCACCTGGGAGCTTTAAAAATATACTGATGTCTGGGTCCTCACCCCTAAAGAGCCTGTTTCTCTGTTCTGGGGCCTTTTCTAGGCATATTTCTAAAATCTCCCCCAAGTGGGCTTATTAGAGCCAGGGCTGAATGACTTACTCTCCTTTAAGCTTGTCAACTTTGTTCTTGGAAGTTGTGAGGGGCCTAACTGTAGATAAGTGAGAAATGAAATAGAAAAACACAGTTCCTGATTATTTATCCACACAACTCTCCTCTTAATATTTCTGATCTGGAATTACCTCCTCTCTGGCGGTCAGTAGTTTATATAGTTCCTTTTTACTATTCAGAAAAATGCTCCCCTTTTTCAAGATGCTTGGTCAGAACTGAGATGTTACCCTACAAGCAACCTAACAGCTTGTTTCATGGATGGTAGCAGAAGACCTGAGACTCCTGGGCCAGAGACAAAGGATGTTATTATTCACAGAAATAGCAGCAGCCAGACTATCAGCTTTTTCTTGCACCAATTCCCCAAGCAGCCTTTCCCACAACAATGCAAAGAGCTGACATCTGCACATGCTGTGAGTTTTATGACAGCGGAGAAACCCTGAACTTAGGAAACCTAAATCTTTTATGATGAGCAGTAAGCCTGCCTGCCCTTTACTCCAAAGAGATAATACTTCTACTTTCCAAGCTGTTTGTTATACCCATCCTTGAAAAAATAATCTGGAATAAATACAGCCAGTGCCTCTGCTGACAAAAGGTGAAGACACATGTGTGACCCATGAAGAACTCTTCTAGCACACTTTACTTTGACAGAAAAATTGTTACAATGATTTCCTTCAAATGAAAAACTTTGTCTTCTGCTATTCAGTTTTCATAGCAAATATGCAAACTACAATGCCTATGATGTGGATGGAGCCTTCTTACATGTGGCATCATAGAGCAGTTTACAACCTGCACAACTATGTCTGGTGGCATTGTGTCTCACCTTTTATATTTTTATTTTATTCTCTTCCTCTGTGCTTCTTGGTCCCTATTCAAGCTTTCTTTGAGATTATTTTAATTTTTCAATCATCACATTCCTAATAACTCTCCTTCTTCCACTTAAGTTTCCACTAATTACTTACCTCAAGATTTTGATATTCTCAGACATGATCAGCCCCATATATTCCTTGTTCTGATTCTTGTCAGTAGCAAATTGGGACAGCGTAAACCATCCCTAGGACTGAGACACACAGATTACCTCTCAAATTTAAACCAGCAAAATTCACATATCATGACTGAATTCTATACAAATGGCACATGCTAAGGAAGAGATGAAACAACAGATTTCTAAGAGTTATGACATGGTCTCAAGACCATGAAGATACCTCATAAAGATGTGATGAGCTACAAATAAGCTGCCATCTTATCAGTCATAAGAACTACACTGAAAAGGTGGCCTGTACTGCCATGTGTCTGAGTGTGATGACTACAGGAAGATGATAAATGTGGAATTTTTAAAGAGGAACAAAGAAAAAGAAGTGAACAGAGACTGCCTATCTATGTTGTCTTGGAAGGCCTTGCATTAGATGAAGACCAACCCGTAAGTATTCATTATGCGAGAGTAGGAACTGCCAGCTTTCACAATGTCTTCATTAATGTGCCACAAATCTTGCCTCCGCTTTATCCAAGTTGCACACTCAGCAAGCAGCACCCCATTACTCATCTGACTTCCTAGCCATGCTGTCACGGGAAGGAAAGTGAAAGCAACTAGCATTTGATCTGTGCCTCAGCCTCTTACAAGGGGTGAGATGGTCCCTTCCCCATGGAGCTTGGCACTCGGCTGAATCCAGTAGGATCACCCAGGGGACCTTGTGAAGACATTTTCCTGGAAGGCCCTGCAGGAGTGGCCTTTTTAAATTCCCCCCATTACTTCCTGATAGCAATGGGTCCTCCTGTCAGCTTTCATCCCTCCTCTAGGTAAACTCCTTAGGTCCCCAATAATCCAGAGGTCCATGAGGCAAAGCAATTCCAGAACATTTCAGGAAAGCTCTAGCTGTCCATTTTAGGACATGTAAGCAGAATGCCACTCCCAAGACTGAAATGCAATTTCTCAACTGTTCAAAAACCAGAATAGAGTAGGGACTTGGAACCACCATACTCACCTAGGGTCCACATTTATGCACTCTGCATACATGTTCACTTACACAACACCCAGAATGGTACAGAGATTATTAACAGGTACTGATGATACAAAGACAAATGATATGAAACCTGCCCACTCTGAGAGCACTTTATATTAGACAGGGTTCCCTAAAGAAACAGAACTGATAGCATGTATATGTCATTGTGCTGGTTGGCAAGTGAAATCTGCAGGGCAGAGCTGGTGGCTGGAGATCCAGAGAAGAGTTAATGTTGCAGTCTTGATTCTGAACAGAAGTCTAGAAGGAGAGTCCTTCTTCTTCAGAGACCTCAGTCTTTTCTCTAAAACCTTCACCTGATTAAATGAGGCCCATTATGGAGATTTTCCATATGGATAATCTACTTTATTTATACATAAAGGATAATGTGCTTTATCCAAAGTCTACTGTTTTAAAGGCTAATCACATCTAAAAAAAATATATCTCTAAAGCAACATGTAGACTGGTGTTTGAGCAAACAACTGGATACCGCAGCCTATAAAGCTGATGTATGACACTAAGCATCACGGGTTTATGTTACGTTAGGTTCCATAGACCCAGACAGGGGCCTTTCCAGCCTCCCCTCCATCCTGATCACCTCACCCCAAACCACCTCCACCCCCACTACCACATACACACACACACTAGTGTGGGGTTGTGTGTGCACATGCACACACACACATGCACAGATATTGCTTCTTTCATTGAAAGAAGTGCAGGATGTTTTTAAACATCTTATGTTTCCTGTAAAGGTCTCTGTAATTCTTCACCACCACGCTTGCTAAACCAAGAAGCCTCCACAGACGGGAGAGGCAAATATAAATTTTAGTAGCTTTTTGGATTGCTTCAGAAATCTCATGCCAAAAGGCACTTCTACTTAGAGTCATTAATGGCTCCTGCTTAGAAAAGGAGGGAGGGAGAGAAATTTCCTAATCACTTGTGCCCACAAATTCCCTCAACTACTCGTCCCAATTTTTGCCAGAAGGGAGCCCCCACTCCCACCACGGAGCAATAAAAAAAGCACTGGGGTGCGATACTTGCCCCTTCCTTGGAAATAGGAAGAAGTTGAGGGAAAGAACCTAGCTGTCCTGTCCCATGAGCCAGTCCCCCACCCTGTGCTTCTGAATTCCCCCAGCCCAGACCAAGGCCTGTGTGCTCTGTGGGGCTCCCTGAGCACTTCTGCCCCAGGGTCCATTCCGGCCCCTCTTATTGTTTGAACCGCTCATTCCATCCTCACTGCTCTACAAAGTTATCTTTTAAGGTCCATGTCCCCATGTCCCTCCTGGAGGGTTGGGCTATCTTATCTTTGTAAGGACAAATAAAAATGTAAAACAAGAAGCAATAATAAAAGAAGCTTAATTTTCCCTGTTGCAAATAAGGTAAGTGATTCTCCTCCCCTCCCTTTTCTTAAGAGTATTTATTTACTTTAGGAAAGTTAAAATTGTAGGTCCTGTCTCCTGTCTTTAAAACATACGTAAATCCTTTTGAAAACTAGATAGGACTTTTGTCAGATTTTTGACTCAGGAATCTTTCTCCGGGACCTGGCAGCCATCTCTCTCAAATGTAAACATCAAGGGACGCAGCGCCGCCATCTCCCAGGGCCTGTGGGTGGTAGGAGCCTAACTTTCATGGGTAGCTCCATGTTGCATAACTACCACCTCCTATCACAAAGATATAAGAAGTCTGCTTTTCCTTTAGATAAAGTCAATTAGCCAACATAAACAGTCGCCTCAATTACCAGGTAAATTTAGGATGAATTATGCTTCCTATTTGAGCACCAGCTGTCTGTGGCGTGGGTTGTACCTGCTTGGCTGTATCAGGAGGTTGTATCAGAAATTCTCTTCTGTCTTTGCAATCTCTTGGAGGATCGCCTGCCTGTGATGTGCATCACATCCCAGTTTAGTGCTTATTCAACCATAAAAGTGTTTTCTTTCTCTATTACCTCTGTGGAGAGGATTTCTGGGTTGAGAGATTTTGTTTTTACTTATATTTCCGCGACGTCTTATTCTTCCACATCCACAGTGTTTTCTCACATATAGAAGATTCCCTGTTGATTTTGATCATTCGTTTTCCCATTTTTCACACATCTGAGACCAAGACAATTTTTTTCTAGTTTGTGGAAAGAAAAGTAACACTGATTCAAGGAATCAAGCCACAGTGAGAGAGTTTGAAAATCTTTGCCAACTAGATCTTAGTATGAATGTATAAACTGCAGAAAAAGGGTAATGTTCCTTGTGGGTCCCAAGGAGCATAGAGGGAGGAAGGAGTAGGGCCGAGCAGGAATTCCAGAAACAGACTCAAGTAGTTACACGGGATATACCAAGTCTCAGAAACATCATAAAAGGCCACATTAATTCTAAATATGTTTCTAAAAATTTGAGGAAATTCCAAGACTTCGAAATACATAGCTGATTTGAGTGCCTTGCATCATGACAGACATTTCAGTTGTAATTTTTCTCTTGAAACATGACAATAGTTTTGTTTATTAGCTGTCATCCTGTTGATGCCTAGAGTCTGTGCTTTATTGGGTAGTAAACTTGGAATGTGCAGACCTCACCCACCCCACTGACAGACAAGGCTGTCGTATTTAGGATGTAGAACTGAAAATCCAGCAATGTCTGATTACATTGTGCTGTTAAGTTAGCATATCATGTTTTCAAAGAGCAAAGACTAAATAAAAGGTTAACAAAACAAAGGTAATTTATGTGGAGCAAAATAAGTGCATCTAGCAGAGAATCTGGTAGATCCGTGCCTTCTAGACACCAGGGAAGTGGATGATTTCATGGGGCAAGGATAACATATGGGTTTTCAACAGTCTGTGTGGGGTAGCTTTCCATCCATCCCTCTGGTATTAACCCAGTGAGCTTTACTAAACTTGTCAAGAACCTTCCTACAAAAAAGGATGGCCTAAATAATAGACTCCTAAGGACACTGGAAATTTATAAAATTCTGAACAGTGTAAATTAATAAATGAGAATTCTTATTAAATCCTCATCTCATATAACTTGGGTTAGTGTGAGTCTGTACCCTAAACTCTAGTCGACTTGGGGTGCACTGATAAAATCAAGGTCTTCAAAACTGATAAGTACTCCTGTGAAGATGGTCAGTCACCGACCAAGGTGAGCCCACAGGTGATGATTCCATGGGGCTAGCCTCCGCAATCAGGTAGAATTGGTTTGTGTTTCTTTGTGATCTCTCTTTCCTTCTCTCTCCCTTCTGCTTTCATGAAGCAAGTTTTATAACACTATAGTTTATCAACCATGAAGAAAATATGCAAATGGAGGAGGAGATATAAAATTAAATCACAGAGATGCCAGCAAAATGTCCTGCTTAATGGTCTATATTAACTAAATGAGGGCAGTCAAAGCCACATGAAAAATAAGAAAAAAAATATGAAAAATAGATAATGACAATTCTTGGGAAATATCATCACACCTGAGAAGCCAAGTCAAATAATGTAAGGTATACCTTGTATTGGTTTCAAATATACAACACAGTGGTTCAGCAACTACACATATTATTAAATGCTCACCCCCTTAGTGCAGTTACTATCTGTCAACACAGAAAGATGTTACAGAGTCATTGACTATATTCTCCATGCTGTACTACTAGCCCCATGACCAGCTTATATTAGGATTTAGAAATTTTGTGCCCCTTTATACTGTCACCCACACACCCAAACCCTCCTTCATGGTAGTCCCTAGTCACTTCTCAGTGTCCATAAATCTACAGCTATTTTTTTTCATTCTGCTTGATTTGTTCTTATTTTCCATAAATAAGTGAAATCATATGGTATTTGTCCTTCTCCACCTTGCTTATTTCATTGAGCATAATACCCTCCAGATCCATCCATGTTGTTGCAAATGGCAAGATTTCTTTTTTATGGCTGAATAATATTCCATCATGTATACATACCCTATCTTCTTTATCCAGTCCATTCATCTATTGATGGACACTTAAGTTGCTTCCATATCTTGGCTATTGTAAATAACATAGAGGGACATACATCTTTTCACATCAGGGATTTTGTTTTCTTCAGGTAAATTCCTAGAAGTGGAATTACTAGGTCAAATGGTATTTCTATTTTTAGTTTTCTGAGGAACCTCCATACTGCTTTCCACAGTGACCATACCCATTTACATATACACCAACAACGTAGGAGGGTTCCCATTTCTCCACATACTTGTGAACACTTGTTATCTCTTGTCTTTTGGATAGCAGCCATTCTAACTAGTGTGAAGTGATATTTCATTGTGGTTTTAATTTGCATTTCCCTGATGATTACTGATGTGAAGCATCTATTCATGTGCCTATTGGTCATCTGTATCTCTTCTTTGGAGAAGTTTCTGTTTAGGTCCTCCACCCATTTTTTAATTGGGTTATTTGTTTTTTTTGGTGTTGAGGAATATGACTTCTTTATATATTTTGCATGTTTATCTCTTATCAGATAAATCATTTACGAATATATTCTCCTATACTGTAGGCTGCTTTTTTGTTCTGATGATGGCGTCCTTTGCTGTACAGAAGCTCCTTAGTTTGATGTAGTCCTACATATTCATTTTTTTATATATAAATTATTTTGGTATCATTAATCTACAATTACATGTGCAATATTATGGTTATTAAACTACCCCTTCATCAGGTCCCCCCCACCAAACCCATTACAGTCACTGTCCATCAAAATACTGAGATGCTATACAATCACTACTTGTCTTCTCTGAGTTGTACAGCCCTCCCCATGCCCCCCCAACATTACGTCTGCTAATGGTAATGCCCCTTTTTCCCTCTTATGCCTCCCTTCCCACTCATTTTCCCCAGTCCCTTTCACTTTGGTAACTATTAGTCCATTCTTGGGTTCTGTGAGTCTGCTGCTGTTTTGTTCCTTCAGTATTTTTTCTTTGTTCTTATACTCCACATATGAGTGAAGTCATTTGATACTTGCCTTTTTCAGCTTGGCTTATTTCACTGAGCATAATACCCTCTAGCTCCATCCATGTTGTTGCAAATGGTAGGATTTGTTTTCCTCCTATGGCCGAATAATATTCCATTGTGTATATGTACCACATCTTCTTTATCCATTCGTCTACTGATGGACACTTAGGTTGCTTCCATTTCTTGGCTATTGTAAATAGTGCTGCGATAAACATAGGGGTGCAACTGTCTTTTTCAAACTGGGCTGCTGCATTCTTAGGGTAAATTCCTAGGAGTGGGATTCCTGGGTGAAATGGTATTTCTATTTTGAGTTTCTTGAGGAACCTCCATACTGCTTTCCACAATGGTTGAACTAATTTGCAGTCCCACCAGCAGTGTAGGAGGGTTCCCTTTTCTCCACATCCTCGCCAACATTTGTTGTTGTTTGTGTTTTGAATGTTGGCCATCCTCACTGGTGTGAGGTGATATCTCATTGTGGTTTTAATCTGCATTTCTCTGATGATTAGCGATGTGGAGCATCTTTTCATGTGCCTGTTGGCCATCTGAATTTGTTCTTTAGAGAAGTGTCTATTCATGTCCTCTGCCCATTTCTTAATTGGATTATTTGCTTTTTGTTTGTTAAGGTGTGTGAGTTCGTTATATATTTTGGATGTCAACCCCTTATCAGATACATCATTTATGAATATATTCTCCCATACTGTAGGATGTCTTTCTGTTCTACAGATGGTGTCCTTTGCTGTACAGAAGCTTTTCAGCTTGATATAGTCCCACTTGTTCAATTTTGCTTTTGATTCCCTTGCCCGGGGAGATATGTTCATGAAGAAGTCGCTCATGTTTATGTCCAGGAGATTTTTGCCTATGTTTTTTTCTAAGAGTTTTATGGTTTCATGACTTACATTCAGGTCTTTGATCCACCTTGAGTTTACCTTTGTGTATGGGGTTAGACAGTAGTCCAGGTTCATTCTCTTACATGTAGCTGTCCAGTTTTGCCAACACCAGCTGCTGAAGAGGCTATCATCTCCCCATTGTATATCTAAGGCTCCTTTATCAAATATTAATTGACTGTATATGTTTGCGTTAATGTTTGGATTTTCTATTCTGTTCCACTGGTCTTTGGGTCTGTTTTTGTGCCAATACCAAATTGTCTTGATTACTGTGGCTTTGTAGTAGAGCTTGAAGTCAGGGAGCATAATTCCCCCTGTTTTATTCCTCCTTCTCAGGATTGCTTTGGCTATTCGGGGTCTTTTGTGGTTCCATATGAATTTTAGAATTATTTGTTCCAGTTCATTGAAGAAAGCTGTTGGTAGTTTGATAGGGATTGCATTGAATCTGTAGATTGCTTTAGGTAGTATAGCCATTTTGACAATATTTATTCTTCCTAGCCAAGAGCATGGGATGCATTTCCATTTGTTAGTGTCCTCTTTAATTTCTCTTAGGAGTGTCTTGTAGTTTTCAGAGTACAGGTCTTTCACTTCCTTCGTTAGGTTTATTCCTAGGTATTTTATTCTTTTTGATGCAATTGTGAATGGAATTTTTTTCTGATTTCTCTCTCTCTTAGTTCATCGTTAGTGTATAGGAAAGCAACAGATTTCTGTGTGTTAATTTTGTATCCTGCCACTTTGCTGAATTCAGATATTAGTTCTAGTAGTTTTGGAATGGAGTCTTTAGGGTTTTTTATGTACAGTATCATGTGATCTGCAAATAGCGACAATTTGACTTCTTCTTTACCAATCTGGATGCCTTGTATGTCTTTGTTTTGTCTGATTGCCTTGGCTAGGACCTCCAGTACTATGTTGAATAACAGTGGAGAGAGTGGGCATCCCTGTCTTATTCCCGATCTTAGATGAAAAGCTTTCAGCATCTCACCATGAAGTATGATGTTAGCTGTGGGTTTGTCATATATAGCCTTTATGATGTTGAGGTACTTGCCCTCTATATACATTTTGTTGAGAGTTTTAATCATGAATGGATGCTGAATTTTGTCAAATGCTTTTTCAGCATCTATGGAGATGATCATGTGGTTTTTGTTCTTTTTTTTGTTGAGGTGGTGGATGATGTTGATGGCTTTTCGAATGTTGTACCATCCTTGCATCCCTGGGATGAATCCCACTTGATCATGGTGTATGATCCTCTTGATGCACTTTTGAATTCGGTTTGCTAGTATTTTGTTGAGTATTTCTGCATCTACGTTCATCAGGGATATTGGTCTGTAATTTTCTTTTTTAGGGAGGTCTTTGCCCGGTTTTGATATTAGAGTGATGCTGACTTCATAGAATTATTTTGGAAGTACTCCCTCCTCTTCTATTTTTTGGAAAACTTTAAGGAGAATGGGTTTTACTTCTTCTCTATATGTCTGGTAGAATTCAGAGGTGAATCTCTCTGGTCCAGGGGTTTTGTTCTTGGAGAGTTTTTTGATTACTGATTCAATTTCGTTGCCGGTCATTGGTCTGTTTAGTTTTTCTGTTTCTTGCTTGGTCAGTCTTGGGACGTTGTATTTTTCTAAGAGGTTGTCCATTTCTTCTATGTTTTCCAACTTCTTAGCATATAGATTCTCATAATATTCTCTTATAATTCTTTGTATTTCTGTGGGGTCCGTCGTCATTTTTCCTTTCACATTTCTGATTCTGTTTATGTGTGTAGATTCTCTTTTTCTTTAATGAGTCTGGCTAAGGGTTTATCTATTTTGTTTATGTTTTCAAAGAACCAGCTCTTGGTTTAATTGATTTTTTCTATTGTTTTATTCTTCTCAATTTTATTTATTTCTTCTCTGATCTTTATTATGTCAGTCCTTCTGGTGACTTTGGGTCTCATTTGTTCTTCTTTTTCCAATTTCAGTAATTGTGTCTTTAGACTATTCATTTATGAATGTTCTTCCTTCTTTAAATAGGCCTGGATTACAATATATTTTCCTCTTAGAACTGCCTTTGCTGTGTCCCACAGAAGTTGTGGCTTTGTGTTGTTGTTGTCATTAGTCTCCATATATTCTTTGATTTCTGTTTTGATTTGGTCGTTAACCCATTGATTAATTCGGAGAATGTTGTTAGGTCTCCATCTATTTGTGAGACTTTTTGGTTTCTTTCTAAAATTTATTTCTAGTTTTATACCTTGGTGATCTGAGAAGTTGGTTGGTAGGATTTCAATATTTTTGAATTTACTGAGGTTCTTTTTGTGGCCTAGTATGTGGTCTATTCTGGAAAATGTTCCATGTGCACTTGAGAAGAATGTGTATCCTGTTGCTTTTGGGAACAGAGTTCTGTAGATGTCTGTTAGGTCTATCTGTTCTAGTGTGTTGTTCAGTGCCTCTGTGTCTTTACATATTTTCTGTCTGGTTGATCTGTCCTTTGGAGTGAGTGGTGTGTTGAAGTCTCCTAAAATGAATGCATTGCGGTCTATTTCCTCCTTTAATTCTGTTAGTATTTGTTTCAGATATGCTGGCGCTCCTGTGTTGGGTGCATATATATTTATAATGGTTATATCTTTTTGTTGGACTGACCCCTTTATCATTATGTAATGTCCTTCTTTATCTCTTGCTACTTTCTTTGTTTTGAAGTCTATTTTGTCTGATACAATTACTGCAACACCTGCTTTTTTCTCCTTGTTGTTTGCATGAAATATCTTGTTCCATCCCTTCACTTTTAGTCTGTGTATATCTTTGGGTTTGAGGTGAGTCTCTTGTAAGCAGCATATAGATGGGTCTTGCTTTTTTTATCCATTCTGTTACTCTGTGTCTTTTGATTGGTAAGCATTCAGTCCATTTACATATAGGATGGTTATTGATAGATATGTACTTATTGCCATTGCTGGCTTTAGATTCGTGGTGACCAAATGTTCAAGGGTTGCTTCTTTACTATTTAACAATCTAACTTAACTTTCTTGTTAAGTTATTGTAAACACTGTCTGATGTTTCTTTATTTCTCTCCCTTCTTATTCTTCCTCCTCCATTTTTTATATATTAGGTGTTTTATTCTTTGCCTTTAGTTAGTATTTGGACGGTCTGCTTTCTTTACTATGATTTTATTTTCTCTGGTGACATCTTTTTAGCCTTTGGGGTGCTTCCCTCTAGAGCAGTCCGTTTAAGATATCCTATAGTGGTGGTTTATGAGAGGCAAATTCTCTCAACTTTCGTTTGTCTGGAAATTGTTTAATCCCTCTGTCATATTTAAATGATAATCGTGCTGGATACAATATTCTTGGTTCGAGGCCCTTCTGTTTCATTATGTTAAATATATCATGTCATTCTCTTCTGGCCTGTAAGGTTTCTGTTGAGAAGTCTGATGATAGTCTGATGGGTTTTCCTTTGTAGGTGATCTTTTTTCTCTCTCTAGCTGCCTTTAATACTCTGTCTTTATCTGTGATCTTTGCCATCTTAATTATTATGTGTCTTGGTGTTTTCTTCCTTGGGTCCCTTGTGTTGGGAGATCTGTGGGCTTCCGTGGACTGCAAGACTATTTCCTTCCCCAGCGAGGGAAAGTTTTCAGCAATTATTTCTTCAAAGACACTTTCTATCCCTTTTTCTCTCTCTTCTTCCTGTGGTACTCCTGTAATGCGAATATTGTTCCGTTTGGATTGGTCACACAGTTCTCTTAATATTCTTTCATTCCTAGAGATCCTTTTAGCTCTCTCTGCCTCAGCTTCTCTGTATTCCTGTTCTCTGGTTTCTATTCCATTAACAGTCTCTTGCATCTCATCCAGTCTGCTGTTAAGCCCGTCAATCGCTTGTCTGATTTCTGCATTGTCTTTCCTCACTTCCCTCACTTCTTCCCTCAGCTCTTGCACATTTCTCTGTAGATACATCAGTATGGTTATGACTTTTATTCTGAATTCTTTTTCAGGAAGACTGTGCATTTCCATCCCTTCAGGCTCCCTCTCTGGGGTTGTCTGGTTGATTTTAGTCTGGACCATATTCCTCTGTCTTTTCATGGCTGTAGAAGTGGTCGCTGGTAGTTGCCACGTATGTCAGCTGTGCTCTTTAAGACTTTAAAAAGAGAAAAAAAAAGAAAAGAAAGAAAAGCAAAACAAAACAAAACAAAAAACAAAACAAACAAAAACCACCGGGAGTAGATCTGTGGGGATGCTGTAGGTGGCGCTGTTGCCCCACTATTCCGAAGCCGTGGCTGCGCCTCTCTGCAGGGCTCTTTATAGCTCTGGCCTGGGTGGGCACGAATGGGAGGCTGTTGATCTCAGTGAGAAGTCTAAGTGCGGCCACGCTGTCCCAGTCGCCAGGTAAGGGGTCCGAAACTCCCCAGGACTCCCAGCCTGCTGGGCTGAGTGTGCCAGGGCAATCTGGCTCCTCCACTGGGCTCCTGTCTCTTTATGACCGCTGAAGAGGGTGCGTGCTTTTCTTTTTTTTTTTTCCTTCCCGTGAGCCGGCTGCAAGCACCCTGGCACGTTTCCCGCTCAGATCCTGCCCCTCTGTCTCTCCAGTCTCCGCTACACCACACAATGTGGGTCAGCGCTCCCCGCGCAGATCACCAGGGCTGGTTATTTCACAGGGTGTACTTCCACTCCTTCCCGGCTCTGAATCCTCTCCTCCCGCCCGTGCACTGGGGTGGGTGAGTGCTCGGGTCCCGCCGGGTCACTGCTCCCTATCTTACCCACCTCTTGGGGTGCCGAGTCCTCTCGGGTTTAGCTGCATGCTGTGCACTTTCCTGTGTATTCTGGTCTCTCTTTTAGGAATAGTTGTATTTGCTGTATTTTTGTAGGTAAATACAGTGTTGGGAGGAGATTTCTGCAGCCCTGTTCACGCTGCCATCTTCCCGGCCACTTACTCATTTTTTATTTAGTTACCCTTGCCCGAGGAAATGTGTCCAGGAAAAAATTGCTCATACTTGTGTTCAAGAGATTTTTGCCTATGTTTTCTTCCAAGGGTTTTATGATTTCATGTCTTAAATTCAGGTCTTTGACCCATTTTGAGTTTACTTTTGTGTGTGGAGTTAGACAGTAATCCAGTTTCATTCTCTTGAATGTAGCTGTCCAATTTTCCCAACACCAGTTACTGATGAGGCTGCCTTTTCCCCACTGTATACTCATGGCCCCATTATAGTATATTAATTGACCATATATACATGGCTTTATATCTGGGCTCTATGTTCTGTTCCACTGATCTATGATCTGTTCTTTTGCAAGTACCATACTGTTTTGATCACTGTAGCTTTTTAATATAGCTTAAAGTCAGAGATTGTAATCACCCCAGCTTTCTTTTTCTTTCTCAGGGTTGCTTTGGCTATTTGGGGTCTTTTGTGGTTCCATATGAATTTTAGAACTATTTGTTGAAAAATTCTGTTGGTATTTTGACATGGATTGCATTGAATCTCTAAATTGCTTTGGGCAGGATGACCATTTAACAGTATTAATTCTTCCTATCCATGAGAATGAGATAACTTTCCCTTTATTTGTGTCTTAATTTCTCTCATGAGTGCCTTATAGTTTTCAGAGTAGAGGTCTTTCATGTCCTTGGTTAGGTTTATTCCTAGGTATTTTATTCTTTTGGATGCAATTGTAAACAGAGTTGTTTTCCTGGTTTCTCTTTCTGCTAGTTCATTGTTAGTATATGGGAACACAGCAGATTTCTGTGTATTAATTTTGTGTCCTGCAACTTTGCTGAACCCAATTGTTAGTTCTGATAGTTTTTTAGTGGAGTCTTTAGGGTTTTCTATATATAACATCATGTAATCAGCAAATAGTGACACTTTCACTTCTTCCTTACCACTTTGGATGCCTTTTATCTCTTTGTGTTGTCTGATTGCCATGGCTAGGACTTCCAATACCATGTTGAATAAGAGTGGTCAGAGTGGACATCTTTGTCTTTTTCCTGATCTTAGAGGAAAAGCTTTCAGCTTTTCACCATTAAGGATTATGTTAGCTGTGGGTTTGTCATATGTGTCCTTTATTATCTTGAGGTACATACCCTCTGTACTTAACTCTCCTTTTGTTAAGAGTTTTTATCATTAATTAATTTTGAATTTTGTCAAATGTTTTTTCAGCATCTATTGAGATGATAATGTTTTTATCCTTCTTTTTAAAAAAATAATAATAATGTAAGACATTATTTTTTCCGAGTCCCCCTCTGAAGTCTAAGTATCCACATGGGTATCATAAAATCCCCACACCTCTGGCCACAGCTAATTGGACCAGCAGTAGACACTGATCTGAGGACAGCAATCTAGAGACCACTAGTGGCCTGGTGATGGTTTGATTCAACAGTTCTACCAAAGTAAGATATTAGTGAGTAAACCTGAAGTTCTCACTGTAGGTTCTGTGCCCTGTGTATTTTTTTATATTAAAATAATAACATGCAGGTGTGTGACCATGTCAGCCTCCTTTTTTGCACCCTGCCCAGGACCTCCCATCTTAGCTGAGTCTGAGAGCTCCCTTAAGATCTGACCAGAGAGGACCCATGCCCTCTGGGCCTAGAGGTCCCCATTGCAGATCCGGGAACTGAGGAGACAGAGGAGCACCCAGCACAGACAGCAATGCAGTCACGAGTCACACCCCAAGCCCGGTGACCAGTCTGATTCATGTGGAACTCATCATGAGTAAACAAGAGGAAAAGCACCAGCATGAAAGAGAGGTACCAGATAGAGAAGCATTGTGAATGATCCTGAAAGAAATGGAAAAGAACTTACGTCATTTTCTCAAAAAGGTTAAGTTGTAGTATATATAAAAAAAGAAAAATCTGCTATGTAAAATGTTAGGAAGAAGGCGTTCATGTAAGCTAAAAACATAATTGCCAAAATAATAAACTCATTAAAAGAACTAAAGAGAAGAATGGACACAACTGAAGAGGAAATTAGTTATTAGAAGAACAAGTCATACAATCCTATTACCAATAAACAGAAATGTAAAAATAGGGCAATTACAAGAATCAAGTGGAGACATGGAAGATAAAAGAATGAGACATAATATTTACTTTATATATAATAAATATTTAGGAGTATAGACAGGGCACAGAAACAAAAAATAATAGAAGAAAATTTCCCCAAACTGAAGAAAGACTTGATCATCTGGAAAAGAGCCTCTAATGTGAAATGAGTGCCTTAAAGGAGTTAACCGGACCTCTGGTGCTGAAATGCTCAGCCACATTCCTTCTGAGGTTCACAACAGTTCTATAAATACAGCTTCAAAAGAGCAAGAACTGCCTAGAATCCATTCTGTCTTCTAAATGTGCATATACAACTTCTACGTGGGATATCTTTTAAGTGTATGCCAGATTTATTCAAATCAGGCATCCATCCGTTTTATTCTGCTTTTAGCAAACATCTGGTACAGGGCAATGCAGCCTGTGGCTGGTCACTCAGTATTTGCTAGTTAACTAAGAAACACTAACAGGCTCTTTTAGGCTTATAAGAAAGTACAAACAATACTTTTCTCTGAGGTAGAATGACTTAGAGGATAAATTTTAACAACCCAGAGCTTCCACAAATAGAAAAGTTTATTTGCAATAAAATAGGTTGGTTCAATTTTATTTAAGCAATGATTTTACAGCCACACATTCACTCAATAGTTCAAACTTCTCACTTCATAGTCCCTGGAATCTAATACCTTCCTCTGTACTTAAAAATTCCATTCAAAGTTTACTAAGTTAGTAAAGAAAAGCGCTTGCTCTCTCTCTCTCTCTCTCACTCACCCGTGCACACACATGCACAACATGTAGAGAACAAAATAACCACTGACTCTCCATGAAGCATTCTTTTAAATACTGTTTTGAAATATTCTTTCTTGGTGTCTTATTAAAGTTTCTATCTTTCCTGTTAAAATTTGGTTTTGTCTTCTCACCAAAGGGCTGGGGAACAGAGAGCAGGACAACGACACTAAGGAGAGGAGGAGATTTTGATGCTGTTACTACTGTGGTGGTGGTTGTTTTATGGAAATTAAATATACTCTGCCCCAAAGTTTCCTGTTTTATAAAAACATTCTCATGGTAAGTTTCAATACACCAAATGAAATAACAAAGAACTACTCAGCGCAATGACCCTGTTGCAACACTATGCTTTCTGATAAAGCATAAGCTTTCCAAAAAATGAAACAATAACAACAGTCAGAGATGGACTAGATTTTGCTCAATATTTGCACAGGAAGGGTAGGGCAGGAAAAGGGATACTGAAAGTCATATACTCCAAATCAGCTATCATGGGTAAAATTGATCAGATTAAATGGTTTTTCATTTTTAGAAATACAGTTGACCCTTGAACAACATAGGTTTGAACTGTGCTGGTTCATTACACGTGGATTTTTTCCGATAATATATTGGACATTTTTTTGGGGGGGGGATTTGCAACAATTTGAAAAAACATTTCCTTCACTCTAGCTTGCTTTACTATTTATTTAAGAATACAGTATATAATACATATAACATGCAAAATATGTGTTAATTTATTGGTTTTTTTGTTTTCTCTAAGGCTTGCAATCAACAGGAGGCTATTAGCCCTTAAGTTTGGGGGGAGTCAAAAGTTATATGCAGATTTTCAACTATGTGAAGGTCAGCATCCATGACCCCTACACTGTTCAGCTTTAGTCTGCTTTGTCACATTCCTGATTTGCTGTTTCAAATATTCCTGGTTTACTGATAGCTCACATTCACAAGCAACCCTTATAGCTGGAACTGCTGCTGTCAAGATAAAGGTCTGTTTGTTGTATGCTATTTGCTGTCAGACCAGCATTCCACAGTAGAATTAGAGCCATAGCTATTAAAAAAAAAATCTTCCTGACATTCCACTGGGAATGAAGAGGGGTTAAACTTTGTTTATGTGTTAGTGTGATGGACTTACTGAAAGCATCCAGTTTAAATTAATTCATTCAACAAAAATGTATTGGCACCTACTATGTACAGAGTCCTGTGTGAGAGCCTGAGATGTGGTGATCAGTGGAGCAGATCAGTTCCCTGCCTAAATAGAACTTTCCAGTCTGATAAGGAATATAAAGCAGGAACCCTTGTGCCCATCGGGACATGTTGACCTAAACTTAGGATGTTTGGGAGGGCTCCCAGATGTAACCTCTGTGTTGGACAGGTGTTTCTCAGCCTTAGGACTGTTAATATTGCGGACCAGCGGGCTGCTGTAGGGGGCTGTCCTGTACAGTGCAGGATGTTCAGTGACATACTGGGCCCCACCCTCTAGATGCCACAATTTGTGAATGTCTCCCACATTGCCAAACATCCTTTGGGGGACAAATTCATCCTCAGCTAGGAACCACTGACTTAGATGAAAGATGAGAAGAAAGTTGTGTGGTGTGGGAACAAGACAGGAGAAGTTGAGAGGGACTCACTGGCGCAAAGGCCCTTAAGGCAGTGAAGGCCATGGCACCTTGAGGGAGAGGGGGAGATGATAAGCCCAGTACTGTTTCCGGACGCAGGTCCTTGGGACTGTCATGAGGAAGAATTCAAGAATGGATGCAAACAGCATTTGCGCCTTAGGAATTTATTCGGAGAATAAGGCTTTAGAGAAAGTGAAAGTACAAGCCTGAGAGGTGGGCAGACCCAGAGGTATTTGCACCAAGGAGACAATAATGAGCTTTTGTATGTAAAGGGGTATGAATATTTATCAGGTGAGGATGGGTTTTGAAAGGGAACAGTCAGGGTCTTCAGGGAGTTTGGGCTCGCTCCGCCCTCACGTAGGATGGGGAAGTTTTGGGCTGTATTTGGTTCTCACTGGAACTTTCATGACAGGGAGGTGTGATTTTTACTATGTTAATGAGTATATAATGTACTGAGGGGTTAAGTTTGGGTCAACTTCTCCTCCATGTTGGAACCTGCCAGGTTCGGCTGGTCTGTTGTATATTTTCGCGCCCCACATGCCAAGATAACAGCTTACAGAATGTAGGCATCCAGTCAACCAGGAACACCAGCCAAAGCCCCCACTCCCCTTCCCTGCTCATGTCTGCCTATCTACCCACTCTGACAATATGAGGCAGCTAACATCATATCCCAAGGGCCCACCTAAGACATATTAACAGCTTGGAGTTTGTGTTAATTATCCATTACTGTGTAATAGATATTACCCACAAGCCTGTTCCACTTAAAACAACAAACTTTATTATCGTAACAGTTTCTGAGGGTCAGGAATCCTGGAGCAGCTGGGTGGGTGGCTCTGGCTTAGGGTCTCTCACCAGACCGCAGATAAGCTGCCAGCCAGGGCCACAGTCTCTGAAGACTGAACTCACCGTGGAGAGATGAGGGCCCCAGATGGCTGTTGGCCAGAGACTTCAGTTCTCGCACAGGGGCCTTGGCACAGGGCTGCTCACTGAATTGCTTTCCCCCGAGAGAGTGGTGGAAGAAGAAAGTTACTTTTTAAAACAATGGCTCTGGCTTCTACTTAGAGCTAGGAGCAAAAGACAAGAGGAAGTTGTCAACTGTTTTCATTGGAGAGGTGCATCAATATACAATTTATGATTTAAACCCCTGGATAGTTAGAAAGTGACTATGATTGCAGAGGGTCTTAGTCATTAAATTGGTCACAGTTCCATTAAAGTACAAAGTAATTAAATTAGCCAATAATTGAACTAGCTCTTCTGAATTCAGTAGTGGCGAAAACTACTTCTCTGAGGCCTGAGAAGCTAAATGGCAGCCCTTCCATTACAGCCCATAAGGCATGACAAAGTTCATTCTTTTATAAAGCTCTCCCACTGTGACCTGACTGAAGCCACTATAGCCCATTCTTCACCTTCTTGTAAAAGTGATCTTAGGAATCTCGAGATGTCTAAGTATGGACATGTAAGCTGAAAACTCCAGAATTCCCAGCTGAGATAATGCTTGGATAGTTCTATTTTAAGTGTTTTTCAAACTAGATGTCTGGTTCCTTTCCATTGCATATGATCACTCTTAACACCAATTTATGTGAGCTATCTGGCAGTAAATCACAAAGTGTTATAATGCGATTGTTCTTACTGGATGGACTCTGTCCAAATGGCCCCAAAACACCCATCTTGCCTCCATCCCTAAATGCCCATCTTCTGCTTTGGAAATAAGAATCCACTCTTCCACTGGAAGTTGGCCTTGGAGTCCAGGGATATAAAATAAAGACTGAATGGTATCCTGACACACACAACCACCGTGTGCACCAGTGCTGACCCTGGTCTGGGTTTCCCCAGCCTGGACCATGGCTGGAAAGCCCCCTTGAGGCAGCCATTGTCTTAAAAGTAGAATCCAAACTTCTCCCAGCCTCATCCTTCTAGCCCCTCTTCCCTGCACCATCCAAGTGGGTCAACCAATCACACACCATGCCTTGACTCTTTCTTAACTGCTCAGGACACCAAAAAGTACCTACATTCCCCAGGCTGCTGCTGGTCACCTCTCCCTCTGATTGGCACCTTGAGCTTGTCTCTCCAGCCTTCTGTACTCCACGCACAAAACCACCCCTGCCTTTGTTCCCCAAAGCATGACTGATACTAGGTCGTAGTACACAACCAACTTTCCTGAGGATGACAAGAGAATTACCATATTGTGAAGAAAAACTTCAAATTAGATATTTTATTTCACAGGTCCCTAAATGTGTCCGTCTGTAGCCTCCCACATGGAGTTCCCTGCTTAAGCCCCAGGGGGGTTTTGGCTTATTACCAGGCTATCACCCCCAGCATCTGTGGGGGCTCCCACTGGCCCTGCCCTCGGGCCTGTCTCCAGAGCTGTAACACTCTTTTTCACAGGATCCAACCAAGAGAAGCAAAACTACTCAACCTATTCTCCTCTTCATCCAGAGGCACCACCAACCCACAAGAAAGCCTTCTGTTCACGCACAGCAGCTCAGTTCCTCTTTGTCCCAGACTCTCCCTTCCTTCCCTGGGTTGGAACCCCAAGGTGGAGATTCCAAAACTGAAATGAAATCTTCCCCGAAGACAAATTCTGCCACTACATCTGGAACAAGCTCAGATTTAAAGTAACCTGTTTTTTTGTGCCCACTCTAGGTACAAACCAACTGGTCAGGACTAGACAGCCTGGGGGAAATAGCAGTTACCTGGAGGAGCAGAGCTACATCCAGGCTAGCCAGGCCACAGTGACTGACCCTAAGCAAAGAGGCTTGGACAAGCTGTGCTGAAGTCAACTTGGGCAACAGCAAGAAGTGGGCAGTATATCCCAGAACCCAGAACCGTAGATGGAAAATACATATGGCAAATGCAGTTGAGGAACAAACAAGGCAATGAGCTGGGAAGAGATGTGGCTCCCTCCCACTGCCCTTCTAGGTCTGTGATCCCACCTACCAGGGACTTCTGGGGGGCACATTCATCCCTAAACAATGGTGACCAGCAAGGGTGACGTGCAAAGGAAAATGAGAATATGCCTTAAATACTGTACATGCCCTATTTTGCTTAACCAACCATTTGGGGGCATTTGGTTGTTCCTAATTTTTAATCTGCTAAACAAGTCTATGAATTTGATTTTATCTATTTATTTATTTTGCTAACTTTTCCCACACATCCATGCCTATTTCCTTAGGATAGATTTTTTTAGAAGTGAAATATCCAGATGAAAGAATGTGACTATTTTTCTGAGTTTGACACATGGTGTCTAGACCCAAGATGCCATCCTGGTTTTACCATAATGTACTTTCCTGATGCCTGTGAGAGGTCATAGGATTATTGCTACTGTATCTTCTAGCCTTGCTGGATTCTTCATCTACTGGTGAGTTAACCAATTCAACACAGAGGAAGCTGAAGTAAATTTAGTCGGGAGGTGTTGAAATAGTGGAAATTCTGAGTTAGAACAAAGTGAAAGATAATGGGTCTGAGAGGAGCGCCGGGTATAAAGGCAGTCCCAGGGTAAGTGGATTACTCCTCCTGTGTGCTCCTGGATAAAGCTCTTTAAAACAACATGATGCTCAAGGTATAGTTACATTTTACTTGGCTTACCTAAATGGGTTTCCTAGGTCACCTCTTCTTTTCTCAATTTCCTCAGCTGCCCTCTGCTTTTAAGAGCTACCTGCTCCCACTTCAAAAATAGCAATTTAATGTTTCTCAGAGCCCCTGGGCTTTATAATAACTGCATCTTGTTTTTCTTCGGTGTTTTGCCAACAGAGACACGATTCTGTTATATAAAATTAGGAAGAAAATGAATCCTTATAAGTTTATTGAGATTTAACTGCCTAGTTTTGTGCATGCCCATTACGGTATAGCTAGATCGCATTTCTCATGATCTGTTCACTGTCCTTAGTTCCCTGGAGAAGATAAGCTTCTTGTAGCAGGAACAACATCTCGGTTTGGTATCCAAGAGCTTATCATAGTGCCAGACAAATAGCAAGAACTTGTGGAATATTTGTTAAATAACTGCATATTTTGCCTTTGTTTATATATTAGTCACAGTGTTTTATGAAAAAGAAAAGTAAATGCCATGAGAAAGTCAAGAAGAGCAAAAAAAGGGTATTTTAGAAATAGATAGGTGCAAGGCTGCAGACAGCTGAGCAGCTGCATGTTCATTTCCTCATGTTTCCTGCCTCCGGGGCCAGAAGGGGTCCATTTGTCCACTGACCCACGGGGTGGTGTTCAGGACTCATCAGGGGACTGCCATGGGATCAAGTGGATGGACGCCACCATGACCTTGCGGGCTCCATTTAGTGCCCGGCAACACACACTCCCCAGGCACACACGTTTCCCCTTAAGGCACTCCCGGGTCAGGTCTAACCATGGGGGGATGACCCACCAGCCACCCGTGGGAACTGTGTGCATGGGAAGAGAGGCTGACAAGGGGTAATTTGCTTAGAACAAGGGATCCAACCGGTACTTGAAACTCTTTCAGTTTTACCTGGTGGATCCTCAAGCTAGTGATTTTACCTCCTTCCCTCCCTCTGCTCCTAAATACGTTTACCCAGCATGACCATCAAGGCTATTGCTATTCTCCATCCTAATCAGAAACACCTCTGCCAGCACCCTTTCTGTCCCAGCCATCTTCTCTCTTACTGTCTATCACACCAGAATCCCCTCAGCTTTGTACCAAAGCTTCAGAGACACAAAAGGTAGCCATCCTTTTGAAAATGGCAGGGTTTCCCTCACTTGGTAATCTGCAGACTGAAATCTGGGACTAATTGGTGGTCAGATTGAAAGATTTTCAGCTGGGCACTGGTCCTGTGTTTAGATCTCTGCCCAGACACGTCACACCCTCTAATTGAAGAGCTCCTCACCCTACAGCTAATGCTTTAAAGTGTGGTATCTGCTGCTCAGAGAGACAAAAGAAGTTGTACATGATGCAATAATAGGAGCAGGAAAGGGAAGTGATCTGACATTTACTAAGTGGTACTAAGTGCTAGACATGGTGAATGAAACATGACTTAAGAGTGGATGTTTGTAACTATACATAATAGACGTCTTAATGAAGATGTGTAGAAAAGAATTGGCTTTGCACTGAAGAACTTGATATTTAAAAGAATTGCAAAGTACTCTGCTGTTCATGAAATGCTAACAGTCTTGCAGGTTTTTATTACCTGGTCTGTGGGCAGTAGCAGAAGAAGGGTCTTCTCCATCAGGATGGCTACAAGCACTTCATATTTAACAAGTTCACAATGAGCCCGTCATGGTGGCACAAAGGTCTGCTCCTCCTCCTGTGCTCCCTCCCTTAAGGGCACTGCCATTTCTCCAGCCAGAACCTGGGCCACTGGAGTAGTCTTTTACCTGCCCTTGTCTACCCATCTCCAATCCATTCTCTACACAAGCGCCTCCAGAGATCTTTGCAAAACACAGTTCTGACCATATCTCTACCTTCCTTAAGCCAGCACTATGGCTCCTGTTGACAGTCTTTAGCATAATGTAACTTTCACTGTTCTGTAAATCTGTTCTCCCTCTCACCTCTGCTCTCTGCATGCAGGTCTTCCACTGGAATTTGCCAAATTCACTGCATCCTCTCACACATCCTAGCACAGCTCTTGCTGCTTCCTCTGCCTATAACTTCCATCCTTTAACCAGCACCTTCACCTGGCTGACTCCCTCAAGTTTTCATAACCAGTGCAGATATGAATACCTCCCAGAAATCTCCATCAACAAGAGAGAATAGGAAGGGTTCTCAAATGTAATTTTCAATTTTCTACTAGCCAGTTTTCAGAGTAGGAAGAAACTGATGAAATTTATTTTAGTAATATATTTTATGTAACCAATATATCCTAAATGTTATCATTCCAGCAGGTGATCAATATTTCATAATTATTTATGAGATGCTTTATAATCTCTTTTTCCTACTAGGTCTTCAAAATCCATTGTTTTACTCAAAATCCCAATTTGGACTAACTGCACTGCAAATGCTCAGCAGACATTTGTGGAGAGCAGCTGCCACACTGGATGTGACAGACTAGAGCATTTAAGAATCATCTAGAGATCTTAAAAATACAGAATCCTGTGCTATGCCTCATAAGCTTCTAGTATGGGGAGGGTCTATTTCTGGAGATCTGGAGGGGGACCAGAAATGTTCATTTTTGACAAGAACCCCAGGCATTTCTGAGGTTTCTTTTCCTTAGACCACACTTTAGCAAATAGTGGCTTAATAGTTAGCTTCACCAATTTTGGAGTTAGACCCATAGAAATGTGTGTCCAGACTCCATTGAAGAGTGTGTAACTGAGTAATCACCTTTCTAGGTGTCAGCTCCTCACCTGCAAAGTGAGCTGAGACTCATATGGATGCTGTATGTTAGCAGGATACCTGGCTCATATCTAATAACAGCAGCTCTAGCTGAATGCACCCACACCCAGGCACTCCCGCATTGTGGGTAAGATGTCCCACCCACCCCCCAGCTCTGTGCTTCCCACCACTATAGCCCACCACACTCTGCGGTCGTCATCTGCAGGCTAGTCTGTGTCCTCAACTCGACTGAGGCCAGAGCCTGGCTCTTGTGCGTTTCTACATCCCTCTGCCTCCCACATAATAGGTGCTCAGTATTCACCATTTTTGAGGAATTGAACTTAGTGTGATCCACTGGGTTTCCTCTAGTGGATCAAACGTACTTCGGGTTCTTGTATAGCAATGAAGTATGCAAATACAAAGTGAATGTGGCACTGGTCTAACACTCTTCCTTTTAAAGTCTGTCACAGAGAGCTTTGCCAAAGTGATCCATGGCCTGCAAGTGGGACACCTGACCGATCACGTCATCCAGAGGAGCAAGAGAATGATTCTGGACACCCTGGGTGTTGGGATCCTGGGAACCAGCACAGAAGTGTTTCACAAAGCCAGCGAATATAGTAAAGTAGGAAGCCCAATGTCTACCTTGGAGGTTAAGCCAAGTGTGCATAATGCTTGCTCGTGAGCTGTCCTCATGGGTCTACTGAGATATATGTTTGTGTTCTACTACTATACTCTTCACTTTACAGACAGTTCTTGGCATATCTAGCATTGTTGTATATAGTTTTATGCTTTTCTGTGATCTCTTTGTTTGAGTTTTAACATTCATCCATACCCTTTACTAAGTCACTGCCTTAAGATTAGTCTTAAGACTAGTCTTAACACTAGTAATATCTCATAGTTTACTATAATGGTGGAAAGCATTTTTTATCTTGGAGGCTTAGAAGCAGTAGCATCTACCTCAGATCATTTGTTCATGCCAAGACTTTAACAGTCTCTGGAGAAAAGACTGGTCCAGCACTCTGAAAAGAGCAGAAGTGCATCGTGGACTGTGTAGCACCCTCTCTGCCAAGGGTGTGCTTGGTGTAGGCGGCTGGTCCACCTTCCCCAGTGTTCACCCTCAAGGAGTAGATAAAATTCAGACTCCATTCCCTGGAGTACCTCTGGATCACAGTCTGGGATCAAGCCACAGCGTCTCCCCTTCATTCCATGGGGAAAGTTGTGTAGTCTTCTACAAGGGAGGAATCCAATGATTAAGGCTTTGATCTAGCACAAAGGTTCAAATAAGGACTATTAAAGTAATGCCTCCAAAGGTGAAGAACAGCTCTTGAAGTGGTGACTTGGCATGTTGTATTTGTACTTTGCATCACTGATTGATATTCCTTTGTGGCAGATTTACAGTTCCCATCTATCCAGCACTGTTTGGGGCCGGCCAGATTTGAGGATACCGCCGACATACGCTGCTTTCGTTAATGGTGTGGCTGTAAGGAGGTTTACG
The DNA here is from genome assembly GCA_032199065.1 of Smutsia gigantea. NCBI lineage: Eukaryota > Metazoa > Chordata > Mammalia > Pholidota > Manidae > Smutsia > Smutsia gigantea. The sequence goes on along the minus strand of JAVSCE010011750.1, from coordinate 111,842 downwards.
TGTCTTCAACTGTTAGACAGTCGTAATAATTTCAGAGCCAGGAAATATCTCAGAAATTGCCCCATTTCCCTATTTTACTGATGAGATCATTGAAGTTGAGGGAGGTGAAGTAGCCTGCCCTCTCTTCTATGTAATCATTTCGGTTTTCATATTTTACAGTGAATAGATGCTTTTCAAACAAAGTGTGCAATAGAGGAAATAATATGGAAGCCTTTAGATGAAAATACCCCTATGGTATCTCAACTCTAAACTTTAAGTGTATATAGCAAAAAATATAAAACCCAATATCCAGACTCAATTCCATTAGTTGTGGCCAGTACCTGTTTCTATCCAGTAACCAACTTTTCATTCATTCACTCAACAGATATTTATTGAGAAACAATGGCCATATGGTGTCTACATTTTCTGAAGCAAAAATAAACCCTCATCTGACAATTTTTATGCTTTTTCTATGTTCAGGGGCAGTCTACAAGATATAATTTCAATGTTGGCACTTCTGAGAGATTTTTATGGTTTGTGGTAATAGTAGCTCAAATATTGAAAGTCAAACCCAATAGTGTAACAAGGAGTAAATGTCCAGTGAACAGTGGGAAATGCACCAGCCACACCCTACAGACATAAAAAACTATTTTAAAATGAATTTCTGGTTATCACTAACCATTTCATATTAAAGGAAAAGGAAGCGGCTGGGATAAAGAGGAACAAAACCTTAGAGCAGAAAACAGTGATTTTAAAATATAGCTTAATAATCAACCTGAGTTCAAGAGTTCTTGCAACTTCTCCATAAGTTTGAAATTATTTCCTAATGAAAAGGTACAAAAACACATGGACATATGTGGAATAAATGACATTAAACTTTTAATGTAACTTATACGAAGGATGGGGAGGGAGGAAGAGGGGAACAGGCATCTAATTCCACACTTTTGTTTTTAAGAGGGATATAGATCTTTCCAGGGCTGTGGCAGAGAGCTCTGGCCACTTGAGTAAGACCCAAGTTCCTTGGGGTTCACTAGCCACTCCCCAAAGTCCTACCTGCTCTGGGCAGAAGACAGCATGTCCAGTGCCCAGACATGTGATTAAGAATTAAAGCCAGTTCATAGGTTTTATTTTCCGAGTATCAGACCTAAAAATCTCATATCAAAAAAGGTTTTATTACTAAACCCTTACTGGTCCAAATGCCACTGCATTCAGGGAAATACATTTTGGTTTGGGGTTGTTTTGTCATAGATTCACTCAATGGATTTTGATGACACGTGGCACCCCGCCACCCATCCTTCTGGAGCTGTCCTTCCTGGCCTCGTGGCTTTATCAGAAGCCCTGCCTCGAAGTCCGAAGTTTTCTGGCCTCGACCTGCTGATGGCTTTCAATGTTGGGATTGAAGTGCAAGGTCGACTAATGCATTTCTCCAAGGAAGCTAATAACATACCAAAGAGGTATGGAGTGATTTTGCCCCACTGAAGGGCAGCCACATTTCCTTTACTTGTCAGTCATTATCTTTGTAGAGCTTTGTGATGTAGAGGTTAGCCCATTGACGATGCTGAAGTTAGTGCTGGTGGATAATTCAGTTCACCAGATCCAACCATATATCCATACACAAAGGTGTGATTTCAGAATTGCTAATGAAAAATCTCCTTTGGGCTTAGATAGCCAGTCAAGCAACGAGGACCATGAAATAAACGGGACCTCTCAGCCCTGGATGACACATGTCATTCTGGCATCCATGGGTACTCTGAATATTCCAGACCCCATTTTCAAAGTGGAATTTACTTTCAGATTTGCTAGGATTCTGCAGACTGAGAACATTCAGATATCCTAAACCTGACTGTCCAACTCACAGGTCAAAACTGGTGAAATGTTGGCTGTATCATATGCTTCAATCTACTATTTATTTTGTCACTTGGTCCAGCCTGCTGGTAGAGGAATACTAAGTGAACTTTCAGTTTCCACAAGGCCCTCAATTTTTATAGTTACTTACATGGAATTTTGGTAATCAATACCTTTTACCTTTCTGGCAATAATTATAACAGCACCAATATAAAGAATTTACTGTGTCAGGCACTGTTGTAAGCATGTGAAATTATGCGAAACTCCCAAAGCCCCATGACATAATACTATTATTATCACCACTCTACATAAGAGAACACAGGTACAGAGAGGTTGAATAACTTTCCTAAGATCACACAGTTCATAAGTGGTAGAGCTGAGATTTGAACCCAGACAGTATGGCTCCATTATCTATGCTCCTGATGTACACTAGGCTGCCTGGTGATTGAGGTTTGTAAATCTCCAACTCTTTTTTGCTTTTCAGATTCCATCCCCCCTCGGTGGTAGGAACGTTGGGTAGCGCTGCTGCGACATCCAAGCTTTTAGGACTCAGCATGACCAAGTGCCAAGAGGCCCTGGCTATTGCTGTTTCTCTTGCTGGGGCACCCATGGCAAATGCTGCCACTCAGACTAAGCCTCTGCACATTGGCAATGCTGCCAGACATGGGATGGAAGCTGCTTTTCTGGCAATGCTGGGTCTTCAAGGAAACAAGCAAGTCTTGGACATGGAGGCAGGGTTTGGAGCCTTCTATGCCAACTACTCCCCAAAAGTCCTTCCAAACCTTGATTCCCACACTTGGCTGCTGGACCAGCAGGATGTGGCCTTCAAGCGTTTCCCTGCACATTTGGCCACCCACTGGGTGGCAGATGCAGCTGCGTCTGTGAGAAAGCACCTGGTAAGAGACAGAGCCCTGCCTCCCATTGACAGCATTGAGAGAATAGTGCTCAGAATCCCAGATGTCCCATATGTGAACAGGCCCTCACCCAACTCAGAACACGAAGCCCGTCACTCATTCCAGTATGTGGCCTGTGCCATGCTGCTTGATGGTGGCATCACTGTCCCATCATTCCACAAATTCCAGATCAACAGGCCACAGGTGAGAAAGCTGCTCCATAAGGTGGAGCTGGAGCACCCTCAGGGCAACCTGCCAAGCTTCAACACAATGTACTGTGAGATGAGTGTCACCCTTGGAGATGGAGCCACCTTCACAGAGAGCTCTGATACCTTCTATGGTCACTGGAGGAAGCCACTGAGCCAGGAGGACCTACAGGAGAAGTTCCGATCGAACGCCTCCAGGACGCTGTCCTGTGACACAGTTAAAAGACTAATAGAAATAGTAGCAAACCTGGAAGACTTAGAAGACTGTTCTGCATTAACCACACTTCTGAAAGGACCCTCACCATCACAGACCGTCTCCAAATCTATCCAGCATTTAACAATTCCATCATACAATCTTTTCTGAGGCTTACCAATATCTAAATGATCTTATATTTGGGCAAATTTAATGATTTGCTTTTTAAAGCAAGGGTCTGCCCAGGAATAAATGAAGAAAGGTAGAGAGATCCAGAAACATAACCGGATTTTTAGGGAAGGAGTCTTGTCTTGTAGAGTTTGCAATATGATTCCAATTACCTGAAGCAAAATCGTAAGTACATAAGAAACACAGAGGAATTGATTTTATAAGTATTCATAAGGCTGAAATTCAAGTCATCTGTGAGTTTCTTGTAAAAATAATCTTTTCAAAGGAGTTTTTATGAATGTCGTGAACCCCAAGGTGTGGGAAGAATTTGAACCTATCCGTGTATTTGCTGACGGGGAAAGGATTCTGTCTGCTATACCACCAGCAGATTTCTTAGGCTTTGGGTTATTAAAAGTCCTCCACCATGAAGGGCATGCTATTGGATTTAAATAAAAGGGTTTAGTGGGCTCAAATGCTGCCCCTGCCACTTAACTAGAAGTGACCCTGATGTGTTACTGAGTGTCCCTCTGACTCAATTTCTCTATCTATTGGCTCTGGAAGCCATACTGTTAACCACCATATCACTTTTCCTTACAAAAAAAATATATTTTTGAGAAAAAGATTATGGATGAACAGTCTGAGATGTAATAAAAAATATCAGCAAAAAAAGTATATATGTGAATAATTAAATATTGGCTGTATAAAATAATTAAAATGTCCTATGGGTTTAAAAATTACAACGCTAGCAATAGATATAAGCAGGGAGTTATTATAGTTAGTGTATTCTAAATTCTTATGTCACTCAAGAAGAGGGCAAAGCTATTAACCCTAGACTTTGATTTGTCAATATGCATGTTGGCCAGGGTGACCATTCCAGGGCAGGATGCATCACTTCCAGGTCAATAGAGAGAGAAATAAGCAATCCGGAAAAAAATTCCAAAGGAAGTCAAGAAAGGAGGGGGATAGCGTATGTAGGAAAGGCATGATATAAAAGGACAGACACATTTTTAAATGTTTAACATCTTTATGAACATCTAATTTACATACTATTAACGCATCCACTTTAAGTGTACAACTCAGTGAGTTGTAGTAAGTTTATAGAGTTGTGCAAACATCACCATAGTCTAAGTTTTGAGTACTTGTCACTCCAAAAATTCCCTCGTGACTGCTTGCAATCAATCCTCATTCCCACCTCCAGCCCTCAGCAGACAATGATCTGCTATTTCTGTAGTTTTGTCTTTTCCAGACATTTCATATAAATGGGATTATGCAATATACAGTCTTATGCGTCTGGTGTCTTTCACTTAGCATACTGGTTTTAAGATTTTCCCACATATGTATCAGTACTTTATTCCCTTTCATTGCTGAGTAGCATTCATTGTGTGGCTTATACGACACTCAGTAGTAAATAGACAGTTGCACTATTTACAGTTTGAGGCTATTATGAGTAATGCATCTTTGAACATTCACATACTCATCCTGGTGTGGACATAGCTGTCCATTTCTCTTGGGTAGATACCTAGGAGAGATATCTAAGAGAATGCAGTGTCATTTGGTAAGTATAGGTTTAACTTTATAAAGAACAGTTTTCCAAAATAGCTCTAATATGTTACATTTCCACAGCAATGTATGAGGGTTCTGGCTTTTCCTTATCCTCACCAATCCTTGGAATTGTCAGTCTTCTTATTTTAGCCAGTGTGTAATGGCATCTCACTGTGGTTTTAATTTATATTTCTCTAATGACTGATCTTTGCCCATTTTTCCAATTATCTTAATTAAGTTGTCTTCCTGTTATTGAGTTGTAAGAGGTCTTCATATATTCTGGTTATAAGTTCTTTATCAGATATATATTTTGCAAATATTTTCTCCCAGTCTGTGGCTTATCTTTTCATGTTTTTAATGGTCTCTTTTAAAGAGCAGAAGTTTAAAATTTTGATCAAGTCTATTTAACCATATAATCAAAAACTAATTGTTCCTTTTGGTATCATCAGAAGGCATTTTTTAAAAACTCTAATTATATGTTTTAGTCAAGACAAGGATGCAGAAAAGCTGAAAGTAAAAAGATGGGGGAAATATAGATGGAATACTAATGAGAGAAATCTAAAATAAATAAGTGTTAATATTAGATAAAACAACATTCAATCAAAAGCATTACTAGAAATAAAAAGGGTGGCTATATATGATGAAAAAATTCATCTCACTAGGTAATTAAAATAATTCTAAACTTATATGCATCTAAATAATATTGAACTGCAGAGAGAAATAGATAAATCCAACACCATACAAAGAGATTGTTAACATTTCTGAGTAATTGATATTTGAAGGAAACCAAAGATAAATTAACTATTTAAAATTTAAACACAATCAACATGTTTATTCTAATGAACATTTAGAGAATCGTGTGCCCAACAGCCAGAGAATTCATTTTTTAAAAATCTCAGAACATTTACAAAAATGGGCATGCACTGAGCCATCAGCAGGTCTTCACAGCTTTTCAAAGGACTGGATCATACTGATCATTTTTCTCTAATCATAATGCAATTAAGTTAAAAATCAATATAAAATAATAATTGGAAAAACCTGAAATGTTTGGAAATAAACACTCCTCGAAATACCTTTTGGGTCACATAGGAATTAAAATGAAAATTATAAACCATTTAGAGCTAACCAAAAACAAAAATAGCACAGTTGGTAGGATAAAGTTAAAGCAGTACTTAGAAGTGTGTAGAATTCTCTACTGCTGGCTCTGTGTTACTGAGAACACAACCATGTAACTCCCATGAAAGTGTTTGAACATAACTGATTAAAGAAGAGCTACAAGAGGTGGTTTCTACTGTGCCCTTGAGATGAAATTTAATTATTATCCCATCTTTATACATTTCAGAAGTTTCTAGGAGCAAGGTAAGAGGAATGTTAATAATATCCTCAGACAACCTCTGCTAAGAACAAGACAACAGAGCCAAGTGAAATCCTTTATGCTAAGCCCCACATCACTAAAATGAGACTTAATTTTAGTTTCAGCACTCCCAGAAATGGAATCTCAAACGAGTCAGCCAGGAATTGCCTGATTAGCACTAGCTGGGTAATCTGCCTAATAGACCCTTGTCATCTCCGAAAGCAATTGCCAGTGGATTTTGCCTAGTGTAACTTCCTTATTTCTGTTCCCTTCTGCCTCTAAAAGTCTGTCATTTTGTACAGCTCCTTGGAGTTCCTGTTTGCCAGATTGGATGCTGTGTAATTCAAATTGATTTTTGCTCAAATAAACTCTTTAAAAATTTAATATCACTCAATTTATCTTTTAACAACTCTGATGGATGCTTCAAACCAACAGCATGGGTTGGGGAAATAATCTCTCCTAAGGGGACAAGGGCACTCAAGATGCTCTTGATACTAGTTATTAGGCACACCGAGTTACCTGAAGGCAGAAGAAAATATGGGTAATATGGGTCTGTAGAGAGAGCTGTAAAGTCCTCTTCACTGGGAGCTCTGAACTCCATCCACCCCTATGCTACCACATACAACAAATTGAGAAGGAGACGGAGAGAGTCAACCCCCACATTCCTCTCTAGAAGATTCCTTTCTATGATGGTCAAATGCTAGGGCATTTTTGAGCCACGGTGCCCGGGGAATGGAAGTGCTAAAGGCTGAGCCCACTTATCTAGTCCCTCCGTGAAATTAGAGAACAGGGAGAGCTTTTGAGCTACCTTACCCTGAGAAGGTCCAAGGTGAGGGCGTATAGCTCGGATCTCATGTCCAGGAATCGTGGCCGGTGCTTGTTCTTCTCTTCCAGTCCTTGGGGACAGCAACAAAGGCTGCTGCTCAGCCCACTTTTAGCATCATAAACCCTGTGTATAAGCAGACGTGTCCTCACATGGGTGAGGCTGAACCAGCAGGGAGGAAACCCACCCTGAGCCTCCGGCTCAGAACCAGAGGTTCATCCCAGCTCCCATCTGCATTCTGCACACTCAGCACACAGCCAGGCCCTGAGTGAAACTGCCTCAGCCATCAGACTTACAACTTTGCCAGCTCTGGGGACTCTAGTCCTGGCTATTGTATTAGTTTTAGGGGTCCCCAAGACTGTGCATACATTCAGGGATTCGCCAGAGCTCATGGGACTCAGCACATAGCTGCACTTATGGTTCAGGTTTGTTACGTGAAAAGGTATATGATAGGATCGACAAGAGAGAGAGAAACAGGCAGTCTGGAGAAATCATGCCTGGCTTTCCACGCGCTCTCCCGGTAGCGAGGAGACACATGAGGAGCCCAGGAATGTGCTCCTTTTTCCAACAGAGAAAAATTCAGGAAAGGGTATACAATGCTTCTACCCTGGGAAAACAGCTCCCAGGGGTCTTTCTCAGGGCTGGTCATGTAGCCACCCTCCACCCAACAATTCCAAACTCAAAAAAGGAAAGCAGGTATTCAATAGAATTCATGCTGTCTGCACAGTCTAGGTAAAGCAGACCATTTTTATCAGTTAGGGAGTGGGTCAAGTGCCAAGCTTCCAGACACCAGCCAGAAACACACCTTATAAACAGACCCGAATGAAGAAAGCCACACTGGGCCTGCTCTGTTCTCCCTTTTCTGCACATCTCCCACACTGAAATGCCTTCCATTCCCATTTGTGGGGCTATGAACAGTAGAAAAATGATACAGAAAAATTGGACTTTGCCTCCACTTCAGGAATTGTCTCTGCTCTGTAACACTTGAGATGTATTAGCTGTGTGTTTTATCATAGTATTAACTAAAACTGATATGCCCAGTGGGCTTAAAGTTGTCGCAGACCAAAGGGCTGTGATGACTTTAATCCAGGCACTTAAAATGAGGAATTGTGAGTTTAAAGGGAAAATACAATATAACTTTATTTGGAAGCCTTCATCTAAAGATATCACAGTAATTGTTGAATCACTATGCTGTACCTCTGAAACCAGTATAAGGTACATATCAACTACATTTCAATAAAAAATGAAAATGAATATTGAATAAATAAATAAGTCCCATGTGAACTTCCGGGAAGATGGCGGCGTGAGCAGGGCGGCAGAAATCTCCTCCCAAAACTATATAAATCTATGAAAATAAAGCAAATACACCTATTCCTAAAAGAGAGACCAGAACACACAGGAAAGCACACAGCGTGCAGCTACACCCGAGAGGACTCGGCACCCCACAAGGCTGATAAGATACGGAGCCGCGACCCCGCGGCACCCGAGACTCACCTAGCCCAGCGCGCCGGCGGGAGGAGAGAATTCGGAGCCAGGAGGGAGTGGAAGAGCAGGTCCGTGAAATAACCAGCCCCGGTGGTCTGCGCCGGGAGCACTGACACACATCACGCAGTGCATCAGACATTGGAGAGGCAGAAGGTGCAGGTTTTGAGCCGGGAACATGCCGGGACCATGCAGCCAGCGCCCCGGGACAAGAGAAAAGCGTTTGTAGCAGTCTTGCAGGGGCGGGGTGCCCAGCAAGGGAACACCATCACCCCGGCGAGCTCAGCCCAGCAGGCTGGGACTCCTGAGGAACTTTGGACCCCTTGGCTGGTGACTGAGAAAAGGGAGCAGCCACACTAGGGCTTTATACAGAGAACAACAGCCTCCCATTCGTTCCCGCCCCGGCCGGAGCTACAAAGAGCGGCGCGGCTGTGGCTGTGGAATAGAGGAACAACAGCGACACCTACAGCATGCTTACAGAATCCACTCCAGGTGGGTGTTTTTTTTTTCCCTTTCCTTTTTCTTTCTTTTCTTTCTTATTTCTCTCTTTTCTTTCTCTTCCTTCTATTTTTCCTTGTTTTTTTCTTTTTCCCTTTCCTTTTTCTTTCTTTTCTTTCTTTCTTCTTTCTCTCTTTTCTTTCTCTTCCTTCTTTTTTTGCTTGTTTGTTTTTTTTTCTCAGTTTTTTTGTGTTTTTTTTTTAAGTCTTAAAGAGCCCAGCTGACAAATGTGGCACCTACCAGTGACCACTCCTATCAACGTGAAAACACAGAGGAATATGATACAGACAAAAATCACCCAGCAATCCCTGAGAAGGAACCTGAAGGGATGGAAATGCACAATCTTCCTGAAAAAGAATTCAGAATAAAAGTCATAACCATGCTGATGGATCTACAGAGAAATATGCAAGTGCTAAGGGAGGAAGTGAGGGAAGTCAGGAAAGACAATGCAGAAATGAGACAAGCCATCGACAGGCTCAGCAGCAGACGGGACGAGATGCAAGAGACTGTGAATGCAATAGAAATCAGAGAAGAAGAACACAGAGCAGCTGAGGTAGAGAGAGATAAAAGGATCTCTAGGAATGAAAGAATATTAAGAGAACGGTGTAACCAATCCAAACGGAACAATATTTGCATTATAGGAGTACCAGAGGAAGAAGAGAGAGAAAAAGGGATAGAAAGTGTCTTTGAAGAAATAATTGCTGAAAACTTCCCCAAGCTGGGGAAGGAAATAGTCTTGCAGTCCATGGAAGCCCACAGATCTCCTAACACAAGGGACCCCAGGAAGACAACACCAAGACACATAATAATTAAAATGGTAAAGATCAACGATAAGGACAGAGTATTAAAGGCAGCTAGAGACAGAAAAAAGATCACCTTCAAAGGAAAACCCATCAGATTAACATCAGACTTCTCAACAGAAACCTTACAGGCTAGAAGAGAATGGCATGATGTATTTAACTTAACATAATGAAACAGAAGGGCCTCAAACCAAGAATACTGTATCCACCACGATTATCATTTAAATATGATGGAGGAATTAAACAATTTCCAGACAAGCAAAAGCTGAGAGAATTTGCCTCCCATAAACCACCTCTACAGGACATCTTAAAGGAACTGCTCTAGAGGGAAGCACTCCTAAGGCTAAAAAGCTGTCACCAGAGAAACTAAAATCATAGCAAAGAAAGCAGACCATCCAAAACTAACTAAAGGCAAAGAATAAAACACCTAGTATATAAAGAATGGAGGAGAAAGAATAAGATGGGAGAGAAATAAAGAAACATCAGACTGTGTTTACAATAACTTAACAAGAAAGTTAAGTTAGATTGTTAGATAATTAAGGAGTAACCCCTGAACCTTTGGTAACCACGAATCTAAAACCAGCAATGGCAATAAGTACATATCTATCAATAATCACCCTAAATGTAAATGGACTGAATGCACCAATCAAAAGACACAGAGTAACAGAATGGATAAAAAAGCAAGACCCATCTATATGCTGCCTGCAAGAAACTCACCTCAAACGCAAAGATATCCCCAGACTAAAAGTGAAGGGATGGAAAAATATTTCATGCAAACAACAAGGAGAAAAAAGCAGGTGTAGCAGTACTTGTATCAGACAAAATAGACTTCAAAACGAAGAAAGTAGCAAGAGATAAAGAAGGACATTACATAATGATAAAGGGGTCAGTCCAACAAGAAGATATAACCATTATAAATATATATGCACCCAACACAGGAGCGCCAGCATATGTGAAACAAATACTAACAGAATTAAAGGAGGAAATAGACAGCAATGCATTCATTTTAGGAGACTTCAACACACCACTCACTCCAAAGGACCGATCAACCAGACAGAAAATAAGTAAAGACACAGAGGCACTGAACAACACACTAGAACAGATGGACGTAGCAGACATCTACAGAACTCTACACCCAAAAGCAACAGGATACACATTCTTCTCAAGTGCACATGGAACATTTTCCAGAATAGACCACATACTAGGCCACAAACAGAACCTCAGTAAAGTCGAAAATATTGAAATTCTACCAACCAACGTCTCAGATCATAAAGGTATTAAACTAGAATTAAATTTTAGAAAGAAAACAAAAGGCTCACAAATACATGGACACTTAACAACATTCTCCTAATTAAACGATGGGTCAATGACCAATTCAAAACAGAAATCAAAGAGTATATGGAGACAAATGACAATAACAACACAAAGCCACAATTTCTGTGGGACACAGCAAAGGCAGTTCTAAGAGGAAAGTATATTGCAATACAGGCCTATCTAAAGAAAGAAGAACATTCCCAAATGAATAGTCTAAAGACACAATTACTGAAATTGGAAAGAGAAGAACAAATGAGGCCCAAAGTCACCAGAAGGACTGACATAATAAAGATCAGAGAAGAAATAAATAAAATTGAGAAGAAGAAAACAATAGAAAAAAATCAATGAAACCAAGATCTGGTTCTTTGAAAAAATAAACAAAATAGATAACCCTTAGCCAGACTCATTAAGAGAAAAAGAGAATCTACACACATAAACAGAATCAGAAATGAGAAAGGAAAAATAACGACAGATCCCACAGAAATACAAAGAATTATAAGAGAATACTATGAGAATCTATATGCTAGCAAGCTGGAAAACCTAGAAGAAATGGACAACTTCTTACAAAAATACAACCTTCCAAAACTGACGAAACAAGAAACAGAATAACTAAACAGACCAATCACCAGCTACAAAATTGAAGCGGTAATCAAAAAACTACCCATGAACAAAACCCCGGACCAGATGGATTCACCTCTGAATTGTACCAGGCATACAGAGAAGAAATAACACCCATTCTCCTTAAAGTTTTCCAAACAATAGAAGAGGAGGGAATACTTCCAAACTCATTCTATGAAGCCAGCATCACTCTAATACCAAAACCGGGCAAAGACCTCACCAAAAAAGAAAATTACAGACCAATATCCCTGATGAACGTAGATGCAAAAATACTCAACAAAATATTAGCAAACCGAATTCAAAAATACATCAAGAGGATCATACACCATGATCAAGTGGATTCATCCCAGGGATGCAAGGATGGTACAACATTCGAAAATCCATCAACATCATCCACCACATCAACAAAAAGAAGAACAAAAACCACATGATCATCTCCATAGATGCTGAAAAAGCATTTGACAAAATTCAGCATCCATTCATGATTAAAACTCTCAAGAAAATGGGTATAGAGGGCAAGTACCTCAACATCATAAAGGCCATATATGACAACCCCACAGGTAACATCATACTTAACGGCGAGACGCTGAAAGCTTTTCATCTAAGATTGGGAACAAGACAGGGATGCCCACTCTCTCCACTGTTATTCAACATAGTACTGGAGGTCCTAGCCACAGCAATCAGACAAAACAAAGACATACAAGGCATCCAGATTGGTAAAGAAGAAGTCAAATTGTCACTATTTGCAGATGACATGATATTGTACATAAAAAGCCCTAAAGACTCCACTCCAAAACTACTAGAACTAATATCTGAATACAGCAGAGTTGCAGGATACAAAATTAACACACAGAAATCTGTTGCTTTCCTGTACACTAACGATGAACTAACAGAAAGAAAAATCAGAAAAACAATTCCATTCACAATTGCATCAAAAAGAATAAAATACCTAGGAATAAATCTAATGAAGGAAGTGAGAGACCTGTACTCTGAAAACTACAAGACACTCCTAAGAGAAATTAAAGAGGACACTAACAAATGGAAATTCATCCCATGCTCTTGGCTAGGAAGAATAAATATTGTCAAAATGGCTATACTACCTAAAGCAATATACAAATTCAATGCAATCCCTATCAAACTACCAACAGCTTTCTTCAATGAACTGGAACAAATAATTCTAAAATTCATATGGCACCACAAAAGACCCCGAGTAGCCAAAGCAATCCTGAGAAGGAGGAATAAAACAGGGGGAATTATGCTCCCTGACTTTAAGCTCTATTACAAAGCCACAGTAATCAAGACAATTTGGTATTGGCACAAAAACAGACCCACAGACCAGTGGAATAGAATAGAAAATCCAAACATCAACCCAAACATATACAGTCAATTAATATTTGATAAGGGAGCCTTGGATATACATTGGGGAGATGACGGCCTCTTCAGCAGCTGGCGTTGGAAAAACTGGACAGCTACATGTAAGAGAATGAAACTGGACTACTGTCTAACCCCATACACAAAGGTAAACTCAAGGTGGATCAAAGATCTGAATGTAAGTCATGAAACCATAAAACTCTTAGAAAAAAATATAGGCAAAAATCTCTTGGACATAAACCTGAGTGACTTCTTCATGAACGTATCTCCCCAGGCAAGGGAAACAAAAGCAAAAATGAACAAGTGGGACTATATCAAGCTGAAAAGCTTCTGTACAGCAAAGGACACCATCAGTAGAACAAAGAGACATCCTACAGTATGGGAGAATATATTCATAAATGACATATCCGATAAAGGGTTGACATCCAAAATATATAAAGAACTCACGCACCTTAACAAACAAAAAGCAAATAATCCAATTAAGAAATGGGCAGAGGACATGAATAGACACTTCTCCAAAGAACAAATTCAGATGGCCAACAGGCACAAGAAAAGATGCTCCACATCGCTAATCATCAGAGAAATGCAGATTAAAACCACAATGAGATATCACCTCACACCAGTGAGGATGGCCAACATCCAAAACACAAACAACAACAAATGTTGGCGAGGATGTGGAGAAAAGGGAACCCTCCTACACTGCTGGTGGGAATGCACATTAGTTCAACCATTGTGGAAAACAGTATGGAGGTTCCTGAAAAAACTGAAAATAGAAATACCATTTGACCCAGAAATCCCACTCCTAGGAATTTGCCCTAAGAATGCAGCAGCCCAGTTTGAAAAAGACACATGCACCCCTATGTTTATCGCAGCACTATTTACAATAGCCAAGAAATGGAAGCAACCTAAGTGTCCATCAGTAGACGAATGGATAAAGAAGAGGTGGTACATATACACAATGGAATATTATTCAGCCATAAGAAGAAAACAAATCCTACCATTTGCAACAACATGGATGGAGCTAGAGGGTATTATGCTCAGTGAAATAAGCCAAGCCGAAAAAGACAAGTATCAAATGATTTCACTCATATGTGGAGTATAAGAACAAAGAAAAAAACTGAAGGAACAAAACAGCAGCAGACTCACAGAACCCAAGAACGGACTAATAGTTACCAAAGGGAAAGGGACTGGGGAAAATGGGTGGGAAGGGAGGGATAAGAGGGAAAAAGGGGCATTACGATTAGCAGATGTAATGTTGGGGGGGCACGGGGAGGGCTGTACAACTCAGAGAAGACAAGTAGTGATTCTATAGCATCTCACTACGCTGATGGACAGTGACTGTAATGGGGTTGGTGGGGGGGGACCTGATGAAGGGGGTAGTGTAATCACCATAATATTGCTCATTTAATTGTAGATTAATGATATCAAAATAAACTTAAAAAAAATAAGTCCCGTGTGGTACCTGGGACCACCTTCAGGTCTGTGAGAGCTTAGGCAGGGGAACTTCTTGGGGATGCTGAGTACATGATGGGCATTCATTTCACTCAAGAAATCTATTTTGAGGGCCAAATAGGTGCCAGAGGACGTTCTGAGCACAGGTAATACAGCAGTGAACAAAACAGCGAAACCCCTTCCAGGTGTGAGCTTGTGATATTGTGTGAGTCGGGGGACAAGCACAGTAAGTAAACAGGATGAGGAAAATGCTGCGTACCTCTTCTGGGCCAGCAGTGTGCCTCCGTTTCTCCCCTGGTGGGATGTACCCCCCCCCCCCGGACGCTGAGTTGGGGTCCAGGAGAATCCAGGGCATGGGTTTCTTCCTTCCATAAGTAAGATTAATAGCTTCTTGTTCTTCCTGAGCCATGATACAACCAGTGACAACAAAAGACTTGAAGAACTACAGAAATGTAGCCTCCCTGTCAATTCCGACAGGACGTCCCTGCACCGAGCCAGGCTGTTGGACACTGAAGGCAGGCGGCAGTCACAAGACCCACTGCTCTCCCTGCCAGCAGAGGGGTGCCTGTGTACGCAGCTACATGCCTGTGTGTGCGTGCGTGGTCTCTTCCTGCCGCTATGACATCTACCTGCACCACTGCAGTGTTTTTTATTACTCATTAGGAAAATAGTTCCATTCCTCCTCTTCTCCTACCCTACATTCAAAAAAAGAAAGCATAGGGATAGTCCAGAGAAAGTGACAATTCAAAAGGCAGCCAAGACCGAGGAGGGTTTCAGAGGCGATTAACTACTCTGGTTCCTGCTAAACCCTTGGGCGCCCAGCAGTTGGCAGATGTCTAACGCATCAAAAGAATTCATGACACGCAGTAACTTTTGAAAAGTGCCATGCCTTATCTGAATGGTAAAGAACAGGATAGATACCTTCACAGAAATAAGAGAATTAGTGTAGTCACCTAGTTCAGTTGTAAATGCGGAAACCAACATTCAAAAGTCATGTCACTTAAAAACTTCTCCCTGCTTTTTGTTATAGTTATTATTATAAGAACAAGTCAACCCATCCCAGTTACAGCTGGTACCCATATAGGAGCCAAGCTGGAGGTTCAGAAAACCTTTGGAACAGCTCAAGGGCCATCTGTTTGAAAAATGCCATGACAGTGTTGCTTCTAACTTAAAAAAAAATGAAAAACAAAAATAACAGTGTGCTTTTCTAGAAGCCACAGGCATCTGAATAATCAATGATGGTTCTGTAATCTTTGAGTCAAGATCACACTAAAAGTCTCTACTGTTATGATAAATTGTGTAATTCATTTGGTAGGAGGCCAAATGTTTTTACTTGAGCAATTTCTTCTAAATATTATAACTAAAGAACCAGTTTTCAAACACATTATAAAACATCCCCCACCATTTTCCTATCCCATCAGAAGTTTCCCGTAGAGGGCCATGCCGTGAATGCACACTTTGTCGGTGGCATCCTGGCAGGATTCGCTCACATCCCTGCAGCCTTGTTTGCACCTGGGCTTCTGGGTGGCTGTGGTTTGGTTGGCATCAGCCTTACCAGAAGACAAGATCTGAGTGGGAGAAAATGTTTCTTAGGCACCTGCCAGCGTGACTGTGAAGAGAATTGAAATTACCCGCTTGCACTGACCTCTCTAACATCACCATACTCAGAGCAAAAGCTTACCGGCACCAGGCACATAAGAGATCTGTTCCAACATAAGGCATCGTTGCAATATAGTTTGTAAGAGAAATGAAGGCCACAGGTACTAGAATCAATAGGAGATAATTAAAGCAAGCATAATTTGATCCATACACCTAAATGACGTCATATAAGAGAATTGCTATATTGAATTTTTTTTTCTTACAAGTTTCAGCCAAGGTATTTTGGAAGAATACATCTTCCCTGTGACTCAAAGCCATCTGGTCGTATCACCTTAAACCACAGTCTCTTACCACGCCCAACCTCTATCCCAATGCCAATCATCAAATACCTCAGCCCTGTAATGAAAAATAATTTGTTAAGCTCTCAGAAAAGCAGGCGTATGTACATTCATCAGAAAGAAGGAAAATAGGAAAGCACCATAGAACCTGCTTACCTGGCAGTAAGCTTTTCACCGTTTTCTCCCCCTCCATCCACATTATTGTCCTGACCCACTGTGACTGCACAGGCAGGAAGCTTTTAGCTGCCAGCACAGAGGAAGTGCAGCACCAGCCGGTGGGCTTCCAAGCACAGCAGAGGGCACAGAGCTGCTGACAGTGCAGTTCTGGGCCACCCCAAAACCACCCGCAAAGACAGGGGACCCAGGATTATTTGAGGCATCTGACAAGAAGAACCTTTGAACAATTTTTAAGCAAAGAAGGCATATGAGAGCAATAACACATGTGAATAGAATGGAAAAATATCATTTCTTTAAAGATTATGACTTAGATTAATTCATTAGTTTTGTTTTAAAAAGTCAGGATAGCAATCTGTGTCCGTCAAAGTTGCTCAGAGACCCTTTTGTAAAAAGCGAGTGTCAGAAACTAAAACACAGACCCATTACTTGGGAGGTTACATGGCTTCAAGGGAGCTCTTGTAGCAAGTGGATTTTACAGACAGGAAGGGTTTATATTAACCTAATAATACTAAAAATAAAAAAATATTTTGCATCAATAGTATGAAATTCTGAAGACACAAGCTGGGATGCCCATCATGACACTAATTTTTGCTAAATATTTCAAGATTGGTAGAATGATCTGTATTATTTTAAAAAGCATTTTAGATAACTTGATTTCTCCTAAAAAACAAAAACGCTATCATTATGCACTAGAATAAAAGATTTTTTAAATTGCAGTAATTTTTTTGATTGAGTTACAAGTCATACTGTTTCAGATATGAGAACACTAATTTTAACATCAGACCTCAAGGGCAATAATCTTTACAAAGTTGTCTCAGGCCCACACTATTTGCAGTGGAAAAAAAAGAATAAGTCCACAAAACTCCAGGGGCTCAAATAAAATTACTCTCTCACCCCTTTTCTCTCTGGGGATTCATAGATAGATATTTAAATTAATGTTGTACGCAGAATGTGGCACATCTGTCTCCAAAGATGGTGCCCCAATATCCATGCCTTCTGGTATTCATGCTCTTTTGCAATCTCTCCTTGAATCTAGTCTTACTTTAAATCAATAGAAAGTGTCAGAAGTGACACTGAGTGATATCTATGGCTAGATCGCAGAGGAAAGCTTGGATCTTTTGGAATGCCTGTTCTGGGGGATGCCAGATCCCATGTGAGAGGCCCAGCGGCCCCAAGGTCTATGAGTTATGAGGAAGCCCAAGATTGCCACATAGCATGGCCACATGACCACACGGTCACCCATCCAGTTGTTCCAGCCAGTCCCTGCCCAGGCACCAGACACAGAGGTGAGACATTTACATGACTTCCAGCCCAGTCCAGCCTCCAGAGGTCTTCAGCCCCAGCCATTCCCTGCCTGTGACTGCATGAAAAACCTCAAGCAAAGTTCTGCTAAGCCTAGCTAACCAACAGAAACAGGAAAGATAATAAGTTATTGTTTAAGTCACTAAATTTTGGTGGTGTCTCTTACATAGCAATAGATATTTGGAATACTTTTTATGTAAAATAGCAGTAAGCCACCTATTTAGGTTGATATGATAAGTATCCACAAGCAACACACTCCTGATGGAAAACAATGACTTCTGATTCTCACTGTGGGATATCTCCAAATTGCCTCCAAAAATTTCAAGAATATTGGGAACATTTTAAATAATCTTAAAATACAACTGATTTTAATTCTTTATTTTGAAAAAGATATATAACATGCAGTTCCTTCCAAAGGGGATTAAATAAAAAGAAGTCAACAGTATCTAAGGCAATTATACTTGAAAATCAGTAGTGTATTTTAAAAGGTGGAGTCACCTGTCTTTACATGAGTCCCTCACTGAAAAATTTCTAGAAACAGGCAATCCCCCCACTATGATTTCCAGAGCCTCGAGGCCTCAAAATGTGGGCTGCATGCCATGTGCCACCTGTCCCCTGGGATCTGAATCAGCACCTGCAGTGTAACAAGATCTCCAGGACATTTGTATACCCATTAAAATTAAAGACACTCTGGTATAGAGCAGTGGTTCCCAAAATTGTCTGCATATGAGAAGTGTCTGGGAATCTTAAAAATTCCAAAATCCAGGTCCTACAGTCACAGGCACTGATGGTTGTAAAGCCTACTAGATGACTCCAGATGACAGCCATGTCTGGGAACCACTGGTCACTCTAGATAGAGCCATGGTTCCCAAACTTGGCCACACAGTGGAGTCACCAGGGGAGAATCAAAGAGCACGAATGTCTGTTTCTACCGCGAGAGGCCGATATATCTGGTCTCAGGTGTGACATGGTGTCTTGCTAATGGGTTTCAGCCCCGGGCAAGTTTGCTGTGGATCAATGTGACCAAAGAAATTGACAGCAAAACGTTCTTTGGGGTGAAAGGGTTTACTACCCGGCTTGTTCTCCCTGGGGTAGGTCCAGCACTAGCGTCTCTGACTCCGCCCAGAGCACTGGGCCAGCTCTCTATAGAGCACAATAATAGCTTATTGCCTAAAGGTGTGGAAGCAGTAGCCTAGCAACAGGCCAGTTACATCATCAGGTGGTTTAAGTTCAGTGAGGATCCTGGCCATAAGAACCCCAACTTCCCCACTCATGGGCTTTGGGACATTTTAAAAGCTCCCCATGACTTTCATGTGCAGCAAAGTTTGAGAACAGCAGACCTAGAGCCTGGCACAGAAGGGTTCAAAACCTGCTAAACCTACACCACTCTTTCGGGAAGAGGGTTTGAAAGTCAATGCACGTTAATTAAAATGAACAGTTGGCCTCACAGCTTCCAGCTAACTCACCAGGCATATGACAGCATCAGGCCGGCTGACGTGAGGGTCTGCCAAATCTCGTGTGTCCCCATGAGCTCTCCTGGCACTTTCCTCTAGCACATTTCTCTTCTCTTCTGTTGGGCAAGTTTCAAATGATTAACGATGTGCATCTGCTCTGCATTCTGAGCAAATAGCTTCACCTTCAAAAATAGAAATAAAAACAAATGATGTCATTGCCTCTGTGAAGACAATTAAGCAAATCAATTTCAGAGCCTAACCCAGCAAGGAAAGTCAGGAAACCACTAAGAATTCTGTGTGCCTTCAGGGCCAACACCAACTACAAATATTACAGCTCGATTGTAAGGCAGAAATCGCAGGGGACTTCTAGAGGAAAAAAAAATAGAGCTATAAATTAGCTTCCAGAAAGAAAGCAGAGCAGGAAGAGGTTGGTTTTATTTTTATATATAAGCATACACATATGTATGCTTCTTTATACAGATGGAAAAGAGGATCAATTTTATAGAGAGAACCAGATAGGGCTCTAAAACATGGTATAGCTGCTTAAAATCTGCCCTTGAAATCTTTCTAAAGCAGTAATTCTGAACCCTGGCTGTTTATTAGAGCCACCTGGGGAATCTGAAGTGCAAACAGGTGAGTTACACGGGACCTTCTGGGAGCAAAAGCATTAACCTGGCACTGGTATTAGCCCAGGTGATTCTATTATTGGTCAGGTTGGCAACCACTGATCTAGAGAGAATGAGAGATAAAACTCACAACCTCAGGACGCTGAGTTAAAATCCCAGGAGCTTTAATGCCAAGAAGCCACCTGGTGGTGGACAAGGCTGGTCTGAGTCAAATGTCCCTTAACTTTCTAAGAAGTCATTAGGGCTAGAAAGCCTAAGATCATGTCTAAGCCACCTCTTACTAAACTTTGTGTTTGATAAGATATATATTAATATTCTAAACATTCTGTCTTCTCCATTTTTTGGTTTTACAAAATTGAATATCTCCTTTCTGTGATATATATACATATGAGAGTCCAAACACACATATATTCCATTATTAGTGAAGAGACTTAGAACATTCTGAAGGGCACAAAAGACAGATGTAAAGAAAAGTGACTGGTTTTTAAACCAGTAATTCTGAATTGACCTGCCATCACTTTGTGGAGTTATGCAACTGAGTCACCTGCCCACAGTGGAGGTGAAGGTGAGACACACTTTCAACCCTTGCATGTTGCTTGGAACCTCTGACAAAGTGTTAAGGCATTTGCTGCATTGTAATCAATAGTAAGCAAGTCCTTTTACCTCCAACAGACTTCACTCCAAGGACAGAGACCTAGGCTCATTAACAACAATAACCCAGACTAGGTAAGACATTGCTCAGCTACTAGGAAGTCAATAACTTGTTGAACAAATGAATGAATAACAGCCACACGAACGCTAATACCCCTGTCTTGCCTGAGGGTTTCAGCCCTGGGCAAGTTCACTATGGATTCAGTGAGACCGAGGAATGCCAATGGAACATTCTTGAAAGGGTTTATACCTGGCTTTATCCTCCCAGCAGTAAGTGGAGCACTAGAAACAGGTCTGCATCCAGCGGTCTACAGGTCCATAATCCACCTCCATCCCTGCCTCCGCCCAGAGCACTGGGCAGAGCTCTTTATATAGTGACTCAGTCAATAACCACTTACTGCCTATAGGTGTGGAAGCAGTAGCCTAGCAGCAGGCCAGTTACATCATCAAGTAGTTTAGGGGCAGGTGAGGATCCTGGCCATAGGAACTTCCATTTTCCCCACAATCCCTCTGTTTAAACAGCCTTTGGGTTTAAATGGTTTCCTTCCTTATGTTTCAGAGACAAGCGACCTGGCTTCTAGGACTAGCTTTGTCATTAACTACTAATGACTTTGAGCAAGTCACTTTTCAGGAAAAGTGTGTTCCTCAGGAATAGAAATATCCTCTGACTTACAATTTTCAGTTCTGCAGTCAAAGAAATTGATGAGTAGCATATCTTAAATACTTACAAGAATGGTATAGTCACTGTGGAAATCAGATATCAGTTCCTCAAAAATTAAACACAGAATTACTGTATGATCCAACAATTTCCACTTTTACATATGTAACAAAAAGAATTAAAAGCAGGGACTCAACAGATGCTTGTACACCAATTTTCACAGCAGCATTATTCACTACAGCTAAAAGGTGAAAACAACCCACATTTCCATCGACAGATAAATGGATCCAAAAAAAATGTGATCTATGCACACAATGGAACGTTATTCAGCCTTGAAAAGGAATGAAATTCTGATATGAGTTACAACATGGATGAACTTTGAAGACAGTATGCTGAGTGAAATAAACCAGCAATGAAAGGACAAATATTATATAATCTCATTTATATGAGGTACCAAGAGCAGTGAAATTTATAGACAGAAGTAGAGTACATGTTGCCAGAGATTGAGGAAAGAGGGAATTCTTGTTTAATAGTAAATTCTGCACCCAAGTTCAGTGTGTGTCTTTTTTTCCTACACCAACGAGCAATGTTCAATTCTGACACTATCTAGAGACAGCATCAAATTCCACAGCTTAAGGTCTCAGTCCCACAAAACTGTCCTCCTCCCCTTTTACACGCCAATCACGAGCTGAGATTGTCACCTCTTGTGCTGCCAAGTGGCTACAGATCTCAGGTTCCAACAATCCCCACCTCGGGTTCCATTAATTTGTGAGAGCAGCTCACAGAACTCAGAGAAACATTTTACTCATTAGATCTGCCAGTTTATTATGAAAGGATGTAACTCAGGAATACCCGATGGAAGAGACGCACAGGGCAAGGTCTGGAGAAAGGGCACAGAGTTCCCATGCCTTCTCTCCAGATGCCACTCTCCCCACATCTCCACACCTTCGCCAATCCTGAAGCTCTCCAAACCTCATCTTTTTGGGTTTTTAAGGAAGTTTCATTTATAAGCATGGTTGATTAAATCATTGGCCATTGATCATTGGGGAACCTCCAGCCCCTCTCCCCTACCCAGTGGTCAGAGCAGGGTGGGAATGAAAGTTCCAACCTTCTAATCACATGGTTGGTTTTTCTGGAACCCAACCCCCATCCTTAAAACAAGAGACACCTTTATCGGCTGTCATCACTTAGGAAATTCCATGGGTGTCAGGAGTTCTATGCCAGAAACGGGATGAACACCAAATACAGATTTATGATAAATCACAGTATCATAAATGGTTACAGAATTTCAGATTGGGGTGATGAAAAAGTTCTGGAAATGGATATCGGTAGGATTGCACAACACTGTGAATATACTAAATGCCACTGAATTTTACACTTAAAAATGGCTAAGATGGTAAATTCTGTTATTTATGTTTTACAAAAACAAAAAAACAAAACAAAACAATAAAAGCCCAAACCAGGCTTTGGCCAAGGGGGCAGCATCCTCGGGGTGCTTCTTAGACTGCCGCTGGCGAAGGCTGGGTTAGCTCTAGCACTGCCCTCACCTCGGATGGCAGACAATCGCCGCCGCTCCGCTTTTTGTTCAGTGGTGCGAACCTACCTGGAGTGGGCGAAGGGACGAGGGTTGAATACAGTTGTAAATTAGAAGTAAACCCCAGGAGAGGAACAATTCTTGGGAAGTGTCTGCCCCCGCAACTCCGCAGGCTGCAGCGGGAAGACAGTGCCCGCTCTGCCCCCAGGTCCAGGGCTGCCCTAACCTAGCCTCGCTGCCTCAGATGCACCAGCACTGCGGGAGCTTCGTGCACTTGGCTGTCCCTGACGGCGCCACACAGGCCAGCAGCTGAGCCACCGCAGCTGAGCTGAGCGGCAGGGAGCCAGCAGCGAGCTGCACCCGCGCGCCCCCTTGTGGCCGATGGGGCTGTTTGCAGAGGTGTTGACCTAGGTTCGACAGGTGGGTGGGACAGAGAAAGGGCCTGACGAAACTGTGCATTCCAGACCTGCAGAGGCTGCAGCTATCCTGTCCTTTGTGTGGAGAAGACAGTGCGTGTCAGGGAGCCAAAAACCAGAAATGACTAACCAGCAACTTTCATCTGAAAATTAGGTGAAAGAACAAGGAAAAGAATATGGATTCTATTCTTAGTAACTTCCATGCAACTTATTTCAAGAGAGTATCACTATTCATATACAATAATTTTTAAATTTAAAAAACATCTCAATTGCGTGTAATAGATTTTTAAACTACTCAGCTTCAAAGCCAGAAGTCACAGTGATGTTTTGGGCAGAAAGCCCTGAATGAGAGACCTCACTGCACCCTTTCATCTGCATCAGAACTGAAGGACAAATAACTTTGTAGGGCTCTTAAAACAGAGAGGCTGAGCTCCCGATGCACTGTTGGCTGTAACTAAGGGCAGTAAAAGGTCTTGGCTAGGATGCAACTGCTTCTCATGGTACTTTGCACTTCGCAAATGTAGCAAGTTTTTGGAGAGCCCAAATCTCCATATATATAATTTAGTTTTCTTCTATAATCACAGGAAAGAAATAGCAAAGATGTGGTTACATTGTCTAGGTAGCACGCTCCCTGAGTTTCTTCTGTACAGCTTCATATACTGACCACATAACTGACAAAAAAAATACAGTCTTTTATTATTAAAGAGTGAAATCTGCCATCTCCATCAATTACATCTCTACTTCTGTGAGATGTTTAAACTATCAGCCCCATTTTCCTCCAAAAAAAAATTCACTAAGCTCTTCTTATGTGCCAACTGCGTGTTCTTTCCAGAAGAAATCTACCTTTCTTAGCCTGGAGGTAGGATGCTGGTGATTAGCCATGGATGGAAGTCTGCAACCCCACCAGGCTGATTCTACCCCTTGACCCAGTAGGATAGGTACATGGCCTAGTATTGTCAGTGATGCCCAAATTTAGAAAGAGGGAGAATAGGTGGTGTAAACATCAGGCAGGAGAAGAATGAGCTGCTTGTAAAATTACATGTGTATCCACGTCATTAAGAGGAGAAGGAGGAGGAGGGGCACAGCAGTGAACTTGAGAAGCAGGATAACTTGGTGCTGGGAGGAGGTTCTGGGTTGGACTGCTGGGGATCAACTACCTTGTGTGACATTGGGAAGGCTACTCAGTATCTCTGTGCCTACATATCCTCAATCTGAAGGTAGGAAGTAGCATCTTTTTCATTGAGTTGTCAGAAGGATTAAATACAGTAAATGTCAGCTGTGTCAAAACCTTGATCCTGATGTATTTCTGCTCAGTGAAGGGTAGGCACCACTTCATTTGGCTTGATATACATGAAGAAAAGAGTTTCCATTCTGAAGCTGGTTTTCTTGGGAATATTAATAAACTGTTAGCAATAGAAATAAAAAATACATTCAATAAATAAGTATGTGGCCATAAAGAATTGGCTAAGAGATTTAATTTTACAAGTAAAATAGTATAAATGAAAAATTCACTGATTTAGGATTCAGGTGAAGTATTCAACATAGTTCCATAGTTGTTTATTTTAAAGCATCATGTATTAAGTAGATACCCACCTCTAATTCCTTAATATGAATATTGCAATTTTTAACTATTAAATTCGCACTTCAATTATACTTTTAATCTCTGACCTAAACAAATTATGTTGTTTGTAAATGAAACTGCCAATGAAAAACTGAAAGTAGGGCATATATTTAATTGACATATTTGTTTAGGCAGTTAAGCACCTATAAAATAGGTAAGTATACCCAAGTGTCAGAAGATTTGGGGTGGGGAGGATTTTAATATTTTGGCTACCATCAAGATATTGATTGTTAACTCTTGCATTAAAATTAGTGCAGAAAATTAGCGTGTCCAGGGCAGGGACTCTTAACCTTTTTTTGTGTTCCATAGACCACTCTGGCAGCTAGGTGAAACCCCTCATCAGAATAATGCTTTTCAATGACTAAAATAACCGTTTTTTACATAGAATTATAAGTGAGAAACTAAAAATTAGTTTGGACTGTAAAAATCTGCCTTGCCATTCAAAAGCCTGAAAGCCAAGTGCAAAATTAACACAAAACAGTATCTCTCCCAGAACACACTTGAGTTCTAAGTGTCATAATAACCCTGCTTTCTGACTAAGGCAGAAAATGTGTTTTCTAAAATTAAAAATTTAGAAACTTTGCAGTTTGAAACTATCCATAAGAATGAAATATTCCACCTTTGCCTGGAGAACTTCAGTGGCTTGACACAGAAAAGCAGCCTCAGTTTACATCCTTTACAACCCAGTGCAGTTTCCCATAAGGGTTTTCCAGACGCAAAATTCTACCTCTATTTTAACATCATAGTTTCCAAGGAAATAGGACCCTGGGTCCACTTGGTAGTGTAGGCTGCCATTGACTGCGTGTTGAGAGACAGCCTTGCTCTGCTTTGAGCCTACCAAAACACTGCTCATTCAGTTCCACCTGAACTCCACCCTGCCGAGAATCCCCTAGTTCTATCGTTTCCTTTTTGGGGGAGATGCCACACAGTTTCTCTGGTGCGCAATCTCCCACATTGCCTTGGCTGATAAACCTGATTTTATCGGACCAGTGCTTCTGGTGGTCTTAAGCAAACTGGGCAAGGACCCAAGGGAGACCATTCGGATTAAAATTCAGTCTGTTCCTTGGCCCTCAAAGTTTAAAAAGCATGGGCTACAGAGGAGTACCAGTGAGGTGAGTCACCAGGTAACAGTAGTCTACAAGCATCCTTAGCCAAGGGTTGGGGCCATAGCCAAAGAGGAAGAGGAGACAGAACAGACCAGAGCAGATGGGAGCTACTGCGAGGCTGAGCTGGGACTCCTCTGAGGAGCCGCGCTCACGGTGAGCGCTCCGGAGGGACGAGCGCACACGGAGTGAAGAGACTGCGGACGCAAGAAGGGAGATCCCCACCACCGCCCAACGTCAGCCTGCAGCTGGTTTTGTGGCTCTGGGAAGAGGATGGTAAATTCCACTGCGGCATTCTAGTGTATGGTCCCGTTATTTGTTAAAAGTTCTAATTTTATTTTTGGAGAGCCGTTTCTTGTAATTAGTTTAAAGCTGTGCTCAAGCGCGGGTTTCTGCGTCACTCAAAAGTTCGGGGTCCTAGTCTGAACCTGTGGGGCGGGGTAAGAGCTCCGTGCTAGAGAATCCAGAGGAGGCGCCCAAAGGTGCACGTTTTTTGTTGGTTTGGTTTGGTTTGAGTGGTGGTCGTTTTGGAGGGAGGGCAGCAGAAGCGGTTATCTTTGAACTGAGACAGGAGGCCAGAAACGCTCGGCATTAGAGTCAGAGAAAGACGAGGCCCCCAGGCCGGGTGGACGCTCTGGGGAGCCGGACCAAAGCGCCTTCCTCGTCGAGTAGCCGCCACGGTGCAGGACGCTGGGGAGGAGAGGAAACGGCTCCCTGGCGCTCGGGGAGTGGCCCTGTGTGGCGCGGACCGGGCCCGGCAGGAGCGCGGGGGCAGAGGGCGGACCCCGCCGACCGCCTGAGTTCCGGGGACGCGGGAGGCGCAGAGGCGTGGCTCTGCGCATGCTCGGCTCGCGGCCCTCCGCCGTCGGCCCGGCTCGGGAGGCGCTGTCTACACCGGAGCCACAGATGGTGCAGGTGGGGGGCGCCCGCCCGGGGGCCGGGGAGCAGCGCGGCGCGAGCACGGCCCTGGAGTACGCGCCTTGGCACTGGACCCTAGCGCTGCTCTGGCTGGTGGCGGCCGCGGGCGGCCCCTCCCAGAGCCGATGGCCAGTGCCCTACAAGTGAGTGTGCGCGGGCGCGGGCGCGCTCACGGCGGGCGGGCGGGTGCCGGGCTGGGAATCCACGCCGGCGCGCCCCTAGAGCCCCAGTCACGCCGCTGTGCGGAGGCGGTGCCCGGGACAGTCCGCGCGTAGTGGGGAACCCAGCTGGGGTGATCGGGGGTGGAGTCGCTAGCTGCTTACCGCCCTGGGGCCTTCCTCTCGGGCTAGTTATCTCGAACCATGGAGGAAAAGGGGAGTAATGTTATTTTTATTGAGTGACTTCTAGGTACAAGTAACTGACTAATTTGGGGAGACCTTTACTATCGCATTTATTAATTTACGCACTGTCATTAGTTACCTGAGTGCGTAAACTTTGGCATAATGTACAGCATGACCAACTCGCCTTGGTTCGCCGGCACTTAACCTTTTTAAGCACTAAAAGGCCCGCATCCCGGGAATGCCGGCTCGTTGGTCCCGGGCAAACCGGAAAGATCGGTGATCGCTGTCTTCTGCCTGGCGATAGGACGCTGGTCATAGTCGAAGACGGAGACTGCAAACCTATGAAGCCGATTGGAGCCTTTGACCTAGAAAAATATTTACACAGTCTAAGATCGTCAGATGTCTAAACAAAGAAAACCTGGTGTCAATATCAGGCCGGATGACAAAAATAGTGCGTTGGAAGGCAGGATAACCAGTGGTCAGAAGCGAGTTTCGGGTTCCGAAAGCTGCGGATCGAGGGACGTTCCATCACTAGCTGTGTGATACTGGGAAAGTTACTCAGTATCTCTAGGCCCACACGTCCTGAGTTAGAAAGCAGGAATAGTCGGGGTACTTACCTCGGGTTTGTTGGGAGAATTAAATATAGTAAATGCCAGCTATTGTCAAGCGTGGATATTGGTGTATTCTGCTTACTGAATGGTTTGCACCGCCTGTTTTGCTCGATATACATGAAAAGAGAAATTTAGGGTTGAAGCTGGTTTTCTCGAAAAAAGGGGTTAAAATGTTCATAAGAAGTAATAAATAATGAAAAGGTTGTAAATCCAAAACTACTTGATTTAAAATTGGGACAAAGTAAACTATGACGATTTTGTGTTTCTTGAAAGGTTTCAAGTGTTGAGTACCTGCCTCCAATTCCCTCAACTGAATATAATAAAATTTAAGTTTACACTTAAATTATGCTTTTGAAATTACCTTTGACCTAAAATAGATTTTACTGTGGGCAAGTGAAACCTGTATATAGTTACATTATTTGTTTAAACCAGCTAGCACCTAAAAAAAGAGTTACGTACACTTACATCTTGTAAACTTAGGAGAGGGTTGTTAATATTTTTCGCTGAGGTCAAGATTGTTAACTTTTTAAAATAGAATTTTTGTTATTGTGCTAAAATTGTGGAACAATAATTCCCTCTAAAACCTTAAGGATCTAGGACTCTTAGAGGACAGGTAGAGGCAGTTTCTTTCGTCTCTATCCCAGTGTCAAGTAAGAAGGGAACCAGTAAGTGTTGTCACACTGAATTCAGCCACTGCACCCCCTGTAGTCCTATGGCCTTGGCCCTCAAGCAGCTTTCTTTTCTTGTTACCTTATTATAACCTAACTGACCTCTCACCCTTAGTTTGGCTCCAATCCCCACCTTCTTATAATTCATAAAATAAAGTTTGTTTTTTTAGCAAATTCAGCCCTATCGGATGTGCTACTTAAAATCCCTGGCTTTTCCCCGACCCCTCCCCAGGACTCCCTGGGGTGCGGTTCTCACTGCCCCCCATCTGCTTTCCCACTCCTGTGTGGAAGCTGGAATTCCAGTCTTACCTACAAGGATACTCTTCCTGGGTGTCGTGTCTGTTTTATAGTACTTACTGTTTTTTCTCTTTTCCTGTGCTAACCTTTTAAAGTATTTGAAAGACCTTGGCCAGGTCTTCACTCTTTTCTTTGCCCTCCTCACCCCTACCCATCCCACACCAGGTAAAAATGACTTCTCCCTCTTTTGTGCCTACAGGACTCTGTATATTTCTTCAGTTTAGCACTTACCACACTACACTTCATTACTATTTAGTGTCTTCCTACCCGAAGCTCCTTGAGGTAGGGCACATTTTAATTTTTGTCTCCCTCCTTCTTAGAACAGTGTCCTACCCACAGTAGATCCTCAATGAATATTGGTTGAAGGAGTGGTTGGTTAATTCTTAAGAAAATATATTCTATTTAATCGTAATTGTCTTCAAATAATCTTAAGGTATGTATTGTTTGGGAAAAGAAATATAATTTGAAAAATATCCCTTTATTAAGTAAATATGTGTCTACTAGCTAAGATCTGGAGTTATAAACATTTAAAAATATGGTCCGTGTCTTCAAAATTCTCATAGCAGAAGTAGGGAACAGGGAAGCATCCATTTATCAAAGTGCTTTTAATATCTCATTTGCTATTGAGGCATCATTGGAATTTGTTCCCAGGACAACAGATAAAATGTATATTTATATATACCAGTTGAGCTTCAAATGTTTTTCCAAAAATGTTATTGACAGTGAAATTAAAACCTGTTCTAAAATGTGTGAGAAGGACCAAATTCCTGTTAGAATCTAAATTGATGGTTTCTTCTTTTAGACGCTTTTCCTTCCGTCCAGAACCAGATCCTTACTGTCAAGCTAAATATACTTTCTGTCCAACTGGCTCACCTGTCCCAGTTATGAAGGGTGATGATGTCATTGAAGTCTTTCGGCTACAAACCCCAGTGTGGGAATTTAAATATGGAAACCTTCTGGGACACTTGGTAAGGCTGCATCTTGCTCTCATAATTGTAGTTAATTGAATGATTTAATTATCAAGTGGATTTGAGGGAATAATCACTATTCAAAGTGCTGATTAAAATGAGTAGTCAAAAAAATATTACTGGGTTTTGTGATCTTGATAATAACAAATGCAGTTGTTTACATCCCTTTTAATATTCCTTATCTAAACCCAACTCCTGTACCCGGCTCCTGGAAAGTAAGAAAGGGAGAGGCTCAGAGGAAGCAGCAAGCCAGGTGGGAAACACTTCATTTCCCATCCGTGTTGCACACACTTATCCCAGGTTAGCTCACCATTTCAGCCTTTCATCACTTTGCGAGGTACATGGCGTTCCTTCCTGAGCCTACCACAAGGCTTCTCCTCATTCTGAGCTATAAGGAAA
Organism: Smutsia gigantea; assembly: GCA_032199065.1. NCBI lineage: Eukaryota > Metazoa > Chordata > Mammalia > Pholidota > Manidae > Smutsia > Smutsia gigantea. The sequence goes on along the minus strand of JAVSCE010011750.1, from coordinate 81,623 downwards.
TTATGAGCATGTCCACATAGCATTCATCCTTACTGAGATGAGCTTCAGTGGCCAAAACCAGAGTGGATGAGGGCCAGAAGTTTGAGGAGCCACAGAGTGGACGTGAGAATAGCAACAGGAGAGGACCAGCTGAGAACTTATTCTACTTCATGTGCAGTGGTGGTGTATCACATTTTCTCCCATCTGGTGCCCAGACCAGCTACTGCACAAATGCTTTTATACATGTATGATCTTTACACAGAAAATTATGCATGATGCCATTGGGTTCAAGAGTACTTTAACTGGCAAGAACTACACAATGGAATGGTATGAGCTTTTCCAGCTTGGAAACTGCACATTTCCCCATCTACGACCTGAAATGAATGCTCCTTTTTGGTGTAATCAAGGAGCTGCCTGCTTTTTTGAAGGAATTGATGATGCTCACTGGAAGGAAAATGGGACATTAGTTCTAGTAGCAACCATATCAGGTAAGTTTCAAAAATATGGTAGTATTTAATGATTGCATCAGCATCCAAGGGAAAGAAATTATTTCATTGAGGCATTTCAGTAATGTGATACTTTTTAGAGGTTAACTTATAAAATATACTTCTGGAACCACCAACCTTTGACCCACACTATTACTCATGCAAAACTTCACCTACAGGAGATGAATAGCCTAACTCCTCTATTCCCATGAAAAATAAATGAAATGATAAACTGCTTTCTGCAGTTAAATTGAACCTTCTAAATAAAGTAGTGGGAAATCCATAAAATGCCTGAGAAAATATTACTAGAGGACTAATTAGTATCTTAAGAAAGACTTGCAGTGATGATAAATTAAAATGCTTTTGCATCAAGAAATAATACAAGCTACCACTCACGTGGACATACTCTGGGCCTGGCAGTGTTCTGAGTACTTTACACATGTCACATCATTTATTATCACAACAACCCCAAGATAGTTATTTTCCCCATTTTACAGATGGGGAAACTGAAGCACAAAAGAAGTGAAAAATAACACAACTAATAAATGGAACTCCAACCCTGGCAGTGAAGCCCTGTTGACCATTTTCTTAACTACTTCACTACATTGCCTCTCACAACATATATGATCTTACCCATTTGAGGACCCTTAAGCAATTTAAATATTTTATTGCTGAGATTTTCTATTATTTTGGATGTATTGGAAAGTTGTTTTGAAACAGTTGGAATTTTGCTGCATGTGTGTGGAACACTGAGACCAGTATCCCTGTTTTAAGAGTAAAGGCTGCATATTATTTCACAATTTTAATTTCATAAAAGTAATAAGGACACCCACTCTGTTCATTTCATATGACATGAAGTATTGATATAATGAACTCAATTTGGAGCAACCTAAGAAAGGTTCACACACGGTGACAAAATAAACGTTGAGGCCAAGCTCTATTAGGCATTATAAAGGCCTAGTAAGGTTTGTAACCATGCAGAGTATGATGTTTTGTTAATGTTTGGAGAGAGTCCTTGGTCTGGTACAAGGTAGTAAGGAGAGAGAGAGACATTCTGGAGTGTATAGTCTTCGAACTTGACTAAAAACATTTCGTTTAATTGATTCACTGGAAGAATTTGTGTGGTCAGTTGGAAGGCTACAAGCAGAATCTCAGCAAGTACACAGAGAAAAGGGAAATACCGAACATTAAAGGTGGATGGCGTTTAGTGCTTTTACTAGTAACTAACATTAGTAGGCCAACCTTCTAGTTCTGTTCATACTGTATGCATTCCATACTTTGCAACAGAAAAGCTCATTTCACCCACTTTAATTCTTGAACTCTCTTTGCCCCATTCACTTCCTTATCTAATTTTTTCCTTGCTTGCTTTCTGTCTTTTGCCTCTGAAGATTTGTTGAGTGGGGTAGAGAAAGAGGGCTTCTGTATGTTGCTTTTGACTATAGTTTATAGAATTAGTATGTAAGACATCTCTTTATACACATATCTAATGTTTGTAGTTCAGAAATACCTTGTGCCCTGAACGATAAAAATTGGCTGAGCTTGGATTCCTATTATAAGATGCAGATTTAGAAATAAAAAAAAACTTGTTTATTATTTATGTATATTCATGGCCTTAATCAGGTTAAACATTTTACTTAAAACTACCATGAGGAGGTTTGATGTTCACAAAGGTTTTTGCTTTTTGTTTTAACTAGGGGACACATTTAACAAAATGACAAAGTGGGTAAAGTGGGACAATGAAACAGGGATTTATTACGAGACATGGACTGTCCAAGCCAGTCCAGAAAAAGGGGCGGAGACATGGTTTGAATCCTACGACTGTTCCAAATTTGTATTAAGGACATATAAGAAGTTGGCTGAACTTGGAGCAGAGTTCAAGAAGATAGAAACCAACTATACAAGAATATTTCTTTACAGTGGAGAACCTACTTATTTGGGAAATGAAACATATGTTTTTGGGCCAACAGGAAACAAGACTCTTGCTTTAGCCATAAAAAAATTTTATTACCCCTTCAAACCACACTTGTCAACTAAAGAATTTCTGTTGAGTCTCTTGCAAATTTTTGACTCAGTGATTATACACAAACAGTTCTATTTGTTTTATAATCTTGAATATTGGCTTTTACCTATGAAATTCCCTTTTGTTAAAATAACATATGAAGAAATCCCTTTACCTAATAGAAACAAAACATTTTCTAGTCTATAAAACCTTAGTTCTACTGCTTTTTTATCTTACACCAGCATATTGGTTTTTCAGGGAGTGGTTTTACATTTGTGGATTTCTTAGGCTTTTCTTCTTTGGAGCAGAATGGTAAAAAAATGCACATGGGCATAATTGCTGCATAGTATAATCTCAGGACTTTTCTTTTTAAAGAAGCTAGAACTCTTGTTATATTGGCCTTGCTGTATGTGAGCACATTGGGTGATCTTGATTTTAATCTGCAAGCCTTTGTTAATATGAATTATGGTTCACAATCGGATTTATAAGATCTTTTGGCCTAATATCTTAAATTGTGGATATGATGTGCTGAGATTTAAAAAATACCCTCAGTGACATTTTCATGATGGGAGCTACCTTTTTCAGTTATAGTAGTTGTGCTTTTTCATTGAAGTACTTTTTGGTAGTTTATCACCCAACTTTACAGTTTGGGAACCAGGTCTAGTAGCTTGATTTTGTTGCATTTACTTAACTTTTAAGACTAATTTGGACACTATAGCTGGAATGATTGTGGTAAATCCAGATGTGCTAAAGACAGTGTTAGAAAGTGCTAGTTTCTGGCATTTTAGAACAAGCCAGTAAGCTGGCATTTTGTGATTTAAGCAACTTAACATCTCTGAATGTTAGTTGCCTCATCTCTGAGATGATTCATCTGTCAGGATTGTTTAAGATGGAAGAAGCAATCTGTTTGGCATAGTAAGGTATAGTAAGGTCACATAGCTCTTAATGATTAATCAAAGAACAAACTACCATCCTTGACTTTAATATAGTTTACGTGCCAGTGTTTTCTGGGTTTTGTAATAATCACCTAGACTTTGAGCTGATAGCATAGCACTTCTACAGTTCAAACATACAGGGCATGGAAGTATCTGGCTACAGACATGTCTGGGTGAATGGGCACCCTCTGACTCCGTCACTGCTTCATGTAGTCCTCCCTCTGCCCACTAAAGGGGCCAGCTCAGTTGAAAGGAGGTGAAATTATCAGAGACAGGCTTACGTCAAGGATCTCCAAGTAGCCGTGTTCCCATTAGGGCCATCAAACAAGCTTCCAAGGGCCTTGAAAAATACCAGTCAGTAAGATTATAAAGCAGAGACAATCTGTGTTTAATATATAAATGTTCCAATTATATAATTCAGTTTTTAGTGTTTGAGTGCTTCCTGAGAGGTTAGTACATAATCAGTGAGTTCTCATAAAAAGCCTGATCATAGATCTTACCTGATTCATATGGGTAAACTGGGGCTTAGAAAGGTTAAGTGACCTTTCCGCGGCTACCCAGCTAGTGTAACGGAGCCACATTTTGAACCAGGTTCTGCTGGCTGAATGAGATGCACTGTCACACAAGTTTTTCAGCAAAGTGTGGTCCTCAGACCAGAGCCTGCAGCATGTTATTAACACAGTTGCTGGTCTGTGAGGAGATAAGTATAGATATTGAGAGGAAGCATTTAGAAACTTTTAAAGCAACTTATTAACTTTGTTTCTGTTGAAGCTAATAAAATTGGGGCTTGTATTTTGTATTTCTTTTGTTCCAGGAATTGACTTTTTTTTCTCTTTTTCAAAACTGTAGGCACTATAGCAATCTAAAAACACAGCCCTTTGACAGATAAGCTTCAGCAGTGCTGCAATATTCTGCCTACTGCACAGTGGTAAAGCCTTATATAGGGAGAACTTACGCTGCCTACCATTTAGCTTATCTACTCAGGTTAACAGTCTACACATCCCTAATTAATTTTGCCTCTTTAACCTGCTAGTTCTCTTCATGACATGTCACAAGAAAACTTGTATCTTTGCATTATCACCATCTAATGGGTAAAACTGGGTAGTACCAACTTTTACATGATTCTCAGGAAAACTGCTCTGGGAAAACAGTATTTTGGATTCCCACAACTGCATGGGGGTAACAAGCAAAACCTCTTGTGCCAAGTTTGTGTTAACTATAAATCACAGAACTTGGTTCCACAGCAAAGACAAATGAGGACTATGTGGAACTTGACTTTTAAAGCAAGATTCTACTAGTTATGTTAAAAAACGCATTCAAGATTTTTCACTATTCCTGAAGATTCGAATAAATGAAGAAATTCTGTGAGAGTAACATACAGACTCAGATGACTGTAGTACAGAGAGCATAGCATTCATGAAAGTATTTCTTAAGAACTTATCAAACCTCTCAACTGTACTTACAAGATAAAGCAAGGCTTTGGAGTAGAAATGGTTCAAGAACATGCTTTCCAGATGGCAGCTGGGAAACAAACACATGGCCAGGCAGGAATCTGCCACTTAAATTGTCTTCCCTTTGAATGACTGTATAACTTAAGAGCTGTATGTACTTTAAATTGTAAATGTAGTACAATTTCCTTAATTTCTAAGAGAAACCATTTTGTTGAAGTTTGAATTATATTAGGGCTTTAGAATAAATATATCCTCACTCACTAATTCTGATTTAGTATTAGTTAGGTTAAGTATACCCACAAAGTATCATCAAATATATTTTTGTAGATACAGGAAAATAGTCACAAGGTGAAAATAACTACTCAACTTCCAATATTTGGAACCTTCAGTATTGGCCTCTTCTTAGAAATCAAAGAAAAAAAAAAGGCAAAAGACTTAGGAAATCCATCCAGTTTTATATATAACCTGCTCTGGTGGCACTTAATGAATTCTCTGGGACTGTAGTTCTTTTAAGGTAACTTTATTTTTTTTAAAGAAATCATTGGCATGTTATACAAAGAACAATGTCCCAAAACCACACATATGCTTTTTTTACCTCTTCACAGCCAAAAGCAAATGGGTTGGCCAAAGTTTGTTTCCAGCATCTTCCTCATATTTACGTTTTATTGTCAAGTCACTTCCTGCTCCTCAAACTCCCTTCTACATTTTCTCCCCCGTTTAAAACAGGATAGGCTGCCAATCTTATTATGTTCCTTTACCAGACTGATTATGCTAAGGTTACACTCTTAATTCACTTTCTGGAGTAAAAGGCTTGTGTCCTTATTTATATATCATATGATGTATGTCATTTTTTAAAGGAAACTTGGGTGTCAGCAAGCACTTAAGTTTTTTCTCATTGGCTTGGTAACATCAAAACAAGACCCACAGATAAACTGGGACTGGAATTTGCACAAAGATTGCTCCCAGCTATATATGGGGTAGAGATTATTTACAGCTTTCTAAAGGACCTAGTTCAGACCTGAGCCTTCTTCACAGCAACCTCTCCCTTCTATCTTAAAGTGTTCCATAAATATTAAAAAAAAAACTATTCTTTGAATGCAGTAAATTGATTTAATCTTCATCCATGCCTGTTTTTTTCCCAACAGTAAAAGCCCAGATTACCAAAATAAATTGGAAGTTATTTTCTGGAAGTTGTTAAGATGGGAGATGAAATCAAGAGTTTAAAAACTATTATGATTATATGGATTTATATAAAAACATTTCTCTCTGAAAAAGGCTAGCTGGTGGGTTCAAGGACCTTGACTAGGAATTCTATTATGAAATAATGTTTTATAAATTCTTACTCAAAATGTAAACCTATTCCTTATTTTAATTTAATTTTTTTTTACAAAATTGGAAAAATTTCATTGTCAATTTTTAACTTCCTATCACTTTAGGCATCAGACCTAATTTCAAGAATAGATTCCACTTGCCTAATCTTGTATCTCCAGAACAACCATTCTACCATAAACATTATTTAATATTAAATGTTATATATGTGGATTTGGAACTAAAACTGTAAATTTATAAAGTAAACGTTTTAAAATCAAAGTATATATATTAGGGTAGTTTTTTAAAACTGTAATAATACATTAGTAACTATCTTTATTCTCAAATTGATAAAAGCATTTAACATGTACTTTACAGTATAAACAAATTAAGTGCTATGTATTTTGCTTGTAAATGACTTAAAGTGTTTCAGGCAATATATAATTTGTACAAAAGTAAATTCCAAATAAAGCTTTGGTTAGAAGAACTGATCATGTACTCATATCTATTTTCCAAAATTGTTAAAGAAAAAAAAAGCTTCATCCATTAACACAGGTATTTCTTATACAAAGCTTTTTTACTAAGAGGGGAAAATACTATATTAATTGCTTTTAATTCCCAAGTCTGGATCAGCCTTTTTTCTCTCATTTATATGTGGCCAAAATACCATCACTATTGAAAATGATAAATTGTGTGTAGAATATCACCAAATACTTTATTCTCAGGAAGGTAATCTATTTTAAAAATAGATTAAATCTGTAGGACTGTGAGCTTCCGTAACTGCCAAGCATTAATTGGCGGTAAATCACTTCTAATTTCCCTTAGGTTAATATCTACTAGGCACTAGTGCTCAGAATCAAGTTTTATGTATACCTAAAGAAACTTAATTTTGCCCAAAACTTAGTGTTTCTACAGAGTCTACAATGTATGGATTACCCTTATTCATATGAAAGTAATAAAAATGCTACCTAACTTAAATAATATAAAATACCAGTTTAACCAAATTGACAATCACAAAACTGCAGAATTTTTCTATTAAAATTTTCCAGTTCATTGAGCACTACTCAAAAATATGACTATGAACTTAACATATATCCTCTTTTAATGTTTATATCGAACTGTACATTGGTGCTCATGGTTTTGAAAATTCTACTTACATAACTATGTAATTCCAAAATGGAAAAAAGAGCCATCACGAAAACTCACTGGAGACTAATATTCTTCCATGGAAATAATTTAAACATTTTAAAATTCTACCTTATTTCAGTTTTGCTTTTTAAATAATCTTTCATTTCAATTATTGTATAATATTTCAAAACTAGTTTAAACAGAGATAAACAAAACCAAGGAGTACTAGTAAAGCATTCCTTACTTTACGTTTGATGCCTCAAGTACCACATACATAGTAACATATCACACAAAAGAATTTATATGGTTTAGCAGATTATAGAGCAAACCTAAAAGTTTATACAAAGCTAAACATGTGTTCCTTCTGTTTAATTTGATCTTGGCTCCATTTATTTATCCTATAATACCCACTGTGTGACATCAGTTTTCTAACTGTTCCAATTACTTATACATACCTCTTTAAACAGCTTTGTAACATTTGAGAACATTCAAGCAATCTTGTTCTTTAGATATGATATATCCTACATATTTCTCACAAAGTGCTCACTTTCCTGAGCTATATTAAACACCTTATAACAGGTGTATGTATAACTGAAGACCCTAAAATGTCAACTTTACATTTTTAATAAATGCATAGAGAACAAAACATTTTGGAAAACCTATTAATACTTACTTCTTGGATATTATATAGGTTTTATTTCCTTCAGCTATAAAATGTTTAATCTTTATAACTGGTTATTAATTTCAGACCTGAATCACATTAAAAATTTTTTTTTCTGAAATTTGATTGTTATTAGGCTAAAGAAACACATTTCTGACCCATGGATCTTCCAATAAACAATGCTTTTATAATGCTCAATGCCAGTATCAAATTTCCATGCCACAAAAGAGTAATATTACATCAGAACTACAGGAAATGAACTTTTATTATAATACAGTATGCTTAAAAGTTAAGGTGTTATTCATCATGCCCTACATCATTCTGTCTTTACCAAGTGGGCATCATGTCTGGGAACCACACCCTACCAAGATGCTTGGACACCTCCCAGTGAATCTGCTCCAAACTATACTTCTGGTCAGGAATTAATACTTCCTCCATAATGGATAACTGAGACAGGCGGCCACCGCACATCTTCACAAACTCAACAAAGGCACTGCATGAGACTTCGCATTCCCCTAGTCCAATAGCTGACAGATTTTTGCAACGTTCTGCAATGCGAATTAACTCTTCATCAAGTGGCCGTAATCCATTAGCACACACTACTAGTTCAACTAGTCTAGGGCATGTCATTCCCACACGGCCAAGAACATCTTTGCTTACTGATCTCCCAAAGTAAAGATGGGTGGCAGGTATTTCATACCGAAAGAATGGATCGAATTCCTCTTCATACAAAAAAAAATACATCACTAGGTTCACTTTGGGTGAATGTCTGATGAAAGCATCCCAGCTGCTCTTTTGAATGGTATGGAAGTGTGTTTGTCCAGGATTCTCACTGACTACATCAATGCGCAAATGTTCTAATCGAACATGTTTTTCAGAAGATAAAGCAAGCAGCAGTTCATCACTTAACAAGTGGTAATTCAGGGCCAATTCACGTAAGCCATGACATTGATCAGCCACACAAAGAATTCCTTGGAAGAAAAAAGACCTAATTATTTACAAACTTCTATACAAGTTTATCATCTGTTCAAAACTTAATCAATTCAAGTACATATCCCACAATAAAATTTACCATATTTCCTTTTTGTTACCACAAAACTATACAATTTAAAATTCAGTTGTATGCTAAACTAGCGGAAAGTTACAAACATTTAAAAATCTATTACTATTTTGTGTACAATAAAATGAGACCAATTCTAAATCTGATACCTTAAAAAAAACTTAATTATCAACTCAGAAATATTATCAACTATTACTAAATAACTTTATCATTTAAAAATATACCATGACTAAGGTTTACATTCATGGACAGTATCATATTTAAAAAAAAAGCTGGTTAGTAACACTAAACTTGTAGGTTAAGCAAGAAAAATTACATGATCATTGCTACAGAAGCCAAAGGACATTTTTAAAAATTTAAAACCTAATCCTAATAAAAAAATAAGGTAAAACCAAATAAAATGTGATTCATGTAACTAAAAGTTTTGAAAAATAAAAATATTTCCACCAAACGAGCAACAAAGAGTTTCTAAGTGCTCAAGTGTGTGTGTGTGTGTGTATGTGTGTGTATATATATATGTTTGTCAAATGTCTAAGAAAAATATACCAAGATACCACTAGATAAATGAGTCAAAAGGTAACTAATTCACATATTAATGGAAATAGCACATAACTTTTAAAGTTCTAACATACCCAGAAAGCAATTCTGTAAAAGGGCACTATGCTTCAAAATTGCCCCAAGGCCCTAACAGCAGATGGTTTTACCAAAGGTCAGTATCTGACCTCTGAGGCAGCCAAGGTTAAAAACTCTGCCCCAGACAGAACCTACACTACCTGATTAAATGACACACTCCATTCCTCGTTTGCATTAGAAACGATGACAGCAACAGCAAAACACATTATCAACAATTTGCTGTACAAGATGTCAGGTTCTTGGGATGTTACCCCACAGATACTCAGAAAAATCTAGAAAAGTAAGTATTTCTATTTTGAAATTGAGGCAGCTAGCTAAAGGCAGCACAGCTGGAATTCAAACACAGACTGAGTGACTCTTCAATTCATGTGCTTAATTACTTCTTAAAGTGACAAGACACAGGCTACTAAAAAGCCAAAGCTTCAGGGCAGTGGGAAGATGACAGAGCCAACAGACGCAGTGAAAAGATAAACTCAATCACCAGTGAAAAGAGTCACCAGAAGAGGGAGAAAAATGGTATCTGTGCTTCAATATTCAGCTACTGGAATTTCTGTTCTCCACAAAGCATGTCTGTATTTTGAAATAAACCCTGATCACCCAAGATAACCAGAGCATCTCTCTGTTCTTTGCAATCTGATAAAGCCTGATACAAAAAGAAAACACATGAGAAATGTTAACTGAAGATGCATATTTGAGACCTATACATATTAATGACATGAGATAGCACTGGATAACTACGAAGTAGTAGTGGCAAGCATAATTCTAAAAGCGGTTCCCAAAATTTCCTAATTCCTGGAACCTCTAAATGTGGTATGACATCACTCCCATGATTATGTTATGTAGCACAGGTGGTTTTAAAATAAGATTATGAAGGTGGTTCTAAGCTAATCGCATGAGCCCGCTAGCGCTGAGTTTTTCTCTGGCCTGTTGCAAAAGAAGATTGAGAGCTTCTCTGGCCAAGCAAAGAAGCCAGCTGAGCCATGCCTATAGCTCTGCCCTACAGAACTGTGGCACTACTAAGCAGGTGTTGCTTTAACCTGCTGTATTGGTAGTTGTTAGTTATACTTACAAGTGTTTAAGTACTTAACATAAAAAATAGTGACAAAGATAAAACTGGTAACCATTACAACTCAATAATAAAAAGTCAAATAACTGTAACACAGGCAAATGATCTGAATAGACATTTCTCCAAAGAAGATATACAAATGATCAGTAACTACACGAAAAGGTATTTGAGTAATCAAGAAAATACATATCAAAACCACAAGGAGATACCAATTCATACCCAATTCACTGGCTATAATCAAAAAGACAAATTAACAAGTGGTGGGAAGGATGCTGAAAAGCTGGAATCCTCATACACTGCTAATGGAAATATAAAACAGCGCAGTTGCTTTGCAAAACAGTCTGGCAGTTCCTCAAATGGCTAAACAGTTACTCTATGATTCAGCAATTCCACTCCTCGGTAGATATCCAATAGAAATTAAAGCATATGTCCACACATTATAGCAGCAGTACTTTTAATAAATAGTCATAAGGTGGAAACAACCTAAATATCCACAGACTGAACTGATCAACAGATTCAACAGGGTATTTGGTAATAAGAAGAAATGAAATATTGATACATGCTATGACATGGATGAACTTTGAAAACATCATGCTAAGTGAAAGAAGCCAGCTACAAAGGACCACATATGGTATGATTCCACTTACATGAAACATCCGGCAAAGGCGTATCTACAGGGACACAAATCAGTGGCTGCCTAAGGCTGACTGAATGAGAGTTTTGAGGGATGACAGCTAAGAGATATGTGATAGATTCTTTCTGTGATAATAAAAATGTTCTAAAACTGATATAGTGAGGGATGCACCACTGTGTCAATATACTAAAAGCCAATAAATTGTGAACTGTGTGGTATGAATTATATTTCAATAAAGCTGTTACAAAACTGGCATAGAAATCCATAATTGGTAGTATTATATTCATACAACTCATTTGGGGAAAAAAAAACATACACCAAGAAGCATAAAAAAGATCCAAACCCTTAAACCTAGTTCTTTCATTTCTTAATAATTTATCCTCAGGAAGTAATTAATAGAAGTAAGTTGCTATGTGCCAAAATAGTTAATTTTTTAATCACAGCAAAAATGTGGAAACACGTGTCCAACCTTAAAAGAGCTATATGTTGGCAAATGCTGGCTTATCAACAAGACAGACTACCAAGTAACTAAATGTCCATTAGTTCAGCTGCTAATTAATGAGTGTCTTGCATGCCAAGTATAGGTGCCAGGATGGTAAAGGAGTTAAGACATCCTTATCCTAATAGAAGGCAGCAGATAATAAAACAAGAATGTCCTAAGAGTCAAAAGGGAATCAGTGAAGATTTCCCAGAACAAACACAGTGAGACTTGAAGAATTAGAAGAATAAAGCTGGGACAAAGCTGAGTGGAAAAGGAAAGTGAATTGTGTTTTCTGTGTGAACACCCAGACGTGGAAGAAAAAACAAACGTTCTAAGAACTGAAGAGCGTGTAACTCACAATATGCATGTAAGAGAGTATCTAACAGTAGGCAAGAGCCAGATCATATGGGACTGTGTCAGGCTTGGTAAGGAGTCTGGCTCTTAATCAGAAACATAGCAATTGTGAAAGAAACTGGAGAAAAAAATATCAGATTTACATTTTAGAAAGATTACTCTGGATGTAGCATGAAATTAGATTAGTGAAGAGCAAGGGTGCAAGTTAGGAAATCAGTGGAGAGGGTTCTGCAGAAGATCTTGGAGGCCTGGAGTATAGTAGTAAGAGTGGAGATGAAGAAAGGTACAGTGTCTTAGTCAGTTTGGGCTGCTTAACAGTGTCATAGATGGGTGGCTTAAACAATAAACATTTCCCACAGTTCTGGAAGCTGGAAGTCCTAGATAAGGGGACTGGGTATGGTCAGGTCCTGATGAGAGCCACAACTCTTCTGTCTTGCAGATGGCCATCTTATCACTGTGCCTTCACATGGCAGAAAGAGATATCATCTCTCTCCTGTCACTTCTTATAAGGTCACTAATTCCATTTATGAGGATTCCACCCCTATGACCTAATCACCCCTCAAAGGCCCCACCTCCTAATATCACTACATTGGGAAGTAGAGCTTCCACATATGAATGAGGGCAAGTGGAACAACGGAAACATTCAGTCCACAGCATAAATATCAAGGCATATTTCAGTGATGGAGTCACCAGACCTTGGTGACTAAATGGATGTAGGTAAAGTAAGGATGGGAGGAATTAAGGGTGTCTGTCAGGTTCCAGACAACTAGATGGACGGTACACTCACTGACATGGTAAAAAAGGAAAATCAGATTTGGGGAAAAACAAGTTTATTAGTCTGAATTATCAGTGAGACATTCTAGAGGCACTGGGCCACTGGCAGCTTAAAACATAGCTCTGGAATTCCAGAGACACTGAAAGTAGAAGGTATTTACATATAGAACATAACTGAAGCCACAGATAATGATACAACTCAGAGTTTACACAGAAAAAAACACCAGCACAGAACACAAAGAAGTATCAAATTTTAAGAAATAGAGAAGCCAGCAGAGGAAACAGTTGGAACAATCAGAGACAAAGAAGGAAAAATCAAGAGTATGGTATCAAAGAGGCAACAGTCACTAGTGTCAAATAGTGCCTTCAGGCCCAGGAATAGACCATTACAAGGACTACATGAAATGGAAAAAAGTTTGATAAAATGTTCAGAGAAGAAAGTAGAAAACAGCCCTTAATTTTAACTTACAAAAAGAAACTGTCCAAATATGCAAAGTTTGGGTAGAAAGAAAATACATGAATATGTTAAATTCTAAGTTAAAATCTACAATTACACTCTTAAATTAAAAAGTATTATAAGTGATCTTTCTCTTCCCCTCCCGAACAATTTGTCCAAAAGTCATCAGATAAGACCAAGTAAGCTTATGCTATACTATCAGAATTGATGAGTACATTTAATAAAAATAAACAAACATGGGATGTACCAGGATAAAAAGAATAATGAACTAACAGTCACAGAGAGAACCAGAGATCCAAAGGCTCTCACACAGTGTTGTAAGTACTACAAGTACATTCAGAGTGCTATGAAAACACAGGTAGGGGATCTAATCCAGAGAGGCGGAGGAAACAGGAACAAAACTGGAAGACCTGAGCTGAATTTTGAAGGCTGGGCTAGAGTTAGCTAGATGAAGGAGGAGGAAAAAAAGGTCATCCACAAGGTATAGTATATTGGGCACACACAGAGATACAAAGAATGCAGGGCTTATGTAAAAGCTACACGTGAGTAACAAGATTAAAGAGAGGTGAACATCAGGAGACAAAGGACCTTGTACACTCTGAAGTTGTGAAGTATGAACCTTACTCTCAAGAGCAAACCTATACAATGCATAGTAAAATGTGACCAAGGTCACACAGGAATTTAATGTCAAAGCCCATTCTTCTCAACTTCTATTTTATTTAGATTGTCACCATCACTGATAATCTAGAAGTGGCAAAGAAGCTAGGAAAATAATGCAAGACCTAGCCATGTCCATCACCAAGACCCTCCATGTAAGAGACTTGGGAGAATGAGCAAGTAATCTCCACCCAAGAAGGAATCATTTTTTGGGGGAAGGTCAGGCTTTAGTTATTTCCAAAAGATGGCAAGTGCTCTGTAGAGAGATTGGGATTTAACATTGTTTCTTAAAAGACAGGTTTCCCAAATAACACAGCTGAAGCACTTGGGGAGGGATGTCAGCAGTGGGATGATGAGTCAGCAGTGAGACAGTAATACAAAGTGTGGGTTTATACTTAAAACACAAACCATTTGGAATTAAATGACCTCAAAATGAATAATGTAGTAATGCTTAGAACATCCTATACAAGATAAGTTGGAAAGTGCTTTTATAATGCTATTCACCCATTTGATGGGCTCTTGGCCCCAAAATTCAACTTAGGAAAAGCATCAATTTGTAAAATGTAAGGCAACAACTTCACCACAACTCTTCTCCCTCTATATAGTGAGAAGAAAAGCAACTATGAGATTGCTCTGACTCAAAATCTACCTTATTAGCTCAACTGCAATTAGGGAAAATTCTGTTTCACCTAAAGAGGTACCATAGGCAGACCTCATACTGCCCTTTCCTTGTATTTTTTTTTTTAATTTATCCGTTTTCTCGCACAGATTGGACCTAATTGCCAAATAAGGAGATCAGAAAATAATTCAAAGTGTTTAGGCAAGGAGTGCTAAAGAACTCAAGCTATGGTATTATGACATGAAAAATATTTTCATGCAAAGAAAGTAATCATATTAACCTCCTTCAAGGTTAATGATCACAGTTTTTGTTAATTTCATAAACACATCAATACATTTTATTGAAGTGTTATCTGGTAAAAAAAAACAACATACCTGCTGGAGAGACATGAGGACAGCTGCTCATTTTTAGCAGCTTGAGTGTATCACTGTTGTTGGCCACCAGTACTTTGAGGGAGGGATCATCCACTGGGGTATCATCTATCTTAAGCGAGGACAACGATTTGGAGTTTACAAACACAACTGTCAGTGCAGAGATAAAGTGAGACTGAAAAGCAAAAATATTAAAACATTATTTCAATTTTTACAAATGAGAATTGAAAGGTTTTCATATAAATACACATATGGTTCATCTAAACACCAGCGATATATTCCATAACTGTAAGGGGTAGTATCCCTTCACCCTGTTAGGAGTATGGTAGAAAAGACAGGTCACTATCCGCCATCTTCGAGAAGTCTTTTTTACATGTGGGGGGAAGAAAAGATTTCAAGCCTCAGGATGGGTGAGGGTCTCTAAATCACAAAAATTACTGGTAAGTAAAAAGAGGAACTATGGAATCCAGGATAAAAGTGCCTCTCGGACACTTCACATCACCTTATCTGGAAACCCTGCTCTAGTGTTTTAGAACACTGAACTGCATTTGTTTTTATCTGACAGTAATAACCATTAATACAGTAATAACTTAGCATAATCATTACAAATTAAAATAACAAGCAATTCGGTAGCTAGAGAAGACTTACTGAAATATGGAAACTTACACAAAATTTCATTCTAAAATAACCAAAATCATAACTAAAATCCCAAATTAAAATCCTATAAAAGTTATCTACAATATTTTCAAGCCTATTTTAATGTATTTTTTTCACAGATGTGCCAATTAGTATCACTGTATTTATTATATACATACAAGTATTTGTTAGATACAGGATCTGACCTAAAGGAACCACTGTAGAAAAGCAGGAATTAAAGCATGGTCAAAGTATGCTTGGGATCAGACTCTGAATTAAAGCAAAGCAGCCATAAACCAATGGACAAAGAATCCAGGTACATAGGGCCAATACATGCTCCAACAACTTCCCCTGTGTAACCAATTCATCCTCCACTTAGCTTTAGAGCTTCACTACAGCAGTGAAAAGGGCTAAGGGCAAGCTAACAGCCAAGACATCATAATAAAACACCATGTTCTTGGTCACTTTTCTTTTTGTCTACTGTGATTAAATAACAGGTTAATTAAAGTTTAATTAAGTCAACTTCACTTTCTTAAATGTTAACATCTTTCTCCTCATATTTTCAGATCATACTCATCTTATACAATCACACTTCGTCATTAGTATACCCGGAACTGCACCACTGCCTTCTTTTCCCATTTTCCTCAAATTTAGCTCTGGTCAAATACACTGCTTCCATATTCTTTTTAGTTCTCCCAGATTTCCAGAATATAGCAACATCCTATTTCTATCTTCTACAAAAGCCATAATAGGAAAAAAACCCAGAAGACGAGCACAAGCATCCTAAGCCTGGTTAATAAAGAGGCAGTCCTAGATGTACTAACAGTTCTCAAAGGCTTCCCAAAGGCAAAACTACTACATGTAAGCACAGTACTAGTACTAGAGATGCATAATGATAATCCTGAGTGATAAGTAAAAAAGGAAATTATGCTCAACATACCTTAATAAGGTATGTTTTATACATACTGTATATACATTGTTTTTTTAACTGTCAGTACATAGAAAATCAAGTCACAACACTTCATTTCCCATGTGAAGCTTGAACAAGGTGCTACTGCACATATAACTCAGTGTTCCCTAGAGTGAGGTCCTTGAACCATTTTCATCAGAATAACCTTGACTGCTCTTACTTAGGAAGGGGAAATTTGGAATAGGGATAGTAGTCCAAAATTTGAAGTTCCTCAGATTTTTATGCACATCAAGTTTGAGAACCACAGTGATCTAACTCCTGTGCCTAAAACCTTAAAATGTTGAAATGAACAGAGATTGTCTTGCCCATTTCCCTTATTTTACATACGAGGAAAACATTTTGTCTCAAATACTACATTTACTGAACTTTTAAAAGAATCAGTTAATACTTTGAAATCAATGGTGATATACTTGTTACTGATATTCCTTTGAACCACCTGGCTTATAATATACACTCAGTTTAGTCATTTTAGTACACTGTTAGGTATTTAAAGAAGTATATTTTAGTTTCTGTCTCAAAAAACCTTCAAATTACTGTTGGATAGTAACCTACTGAATATTAACTAACATACTTAGGGGACTTTATCAGTTGCCTTTCTGAAAATGCACACTTTTTACTTTTCTATTTTAAGAGAACAGTTATGAGAGAGACTATCCATAGTTAGATGCAGGATCATGTTAGAACATACATGATATAAATAAACTCTACCAAAAAAAGTTCTTTAAAGTCTATAAATTAATCCAAGCTATACTGATCCTAACTTTGCTCAAAAATACATCTTTACACACTTACCAGAAGATTTTATGTAAGTAAGCTACACCTGCTTTCTCAATACTGACACTTTTCTTTGATTATAATTTAACCAATCTGCTCTGAAATTTCAAAAAGGAGCATCTGTATGGCTCTTTTCTCTACCATGCTTGTTTCTCAGTTTTACTCATTTATTCTCTCTTTTAGTACTTCCTACAAAATCCCCTCCGAATTAATTCTCCCTTTAACCTTACCCAAAAAGCACAAGGTAACGAAAAAAAGGAAAAGCTTTTTAAAAAAATCCTATTGCTTAACATTCTAAATAGTAACTGGTTTTCCATTATACATAACTACTTTTCTTATACTCTCATTGTCAGTACAAGAAATGGGTAGGATATCACTAGATTTCTCAATAACATCTAACAAAACAAAACCAGCAGATACCTTTGGTAAATCCATAAAGCTTGGCCGAGCAGTTGAAATAAGGCCAAGTGTTTTTAAAGAGCAATTCACAAGTTGCGATAATATATCACAAGCTGCTTCAGCTGATTCTTTGCTGCTGTCCACCTTAGAAAAGAAAATGTCATTACTCATGCATATATTTACATTTTCTGTGCGTATCTCAATTTTACAGAAAGAAACAGTTATTAGTTTACTGCATTATAATTTAAATAATTAATATTATTTTAATCATCCACCCTCACATACAAAGTCAGCCTTTTCTGAGTCTCCCTAAAAAATTATGAAGGCTATTGTCAAGACTTAACTTTCATTATGATTAAGATATATATTTAATGCTGAAAGGACTTGGCTTTTAAGTTGATTTATGCCAAACCAACTATATAATATATAACCCTATGGAACACATGAATTTAAAGTATTATTTGAAAAGTGATGCCATGTTTGGTAGTGGATCCAATCACACATGTAAATACAGTGTCTATGGTATACCTTTCAAGACACTCAGAAAGTGTAAATGAACCACAACTCGGGGTTCATCATTAATGTAATTAATGGAAAGATGAATGTGAAGCAAAATGAGGGCCTCTAACTAGTCAAGCATAAAAATCCGAACCAAGTGAGACACAACTGCTCCCAAGCACTATTCTGCTGAGAAATTTCCTGGGGGAAGGGTAATATGGCAAAAAACTCAAGGATATAAGAAGGAGCTCTTTTATCAAAACAGCAATTGTTCCCTAGGCTACAAAGCATCTTACAACAGAATAGTTAAATATCATTACTTTAAATTCCAGACTGATGTACATTATCTGAACCCAAAAATGTTCTGAAGAGTTAGTTGTTAAACTGATGTACTGATTTATAATACTTTCAGAGCTGTCTATAATATTCTCCTTCAGCTAAGTTTTTCTACCCCAGTGGTTCTCAAAGTGAGGTCCCAGGACCAGCAGCATCAACATCACTTGGGAACTTGTTAGAAATGCAAATTCTCATGCCCAACCCAGATCATCTGCAACAGAAACTCTGGGGATGGGACCCAGCAATCTTTGTCCAACATGCACTTCAGGTGTTTCTGATACAAAGTTTGAGAACTGTTCTACACTGATAATTCTGACTATAAACCTCTTTGGTTTATAGTCAGTGATGAGGTAAACACAAATATCAAAAGAACTCAGAAAAATCCTATGATGTGGCTCTTTGTGCAAATCAGAAATTATTTCCTCAGGAAAATTAACAATCCCTATAAAAATGTGTAAAGTTATAGGACAAGTGCTTCTGTGAGGGTTATGCAAGATGGATACAGCTGAATTGTGTCACAAAGACTATAGAAGAGTGTGACCCAGCCAATCCACTGGACAGAACTGGTCTTTAAGACCCATGGGATTAACATACTACACTCATTTTTAAATAGGATTTACCATTATAACACTCCCAAACAAATCAAGGATGACAAACTAAAGGGAAGGCTCTCCAGGTTTTTCCACAGGGAGGTGAGGAAGGGAAAACACATGAAGAGTTCATGGAATTTCATTTGTTTGATTTTCCTACCGCATGCCCCCAGTTAGGGTTTCCAGATAATTCACAAGACATCCAACTAAATAAATACTAAGTACATCCCAAATAATGCATAGGATGTATTTATAACAAAAATTTGTTGACTAATAATCTGAAATTCAAATTTAACTAGGCAGCCTCTATTTTTATTTGCTATACCTAGCAATTCTATTGCCAGTGGCCCGAGTACATTTGTGCATTTTTTCTGAGAAGATGACCATAATACACCCAACCATACCCCTCAGCAGACTCTCCTCCTCAGACACCTATGAGAGAAGAAGCAAGTAATCTCCATCTAAGAAGGAAGGATATTCTTGGGAGCAGACAAGACTTTAGTTATGGTAAGGAACTCTGGGTTAAGATTCATTGCTTTATCTAGGTTTAACCTGAACTGATGAACAATGGCTACATGTAAGTAAATCAGGTATTCATGTGTTAATTTTCAACAATAATTATCAGGTGCATAAGGATTTAGTAACTACGCCCACATCCCATTATTCATCCACAAAACAAAACATACAAGCCTCTGTACTCATATAAGTCACTACTCGGAATCTCAAGAAGCCACCGCACTTCATTTATCTCATCACTGCATGATTTCCAGTACGTAACTTCCAGCAATGAAGAGAGACAAAAACAGTTCTCTTTAGCATTCTTCCATGTACCTTTTTCTATTTCTCCCCAGAATACATTCATCTAAACCTTTTACATAAAGTTTCTTTATCTCCTTTTTCTTTGAAGACCCATATTATAAGGCCATCAATAAGCAAAACTCAGTCTCTATTAGAGAGGGACTGAAACAGCAAAAAAGTCTAATCAATAATAATATCTTTTAAAATTTTATTATATATTTAGTTTTCTTCAAATTTATTTGCAATAGTTCAATGTAATTGACAGCTCTGGTCAACCATTTATAATTACTTAGTGACTGCTTCTGCTCTCTTAAGAAATTATTGATAATTATAATAAAATGGAGTAATTTAGCTCAAATGTAATTTGTGACAGCTTCTACAATAAATGATAATTCTAAATCATTGACCACTTCCCCTAAAAAGGCAGTATTTTAAAGAAATGAGAAAATGTATTGGTTTAGGTCACTTGCTTTATTTTTTAAAAAAAGGATTTAAAATATTACCTTGAAGCTGACATACTGTAGATGGTTTGAATGTCTTTTAATAATCTGTTTGATCAGCTCTGGATGTGTAGCTTTCAAATAAGACGTAGCTGGTTGATTCAGTTCAAATTCAAAACATCTCCACAAGTCAGGCATGTGAAATACCTGGTTCCAGTTGCGGCAGACTTGTGAAGCATGAGCCCGGTCAAGAAGAGGCAAATACTTAAATACTTGGAGAATAATGTCCTGAAGGAGATTACCCCAATCACAAGTCTGAGAATGCTCACTTGTAGTCCTCAGTTTCTTGGATTTCTCCGCAGTACCTTCTTCTGATAAATTATTGTCACTATCTCTTCCTGCTTGTTTCATCCTATTCAGAAAAATGCATCATTGTTTTTCATACTTATGAACAGAAGTAAACCTAAAATTCATTCTTCTGTCACTGAAATTTGTATATACGTGTTTATAAATACAAACACAAACATGCAGGAAGAACTGACCAGTAAGTCAAGGAGAAGAGTATCAAAACAAAATATAATGAAAAATGCCAGTGGAGACCAACTGTCATTTTACAAATTCTATGCAGCTTTTAAACATTTATATTTATACTGTACTACATGGGGAGAAGCTTATCATGACTGTGAAACTAAACGAAGAATTTATATTTCAAAAGTTGTCAACTAAAAGTAATACATAAGAACCTACAGTTACACTTTCTAAATGTTTCTTAAAAGTCATTTAAGGATACCTGCTGAATTTGAGTTCTTGAATTTAAGGCAGACCACAGTCCCAGGAACCTCCAGAGGGTATGAATTAAGCAGCCAACTGATCTTTCCACACTGAATAGTCTATGATGTGTGTTACTGCCAGACCCAATTTCTGCTTAAAATAAGCATTCATCACTCACATGCATTGTTTGGTTTCTTCTCCCAAAACATCACTTAGTATTCCAATGGGTTCCCCAAGTAGTATTTCTGAATAACAGGTATGTGTTTATTCTATGTATTTGTACTACCTTCATTCCATTTGTTCTTTGAAAATAGTCTTTTTGTTGCAAAGTAGTAGTATGGTTAAAGAGAATGTGCTCTGGACAAGCTCCCTAGGTTGAATCCTGGCTCTACCTCTCACTGGTTATGCTACCTTGAACTAACTAGCTGACCTTCCTGTGTTTAGTTTGTGAAGTGGGAATAACAACAGGGAGGGCTCTTGTGAGGAATTAAATAGCATTAGGGATTCTGAGAGGAGAAAAAGGATTGCTGAACTCATTCAAGTATAGGAAAGCAGTCCCGTATTAAAGACATTAAAGTGTACAACA
Source organism: Smutsia gigantea (assembly GCA_032199065.1). Classification (NCBI taxonomy): domain Eukaryota; kingdom Metazoa; phylum Chordata; class Mammalia; order Pholidota; family Manidae; genus Smutsia; species Smutsia gigantea. The sequence goes on along the minus strand of JAVSCE010011750.1, from coordinate 59,773 downwards.
GAGTAAAAACAGAGGTTACCAACCAGAAGGCAAACGATGATTATTTCTGTCTTAAAACAAAGTGTGCATCTTTGTGTCTGTGTGCATGTGCGAGCACGCACCAGAACACATACATTTTTGTAGGAGAAATACACACTGGAAGTAGATTCCCTACATTAATATAGTTAATGTAGTTATAATAGTGAATGGGATTATATTTATTATACAGCAGTGAGATTACAGGTGAATTTTTTTTCCCAATATGCCTCTCTATATTTTACACATTTCTTGTAGTGTCAATTTTATAGTAATCAGATAAAAAGATCTTGATTTGTTATTTGGAAAAACAAGTATTATACGCTAAATGGGGTAACTTCAGACCACTCATTAGAGCTCCTGAAGTTTAGAGCCTACAGTACTTTTCATTTGTTTCTAGAGAGCAGTTCTGGTAGGGTGGTGGTTTGAATTAGGATATTTGGTTAAAGTTTTTGAAAAAGTTGGCTTGTGGTTCCAACTCCCTCCTCCTGGCACATCAGCTTTATAAGAATTTCTGATTCTTGTGTGGACAAAGGCTATGCATATGCATAACTCTTAAAATATGTTTCTGTAGACTCTCTATCCAGTAGCTAATAAACTTGTGAAAGGATTGGGGCCTGGAGAGAAAGAGCACAGAAGAGGCCCCTGGCCTTTATGCCATTAAAATCAGCCCAGGTCTTGCACCCGCATGATAAACTGCCCATTCCTCACTGCCCCTATTTTCAGCTATGTGAATTAAGTGAAGTAAATGATGTATATCCTATTGACCAGGGGGAAAGGGAGAAAACACAATGATAGTGGTGATGGCCAAGACGGTTGTTTCATGGAAGACTAAAACTTGTATGTGAATCCAAGAATATATTTTTAAATATATATTTATTAAAGAGGTAGTATAATCTACAACACAACCTTTAATATTAAAAAAAACCTCTCCAAGTAATAATGTCCCACTAGAGGTTGAGATAACATTGTCATTATGACCCATTTTTCTGCTTTAACTTACCCTGAAGGCTTACTTTAATTTTAGCATATAAAATTTGGGTCAAAGAACAAAGAGTTTGCTACCCAGGGCTCATAATTTCTCTTCTGACTACCTAAAACTACTCAGAATTTTGAGATACAAAGATTCAAAAAAAAGAATGAGGCCTTCTTTGTAATTTCTACTCCTTATTATAGAATGTAGATTGCTGTTTCTGGGGAAAAGTCTTCTTAAACGATAATCACCCAAGTTAAAGATGGAATGATTCATTTTACTTTAGAGTATACAGACATTAAAAAAAAAAAGACAGCCTATTCACATAATTATCTTTGCTAATACTTTGCTGATTCTAACAACGATACTTTTGTCTATTATAGCCCTGTTTTAAATAAGTATATTTCAATACCTTTCTAAGTTGAGGGGAAAAAAACAATTGACATATTAAAAAGAAATATGCAACACTTAATAGTAGTATCTCTTGGTTTAGATAAAAGACCTTTTGATCACCAAAGTATATTTTAAGCACTTACTAGTTCATGAACAGCTGAACAAGTCTGTAACTTGTCATATGTAATATGACCAGTATGTCAGTATTAGACAACAGAAAGAAGTGTAAGGTCAAATGCCAATAAAAATGGTCTCTGCATTATCCTTAATTATGCATGAACATAAAAGAACACAGTGGGCACATAATACAATTTTTAAATGTCTTTTTTTTCAAGATGATCTTATTTATTCGTCCAAAGATTTACATACTGCTTTCAAGAAAGTATTTTATTAAATCTATTTACACATGAAGCTCTGCTGTATAGAAAGTTAAACAATTCTATTTTTTAAATAGAATTTGCAATTTGCAAAGAATTTACTTCAATGGACTATTTACCTCCTACTTTTAGTCAAAATGAAACAGCTCTTATATTTCAACAGAAGTGCGGACGAGGAAGCTGGACAACAAACGTCATTAAGACTTTGTAGGGCACCAAAACCAGGCTTCTTCAGAGCTCTAGCAGTTCCATTTCAAACTGCAACTTTTCCAAGCCCCAAATAATTGATCTAAGTTAGGCCACTACAGCATTTGGTGAGGGACTACTATTAGCATAGAGACCCAAAAAGCAAACTAATGAGGGAAGACTACAGATTAGTTGAGTAGCACAGGCAGTAAATGAACTCTTAACATTTCTCTACTCTGAAAGGAACAGTCAACTAAGGACAAAGAGAACTCTTAGCTGTGTGTCCCTTCTTGTATTAGGCACTCTTAGTACACTGGAATGGAGTAATTTTAAAAGCCCATTTGTATTTAGCTCTAAAAAGCCTGTTCACATTTCCTTTCCACTTATGTTCTGACTCTTTATCAAAATTAGTTAGCATTCTTTGGTAAATACAAAAATAAAACAGTGCAAAAAGATTAACTGTCAGTACCAGACAGTAGGGAGGAGGTGAGAATGTGTCTAGTGGTCATTTGCAGATACCTGGAAGTCAATGGTAGTTTTATAAATATTTCAGGAATAGCAGGGTAAAAAACTGTAATTAAAAGGTCAGGGCTATTCTCGAATGAACATCATCGGCAACAGTATCACAGTAATGTCACCTCTTAGCTTGGAGATGCAGGCCAATCGTCTAATAGGCTGCTTCCTGATCCCTGAAACCCCACCCCAAACAGGCGCGAAGCTGCTCATCACAAGTTGACCAAGTTTTCCACTGGGCTACGCGGCCCGGGGCGTCCCCTCCTCCCTTCGCCTCCTCCACGGATTGCCCCTCCCTGGCGTTTCTCCTGCACCCTGCCCTGGGACAGTCTCTGACACCTAAATGGCTCTCATTTCTCAAACTGCAAGCACACGCGGATCTGAGGCCGGGAAAAGCCCGACAGAGCGCGAGCGCTATGGTGCCCGTCGCCAACCCCTGTCGCGGCAATAAAGCCCGGTGACGGCCCGGCTAGGCTGCCCGAGGCCGCCGCACACGCAGAACGCCTTGTTGACAGGTTTTGAAGGTGACTCCGCGGGGAAACGCCCCTGAGCCGGCCCCCGGGTCTGAGCCCGCGCCGCGCCCCGCCCCGCCCGACGCTGCCGAAGGGCGGCCCCCGCGCCCTCGGCCCGCCCCGCCGCCCCCACAGGTCTGCGAGCGCTCCCGCCCGGCCGTCCCCGCGGGGCTCCGGCCCTGCCCGCCGCCGTTACCTGCTGCCAGGGCCGGCGTCCCCCACGCACCAGACCGGGCTCCGGGGACGGCGGCGGCTAGTCCCGCGGCTCTCACATGAGGCCCCCAGGGCCCCCCGCTTCGCGCTCCCGCCGCCGGGGCCCCCCGCGCTCCGCCCGCATCCGAGGCGCTGGTCCCCCGGCGGTCGCCAACGCGGCTCCACCTTTGCGGCTCTGGCTGCCCAGGAAGAAGCCTTCCTTCTCAGTCCCGCGCCGTCCTTCTCCCGGGACCCCTCGTCGCTGTGAGAGACTCCCTCAGCGAGCTAAGGCCACCGCGTAGGTCCTCGACACCTCGGCCCAGACACAGAGTCCAAAATGGCGCCCGGGGCTCGCGGTCGCGCGCTTTCCCTGGCGGGTCTCCGCCCGAGGGAGGCGGGCGCGTGCCCGCCGCGGCGCGCCCGGAGAGAGGAGTAGAGTGGGCCGCGCTCACGCTGGAGCGCGCGCCGCCCTGCGCCGCCTGGGCGCCTCCCCCTCCTGGTTCCAGGGGGGCGGGTAGCCTTCCGTGCTGAGACGTGACTGCCGCACTAAGGGGGTGTTTTGTTGTGAAGCCAGTGGGAGGCTGCAGCTAGCTGGATGCCGAAGCAGGTCGTCATCTGCTGTTGCAACTGGAAAGTTTAGGGAAGGGAAGCAGAAAGAAAGGAGGGGAGCGTCTTGGGGCCGCAGCTCTGCAGTGGTTCGGGGCAGGAGGATCACCCAGCGGCCGACAGCTGACACGCCTCCGCGCCCGGGCAGCGCCCCGCTGGCCTCGCGTGTGCTGCGAGACCCACGGGGTTAAACTGCATGCTCGGAAAGTGTACACACACCGTTTGTACATGGGGGTTAAAATCTTGGAGGAATTATAGAGTAGTGACTGTAACGCTGGGATTTTTATATTTAAACGTTTGTATTTTCCAGTTTTTCTACAAACGGTTTTTGTCATCAGTTACTTTTTTAAAGCCCACCTTTACAAAGTAGAGACACCTGAAATTTGTAAACAGCATTCTGAAACACGATAAGGGACATGTAAAGAAGGAGATGTCTATTTAAAATCAAACCTCTGGTGAAACCTTTTGTAAATGGAGACATCTTTGTAAACTGCTACCTAGTTAGCTTGTTTTAAGTTTGGATTTTGGATACTGGGCTTTTGTTAAAGTTAGAAGTGTCCTGAGGTGCAAAATTGTAACTTGAATCATGCACCGTCCTTCCTGAAAAATAAAGAAAAAGAAAGTAATTTTCCATCCAAAAATACCTTCTCAATAGTCTGACCTCTGTCTAAGAGACTGGGAGGCAGCAATGCTCTGGAAGTAGTCTACTCGTCCACTTCCCTCAAAAAACTGAGCTAGGACACCATGTGTAAAATTACATTAACATTCAACGTGAGAAAATGCCAGTGTTTCTGGCTATCTGATGATCAAGTCAAACTGAATAAAGTGCCTCCCCACATAACAATGTGGATGTACCTGAACTGCAACATTTTTTTTTAGGTCCCTCAGTGACTGGATGCTGAAGGACAATAGGAAGTTCTGAGATGGAGATGATAATTATTAGAGGAAGAAAAACAAGTAAGTCGAAAACAGGCCCATTTATTTAAAGCTAGGTTAGCAGTATAAATGATCAGCTAAACACTTTAAACCAAATTGGCAAACATGACTAGTATATGTTATGTCACATTAAGACTGCCCAATCGTAGTGCTTTTTTTATTCCTTATTAGTCTGTCCTCTCCCTAAAGAAGACAAGGATCTTGTCACATTTTACCTATTAAAATGCTCTCTCTCCTTCCCTGTTGTTATGTAATGATTTTTATTTCACCTTTTGAAAACAGAAACTTGTGCTTATTTTGTAAATCATTGGATACTTATGTACATTCATGAGTCGTATTAGTCAAGATCAGTGGCATTATGGGGGGGGAAAGAGGAGGGTGGCCATGGAGTAGTTTGGCCCAGCAGTGAAGAATATTTTATTATTGACCCTGTTTAGACTTGCCAGTGCAGGTGATGATAAGAAACACCAACATTTAGTCAGCTTATTATTTATAAATGCCGCACTATGTACTCCCTCTAGTGGGAATGGGCGCCTCCCATCTCTTTCCTGACCTTGCCCCTCCACTGATCAGGATAAATTAGGTTACATTGAATAGTTCTTTAAACACCATCTTGAATTCCTTTTCTTGATGGCCTTCATAGTTTTTAGGAATACTGCTCAGGTATTTTGCAGAATGTTCCTCAACTGGCTTTGTCTCTTGTTTTTCTCATTATTAGACTGAGATTGTAAGTGTTTGGGAGGAAGATCACAAATTTATAAAATACCATTCTCAGCACATCATATCAAGGGTACCTGCTCTCAGAAGGACTTATCCCTGCTGATGTTAGCATGAATCAGAGATTGAGGTCAAGTTGCTCCACTGCAAAGTTACTTTTTTCTCCCTTTCCTACTGTAGTCTTTGGGAGTTCCTAAACGCAGCTCACAGGAAAGGGTTGGGGAGTTCTGCATCATCTTGAGTTGGTAATGTCTGTATAAATTATTTGGAATTTCTCTGCATGGGAGGATTGTCTTCACATCCCTTAATTTCATGCATATTTTATGTCTTTATTTTCTTTGTGATGCCCTCAAATCTGTCTTACAAGTAGCTCATTCTTTCTTAAGCTCTGTTTTGTCTTTGTTAAGCCAATCTCTATTTTTTTAAATTTAAAAGTTAGCCTTGGTTCCTGGTTCTTTTCATATCTGCCTGATCTTTCATGATGTTCTTTTCTCTTTTTAATTCTTTCTCCCCCTACCTTTAATCATTTTGATCATAGGAAATAATGGGGGGAACTCTAATCCTGATTTTTGTCAGTGTTTGCTCATGGTGGGTTTGTTACTCATATATTTCATGATTTTGGATTGTGAGTTCGTCTTCCATGAAGCGTTAGCTGTAGGACTCCTGTGCAACCTGGTTATGGATGTGTCACCCCAGAGAGGTATTTTTGCATTTGCTTGCTTCTACAAGGTCCTGGAGGATATTCCTATCCTGAAATGACTTTTCATAACTTCTTGACTTCTGGGTTCTTGGGCCATCAGAGTATAAAATCAAACCCTAACCTGTGTGAGGGCAGGCCCATGGTTATGAATTCTTAGAAAGTTTTTTTTTCTAACCCAGAGTCCAAGCTAAGACAGATCAGTTTACTGTTCATCTCACTGTACCTTGGGCCAACCATTCCTTGAGGAAGATAAAGAGCTTCAAAATTCAAAATTATATAGGCATCTGTTATAAGTTCTCTTGCAGACTCATCTCCTGTCCCTGTACAAGTCACTATTTCTTCAAATCATCCTTCCCATCAGTCTCTGTTTTGGTCTTAAGGACTTCACACTCACTCCTCAGTTCTTCCTCTATATCTTTTAGCTGGCCTTTCATATTTGTCTCTCTTTAAAGTATTATATATTATCTTCTGTTTCCAATCTAATGTTTATTCCAGCTATTGGAAATACCATTCCTAAAATTCCTAATTTGTTTTTCATATTCATCTAGTTTTTAAATAATCTTTTTTTTTTACAAATTTCACAGACATACATGTGATTTCCATATAACTATATAGAAAGTATATATGGAAATTAAAATAAAAGAAAGCTGCAGTAATAATTCTAATAGCTGATGAAATAAAGTTCAATACAAATAACATCATAAGGGAAAAGATGCATTAATAATAGTAACAGTACTAGTAAAAGAAACAACAGAGCAAGAAGATGGCATCCTCATGAACATATATGGACCCCACAATGTACAAAACACACAAAGCAACAACTGATATGACTGTATGAAGAGATTGATTAGTACCTATAGTTGAAGATTTTAACACACCCATCAGAGAAATGGACAGATCAAATGTGAAAATCATCATATATCTGAACAATACAATTAATAATAACCTTAAGCTCTTGGATATATAGAATTTTATGCTGCAAAAAATTATTGTGGAGAAACAAAACTCTTTAGAAAATAGACCATATATCAGGCCTCAAAAGAAACTTAAATTCCAAAGGTTCAGCATGATACAATGTTTGTGAGCCATAATACAGTAAAGTTAGAAATTAATAACAAAAGGACCACTAAAGTTTTGCTTGGAAACTAAATAACAGAGCTAAAATACATGAGTTAGAAAGTAAGTCATAATAGAGATTAAGACAGATTTTTGTTGTATGACAATGAAAGTAGCATACATATAACAGTATTTGTGAAAAAATCAACACTGAGAGTGCAATTCATGGTTTTAAATATGATCCAGAAACAAGTACAACTCAGCAAAAGCCAAGTATTTAGCTCAGTAAGTCGAAAGAAAAAGAAAAGCAGCAGGAAAGTCAAAACATCCAGAAAGAAAGTAAAATGTTGGTTTACAAGAAAGCCTCCCTTTCCCATAGGCAAATGCTGCTCTTCATGTTAGGAGGTGAAGTCCAGTTCCCTTGCCCTTGAACCTGGGCTTGCCTCAGTGATTTGTTTCATCCACAGGATGAGGCAGAAGTGATGTTTTAAAACTTCTGAGGCTAGGTCATCAGGAACCTTGCGGCTTGCATTTGGGTCACTTGAAATGCTTACTCTTCTGACAGTGTGTCCAAAGAATCAGTCACCATGTTGTGAGAAGACAGCCTCATGGAGCAACGCTCAGTGCACCTGTGGAGCCCCAAGAGCCAACAATAAACTACTATTTTAATCTAGTAAGTGTTAAGTGCAGTAGATAACTGAAAGAGATTTAATAGTAAAGACAAGGGCAGGAATCCATAAAATAGGAAAAAAATAAGATTATCAGAAACAAGCTCGTTCAAAGAGAATTGAGTAGGGTAGGTAAAAGCGTGATCAGATTGATTAAGAAAGAGAAGTTGCAAATTAACAAAATATAGAATTTTTCAAAGGCGGAACAAATATAGCCACAACAGATATTTGAAACAAAAAAAGTACATTATGCTTATTAACCCATAATATTGAAAGCCTAGATAAAATCAGTAAAGTCTTAGAAAAATATAGAATGCCAAAATTGGTGGGAAGAAGTAGAAAATTTGAGTAGATCAGTACTGAACTACAGATAAGTACTGAAGTAGTTATCAAAGCCCTTTCCTCCCACATAACCCCAGCCCTGAAAGAATTACCAGACTTCCAAGTAAAAGTGAATCCTTTCTGATACAAGTTATTTGAGAAAAAAGATGAAGAGGAAAAGCTGCCCAGGTCATATAATGAAGCTAGTATAATCATGATCCCCAAACCAATATGGAAAATAAAAGAGGTGCAAAATTCCAAAATAAATATTAGTTAACCAAATCCAATAATGTACTACTAAAACCAAAAAATAAAATAATTAAAATAGAGAAAACAAAAAATAAGCAAAACAGTGACAATAACACTCTGGCGCCCCCTTGCCCTCATTTCCTTTTTTGCAGTGAATGTCACCCTAGCATATTATGTATTGTACGTTGTTTAATGTCTGTCTCCCCAATTAGAACATAAGCATCATGAAAACATGAAACAGTCTGTTTGTTGACCGATCCTAGGCTCCTACAACAATTCCTGCTTTGCAGAAATGGTGCTCTGCAAAAGCAGACCCAAACAGATGCAGAGAGCACTGGACATGAGAGAGCCAGAGCCCCAGCCTGGTCCTACTCTATCCCCTAGGCGTGGAGGTAGCCCAGATATTGCATTTTTCTTGCTTGTTGAAGTTATTTTGAGTCTGTTTTCTTTTGCTTGCAACCAAAAATCCTTTCCAGTGCAAACCTGACCTGGAAAGGCTCCTCCTTGCATCTCAAATGATGTTTCCTTTGAACTGAGGGGTAATCATGGAGTCTGGTCTCCCTGTGTCCTAGTCTGGGAGTTGGGGTGAGCAGCATCTTCTCCATAGCTGCCGTTAACCAGTGGTGATTCTGCCTAGGGATGGTGGTGGCTAAGAATGGGCCCATCTTGGATGGAGCCCCAAGAAAGTGAGTGGGCAACACAACTGCCTCTTTCTGAAGGATTTCCTGCCTCCCCAGTTGACAGATTAATCACAGATATTCCTATGAGAATGGTACATGAAGTTCTTTCCTGAGGGGCAGGTAGGTTTCTAGCAAGCAGTTGAGTTGCGGAAGAACAGGACTTCTAATGGTGCCTTAGTCACTCCTCTGAACCATACAAGGGAAGGTTTTGTAAGGAGGATGCTCTTCATGTTCCTTCCCACTCTTTGACCTCTTTTCTCTTTCTCATTTCCTCTCCATTTTCTGAAGCTCTTTCCTTTCAGGTCCCCCAGAGTGGACTTTCCCCAAGGGAGAGGGGACCTTTGTCTCCTCATCCCCTTCTCGGGCCTTACACACTTGAGAGCCCAAGTCTCCACTGCTCAGTCAGAGCTGCTCCAAAGTGGGGTGGGGAAGATGTGGGTCTGAGCTGTAGCTTAGGCTTTGATCCTGCTGCTGTTTCCTGCATATGCAAGTGTGGACAAGCTCCTTAACGTCTTTGTGCTTCAGTTTCCGCATTTGTAAAACGGGAGCAACAGCTACCACCCAGCGTTGTCATTGGAATTAAAGGAGTCGATGTATGTAAAGCACACAGGTCAGTCGCAAGCACACGGCAAATGTCCCGTAGGTCACTCCCTGCTGTTGTTACTGCCGGCTCTGACTCCCAGAGGTAGAGCCCCCGTGGCACGTTGGCTCTACAACCCCACCTCTCCAGCAAACATGACCCTTTCTGCCAAAGTAGTCTAACTAACCCATTTCATTTTTGTCAACTCTGTATTTTAACCCTTTCTAGGATTACACTGTAAATTCCTTAAGGGAAAGAAGTACCTTTTGAGACTCTGACAAGAACCTTACCAACTTTTCCTGAGATCATGGTCATAATTTCCTAACTGGTCTCCTCCAGGGATGATGTCTTTCAAGCCACTTTCTGACCTGCTTCTGCATTATCTTCCTAAAGCACATGTCTCTTGCTCAAAAAAACCTAGATGGGTTATAAAATCCCAACTATTAGGAATGAAGTTCTAGGCTAGTACTATTTATTAGAAATACATGAAAGCCACATATATAATTTAAATTTTTCCAGAAGTCACATTAAAAAGTGAAAAGGAACAGGTGAACTTAATTTTAACAATATATTTTATTTAACCTGATAATATCTAAAATAGTATCACTTTTATATGTAAGCAAATAATGTTTTTTAGATATTTTAAATCCTTTGTCCTTTGGTACTACGTCTTTGCAAAACCTTGGGCTAGTTATTTAACCTCTGTGAGACTCAGTTGCCTCATTGGTAAAATGAAAATAATTGTTTATAGGTTTGTGGAAGATGAAAATGTGATGATAATGCGTGTGAAGCCCATTGTATCTGTTTCCTTTGCTGCTGTAACAAATCAGCACAGACTCACTGTCTTAAAACAACACATATTTATTACTGCACAATTCTGGAGGTCAGAAGTCCAAACGGGTTAAAATCGAGGTGTTGACAGAGCCACATCCGCCTGCAGGCTCTAGGGGAAAACACGTTTCCTCGCCGCTGCCAGCTTCTGGAGGCTGCCTGCATTTCTTGGGTCCTGTCCTGTTCCTCTCATCCCATTCAAAGCCGGCAGTGGCGGGTCTTTGAAGTCCCTGCCTCCGAGCTCTGCTTCTGTCATCACACCTCCTTCTCTGACGTTGACTTTCTTGCCTCCTCTTTCCCGTATTAGAACTCCTGTGATTACATTGGGTCTACTGGGTTAATCCAGTGAAGTCTCCCTATCTCAAGGTCTGTACCCTCACTCACATCTGCAGAGTGCCTTTTGCCTTGTAAGGTAACACATTCGTGCCTCCTGGGAATTAGGACGCAGGGCATATTTGGGGGCCTTTATTCTGCCTGCCATACACAAGCCCAGCATGGTTCTGGGCCACTGTAAGCCCTCAACAAATGTTATGTTATCCTTAGAAAACCTTGATTATAGTTCTTAATGACACTGTATTATTTACATGTTTGTGCATCTGGGTTCTGGGAACATCTCTTCCCTAACCCCTACACAGCACACTTCGCATTTCCTCACTAACACAGTTCATTTGTCAAGCATCTTCTATGTGTAAGTCAGTTGTGGTTACTAAGCAACCGGGAATAGTTCCCATCATCATGCACATGTACTATCAAGTGTGGATAAGAACAGGCACTCAAATATTTATTAAGTGAATGAACGAAGCGACACAGCTTATTTACACTTGTGAGGACATTAGTGCGTTAGTTCTCACCACCTCTCTCCCTGGAATGCTTTTCTACTTTAGCTTATCAGAGCATATCCATTCTTCAAGACTAGTTTTAAATACCTGCACTCTGCTTTTTTTTTTGAGGAAATGGACATTTAAGGTACAACTGAACATGTTTCAGTCTTGTTTTGTTAGCTATGAAACTTACTACAAGTTGATGGCCTGTTTTCTGGCAACTGTGTCAGACTGTATGGTTACTTCCCGGACACTCATCTCTAACCTGGGCTTTTCTTTTGTAACTTCTCTTCCCTGTAATTCCCTCTAGAACTCATCTTTTATAGTCTCTATTTTTTCTAAGCACTCCTACCTCATTTGTGAAATGAAGCAAACGTAAGAAAGTCATTTATAATGAAGCAGATGCCAAGATAAAGTAGAAGTGCAAGAAATCTGTTTGGGGACATGCCTAGGAGAGATGGGGGGCGAGGGAGCAGGAATAGGCAGGGAGAGCCTTGGGACTGCAGTGCGGGCTGGGCATCTCTGAAAGGGCAGGGGAAGGAAGATGGGGTAGAAAAGCCTCTGGGTGCCGCACCACTGAAAGGAAGGCTCAGCCAGCCCGCAGTCCTGGGCGGAGAGTGCCCATGAGGAGTGCTTCCTCGGGCACACGGAGCAGGCCCTAGCACCCCTGCCAGGCTTTGTCACTGGCGGGCACTGCCCGCGAAGCGGGGCTTTGGATCCAATGTGGCGGAGCTCACGAGGGCTGCAGCTGGAGGCCATCAGTGGACAGATGCCTGCCTTGGCAGAGGGTCTCCTCTGAAGGAGGTCTGAGCTGTGCACCTCCACGTCTATCCTGTATACTCCGTGAGGCAGACGCTGTCCTGTTGCTTTTGCCACCTGACCCATATTATATGCAGTAACCACTCCAAAAGTTACTCCTTTTTTTGTAGAACCATTTGGTAATGTTCTAGTAATGGTATGACACAGGGGAAAGAGCTTGGGATTTAGAGACAGAGCTGAATTCGCATCTCAGGTATTTTCAGCCAAACCTAGGTTAGCTTAGCTGGAGTCCAAAGCAAGTCATTTAACTTCTCCAAGGCTTTGAAGTCATCTGCTAAAATGAGATTAATAGTGTTTTACCCTCCAGAGTGCTGGGGGGCTTAAATGGAGTGCCTCTAATTCAGTGTCTGCCATCTAGGAGGTGTTGCATAAACATTTTCTCCTTTACTCTTCACTTCTGATTAATATTTTATAGTGAGATAGTGTTTTTAAAAATTCTTTCTCATTCAATTTACATTAGGAATTACTATTTCTAAAATTGTGACTAAAAAAGGGTAAGATCACATGGCTGAAATGGGCAGAGTCGGCATTCGAAACTCAAGTCTTCAGGCTTCAATTTCAGCACGCTTTATGTGCTATTGGGAGTTTTCAGGAAAATGAGCAGCTGTGTCCCAGCAAAGAGCCGCTGTCAGATACATGTGACTATGGACGGGTGGAATTCAGTGACAAAGTAGGAAGAGATGTTGGGGCTGAGAAATCTGAAAAAGGCGAGTCAGTAAACATTGTGAGTGAAAAGTGAGTGAAGAGTACTGCGCATAGTTTCAAATAAGCTTACTGATGGAATAAGGAGTTTTTAGACCTTAACAATCTGGTCAGGAAATTGTTTAAGAAAAATGTTTTTTCCTAGGCTTAAAAATATAACAGGAAATATTCTGTCCAGATTCTTCAACTCCTGGATCGATTCTGCTTTGTTTCCTGCTTCGTACATGACACAAAGCATTTGAAAATGGCCTTTGTGCAGAGTACGCCTGGCCAAATGCAGGCCAAAGCCATCTACCCTCCTGCACAGTGTCATGACTTACTTTAAAATGTTTAACTTTTCTGGTTTTGAGATGTTTGGGATATGATTAAAATAGCTTCCCCATAAATGATGATATGTTGAAGTCATTGCAAGTATACATTGTAGGGTTTTGCTGCTTTTATCCCTCTTACTACCAGAAAAAATATTTGACAAGGCTCATTCTAGTCAAGCCATCTCATTAGTTTCCACTTATTTACAACAGAGCTGATTGATTCAGCAGCAAAGCTAATGGATACAAAATGGCATTCTTTACAGTTCTCAAGTATCCATGATGTCTCCCATCTGTGTGGCAGTTTCAAAGTTAGTTTCATTCCTGGGGCCTGTGAGTTTAAGTCAGCTATAGTTAAAATGGCCTCATCCCATTCTCCCCTCCACTTTTCCTGGGGTATGCTTAGGGACAGCTTGGTCTCTGCACCTACTGTTTTCTCTGGTAACATTTAAAGGCAATCCTGAGCCTGTGCCCTGTCTTCTCCCACGGGCCTGAGCAGGATCGAGGTTCCAGACAGGTGAGCGCTGGGAAAGGAGGGAGAGGCAGAGCAGGGTCATCACTTCCCGATCCCCGTTGCCCAACATCCTAACGGCAGAATGACATGTTCTGAAGAAAAGGTTGTTGCCCTGAAGGTTCGGGAATCTCCTTTGAACACAGAGTCCTAACCGGCCCTTTGTCTGAAAAGCAAATGTGAGAAGATACTAACCATGTAAATACCTTTGGCATCCTTTTCTGTTTAAGGTATCAGAGTTTCTTTATGAAATATTAATCCAAGGTATTCTGGAGGTTGACACTGAAGTAGGACTGCCTGCAACCCTTTCAGCTTGGCGTGGGACAACCAGACGTGCCCTCCATGATGACAAATTACTCCTCCTGCTTCCAAACACATTGGGGAATTAAAAATTGATTACAGCTGATGTACTGGCAAGCAATACAAAGGAAGTTTGATTAACCACAGGAGGTTTGCTGAGATTTTAAAAGCATGTTATCATTGCTTTTTTCAGTGATCCTTTAGATGAATGGAAACTTCTGTACTGTTTTCAAGGTCCATCCTCGCTCAGGAGGCCCATGAGCCTTTGCACAATAGAGCCACAAGCTGCATCACGAGGAGGTCAGTCTTTACGATCTTCAGATTTTTTTTTGCAGTGAAGTCTCTAACACGAGGAAAGTCAGACTACACACACTGTTCTATCATATTCTAGGACTTTCTACTTACACACTTTTTTCTCATGCCTTTCTCACATCTCTGTCCCTTGAAATGCTACTTATTCTTCAAGATGCAGCTCAAATAGCCTCTTAGCTACCTCCCAACAACCATAACAACAACAAAAAAACAATTAACAACAATCTTTCCTAAATTCTCAAGTATTTGGCTCAGACATGTTAATGAAATTTATTAAAAGATTCTCTAAATAGTTATCTGTGCTCTGATATGATCATTTCTTTATATTTTAAATTCCTTCAAAGATGATTTTAAATTTCTCACAAATGTTTAACTAATGTCATTAAAATAATGGATATTGATGAATTCATTTATATGTTCTCAACAATGGAAATTTAGAACTGATCAAAACTTTTGTCAGTCTCATAAAATAAATAATATCTGATTTATGAATCATAAATCAACAATTTGTCAGTTTCACGAATTAACTGTAAAAAAGATCTACTGAAACACACTAGTAGTAGATAAAGAAAAGACTAATGATTTTGTTGATTACTTAATAAAAGTTCAAAAGGTATTGGTTAGTAAGATGAGGTTGATCAATTTCCTAAATTTTTTTCGTTCTAGCTTTGACATATGTCTGCTGAGGGATATATATGTATTTCTACCTAGTGTTTGATTAAGATTCCAACAGTGGACTTCATTATTACTTTTATTTTCCCTAACAGTTATAAAGTTATGATTGTGCTGTGTTAGTGAATTTCTTTCCAAAGAAAACTGGATGGATTTTTAGATCTTAAAGTACTTAAATTTTGTTTCTCAGGCAACACCTTACACAATTGTTAGACTTTATCACTGTATAAAAATGTACAGTGGTTTATTGACATGTACATTCCAATATGTTTACAGCTGCAAGATAATGAGGCACACTGAGTATTGCACTTCATTAAAATTTCAGGCTCGAACCTAACCTAGAAGTTTAAATGAAACTGCATTTGTAATTTAGTAATTCTTATACAGGACAAACATTGATATCTTTATATACAGTGTGATGCTTATTACATTTATATGCCTTCCTAACACAATTTGTTTTTTTTAAATAACAGTTTAGGAAATAAACCAGAATATTCTTCTTTTTATCCCCACCCGTGATGCAATTGTACAGAATTACAAAAAGGCAGTATACAATAAACAATGATTATTTTTCTTTCTTGCTTGAAAGCCAGCATCCTTCTTAGTTCACGGGTGTGGCGATTCTTTTATATCAATTAACTATAAATGTTCAATGCTTCACAGGCCAATGACGGTAATGGCCACATGCAAACACCTCACAAGTTTGATGTCTTGGTTCAAAAGAAGATAAACCAAAATAATAAAGAAACCTTCTATAGCAAGAATTATGTACATGGTATTATTTGGCATCCTTCTTGCACTGTGAATGGTTCATTTTCATGGATGTAAAAATGGTCCCTTCCTTATCCTGAGCAGAATTTAAACTTTACCACATCCGCTTGGGGGATGAAGGCAACTTTTCTCTCTGTAGACAAAGGAATCTGAGTGTTCTAAAAAGTGTGAGCATTTCTGCACACTCCACAACCCAGAGCAAACTCTTCTCCAGTGGGTGGGTGAACAACATGGAGTGGACATTCAGTTCCTTCCAACTGTTTGCCTTTGGGACCTGGATAAATTTTGAAAGAGGCCAAAGAATAGAATTAGAAAAATAATATATACATACAAACCGAATGTAAACATAAACCAGCAGTAAGTTATTCAAAGAAATAATATGACTATGGTTATAAACTTTTAAATTAAATATAAAGCTTAAAAAATATTTATTTCCTGACCACAAAAATAAAATGTTCACCATAAAAAATTCCACATAGCAGATATATGTAACTGCTGAAGGGACAGGGTCCTTTACCCACAATAGCCTGCCTAGAAATAACTACTATGAGCTACAGATCCTTTTCTACTAATAAATGAATTAGATATGTCATTTTAAAGCAAAAAGCAATGAATAAAAATCCCTCAGTTTAGTGTAGGAGAAAATTATTCTGGAAAACAAAAGATGGAGACTTTTGTATAGAATATTTTTCTCCAGGTAAAAACAATTAAATGTAAATAAGCCATGTTGCTCCTCTAACTTCTCTGAAGAATAAGCATACATTGGCAAAATGCGAAGGTTGATTAATAGTGTTATGTAAAAAATATCTTAAGGGTGATGAGTAGGAAAGTGAAAGTTAATTAGCTTAAAATATGAATGGTAAAGTTATACAAAATATAATAAATCTAGAATTAACACCTTGACAAAGATACAAATTTGTAGATAATAAACTAAGCTTTAGAATGTACAAAAAACGACTTTTCTGTTTGTTAAGAGTTATGTTAATATGCTTCATGTCATGTGTTTCATATCATTTAAAATGCATTTTTAGCTCCTTTGTGATTGAGGAGCTTTACTGGGTAGGGAATACAGGCTGGACTTATTTATACTTGTACATATAAGCCCCTATTAACAGCAGAGGAAGGAACAGAATGATGCATTAGTTTCCTACAGCTAGTTTCCAAAACAGTGAATGCAAATTTTGATTTTGTTTAAGATAAAAGTGTCATGAAATTGGATGGAATGAGCTTATCCAGATCAATGGGGAATAAAGTCTCATTTAATTTACCTCTTCTAGGTTTAACTATTTCTCTAATGTAAATTAAGGAAAACATGGGAGATAAAAGGCTAGTGTATATGAAGCTATTAGCCTGGTACAGTATAAATACTCAATAAATGTTAGATACTACTACTACTATTACTGAACAACAAACTGTGGCCTGATTTAGAGGAAAAAAAAGAAAGTTCCACATAAGAGTAAGACCAAGGCATGAGGCTGGGTATCAAACCAAAGACAGCTAATCTCAGAGTGAGAAGTCAACATCTGGTTCGGCTAACAGATGCAAGGGTGGTAGGTAAACACAGGCCTGCGACTCCAGGAAGAGTCAAGATGGGAGGACACCAGAGGTTTGTTAGAAAGGTATTTAGTCCTGTTATGAATTATAAAGTGTATCAGTACCTCCTACTCTAAATTCCCTCTCACACTGCTACGCTGCCTGCCCCTCTAGCAGGTGGTGAGAGTGGTCCAGAGGGCAGATCTAGCTCAGATACACAGCACCATCAATGGTGGCTCCCGCAAACTGCAGTCCTTGGGTTTGTACAGAGAAAAAATACAGGGTCATTTACTCAACAGTATTTACTGAGTGCCTAATGTGTGAAGAGCGTTATGTTAGGGACTTCGGATGTAAAGATGTACAGTAGTCCCTATCTTAGAGGAGTTCATAACCTAGCATGATGGTAAAAAAAATAATAGTAAAAGCAAAAACAAAACAAAAAAATGCCTGCATACTTTGAGTATTTACTACTGAGGCACTGTTCCAGTGTATCAACTCACTCAGCCCACTGACATTGAGAAAGGAACTATTATCCCCATTTTGCAGATAAGGACTCTGAGGCAAAGTTAATTTTTCTGATTCTTAGATCCTGCATCTTTAAAATAGGCACAGACTTCTGACTCACAGGGTGCTGTGAAGATTAAGTAAGTATCCTGGCCCCAAGAAGGTAGTCAATCAACATTTTAGAAAGGATGGACAGATGGTCTACTTCAACTTCTTAATGTGGATGCTTGTCCTCATCAATACATTAAAAATTGCAATTAATGGGTTGACAGTGGTTAGAGAATTGAACATTCTGTCCTTCTAAGTAAATAACATGGCCATCTTCCCTGCTCATTTCCAATGTGGGGTCTCCTTTAATGCTATTCCAGTTCTCTACATGAACAGATGAGTTAGAGGCATGTGTGAGGCTGGGAGAGCACACATCAGTCTAGCATATGATCTATTTCATCTTTGTGGGCCTTCATTTTCCATTTGTGAATGTGGGGATAATACCAAATATCTTGTAGGTTGTAAAAATTAGGTGAGAAAAGATCTGAAAACGCCCAGGATCACTGTCAGTTCCTTCCTTCTGCCATCTCCCTAACTCCTTTCCTGCCTCCTTCCTGACTCAGTTGTTTAAAGGGTGAAGTCCTGTTGTTGGCTGACCTGGATGACTATGCGGATACACATGGGGAAGCCTTGCTTTGCCTGAACTATTCTCTTCTCAGCAGTGACCCAACCACTGTGTTCTCTGCAACACTTGTTTCACTGCTGGCTAATTTCCTTAGTTAGTGGGGTTTTTTTTGGTTTGTTTTGTCTTTGTTTTTGAACACAGAAGACACTTTCATTAAGTAAAGTTGGAATTTTTGATGGCATTGCTTGTCTCTAAACTTTCTTAACTGTAAGTTTGTTATCACCCAAACTCCTCTGCATCATAATGCCAGGAAGCAAGATTGACTTTTCTGGGTTCCATTTATTTTCCAACCACTGACATACAACTTTGATTGAATAATCCTTCTTCGCTTGAAGCTAAAGTGATCTAGAACACTACCCCCTTTCACTTTCTTCGCTCTCTCCAGCTCACTACCCTTCTCTTGGTATAAAGTTTTATATCTCTTTTCTGGCCATTATCCTAGAACCTTATATTATTCTGATCTTCCCTCTTGCAAAGTCTACTGCTTCTACTTAAAAAAAAAAGTTTTTAGAGGGGGAACAGTGATTTTTATTTGACATGAACAGACAGCAAAAGAGCCATACTTAAAAAACACCTATTTATTATCTTTGTTTTTAAATAGATAATATATTTCCCATGGTTTAAAAATGAAAATATTAAAAAACTGTATATAATTTATTTTTCCCCATCTGTACCCCATCTTCCGTTTTCCCAAGAGTTAATAAATTTTGTTAGTTTCTTAAGTTTATCTTTCCAGTTTTTAATGCAAATATAAATGAATATGTATATTCTCATTTCCCCCTTACAAAAGGCAGCAAACTACGTACACTACTCTGTAATTTGATCTTTCATTTAGTACTATCTATCTCCTAAAGATCTTGCCATATCTGTACATAGAAAGCTCCATCCTCAGTCTTTTTCTTTTTTTAATGGTGCATAATATTTAGTGTTTAACCACCTCCCTCCTGGACACTTGTATTGTTTATAAACTTTTATTATTACAAACAATACTGCAGTGAATAGCCTTGTATATTGGCCCTTTTTTGTTTTCCTCACATATATAGGTATATCCTCAGAAGTGGGAGTGTGGATGGGTAGACATATTTGCAGTTTTAACTGGAATTCAATTTTGAGAAATCAAATTGCTTGCTGTAGAGTTCTTCTATCTACATTCTGAGTGTGTGTCCCCAAGCTTTGAATTTGTTCTATAATGACAGTCCCCGAGTTTTAAGTATTTTTGCATGTATTTTCCCTAATTTCAGATATTTCCTATGTAAAATTCTCTTCCATGGTCACCTTAACCTTCTTTTACTTCTCTCATTTCCACTGAGCCTGGCCTTTCTTCCACCTCTCTGATCACCAGCCTTTTGACTTCTTCCAATTTTTCTCAGTCTCTTTGGATTCACATTCTGTTTTTCTCAGCCTGACCTCCACAGATAATCATTTCTTCAGTATTCTCGTGGCTTCTTTAATTCCCTTGCTCACTGTTTCCAGCTGCCAATTTCTAGCCATTCTAGATCAAGTCCCTTGTCTATTTTACAGCATCAGTTCGACTTCTTTAAATAAAATCACAAAATCCTTTTAAGTGGTTCTATCATAACTTTATTAAGTCAAATTTCACATGGACCTAGAATGGTGAACAGCAATCCTTTTACTAACCCTTAGTTTACTGTTTCTTATTCCCCAAATGATAGTCCCCATTACAGCTTCTGACCTCACTCACAGTGATGACCATACTTTCTACTTCACTTAGAATATCAGGAGCTTATAACGCCAAGACATTCCCTTTGATTCTTTAGGCTAGTTTGAACAGGGTTTTTGCCACTTGAAACAAAGGGTTCTTATGTGATCACTAAATAAAACCAGATACCATATATATCATAATCGTATTAAAATACTAAAAGCATACCTGCAGGACAGTGTGGTAATTCTTCCTTAGGAATGCTAGTCATTCTTTGAAAATCATCATGACAAGCATTACAAAAATGTGTTGTCCCAAAACAAAAAAAGACAGCCACTGAACAGCAGTAGCGACATTTATATTCCAAAAAGTCTGTGCCATGTTTTGGACACATCTATAGCAAAAGAAAAATAAACAGAAACAAGATTATAATGAGTTCATTTCAATTATTCTTAAAATAGTCATATATATAGCTCAGTGATCCATATTTTTAGAGTATATAAAACTCTCAAACTGACTGAAAATCTGATGATGATAAACAGTTAAAAAATTAATGAATAAATATGGGCCTTTCCCCAGAAGATCAGGACAAAGCCACAAGTTCTAATCCCTGCTCTATCACAGCTAATCTGATATCATCAGCAAACCACTTTATTTCCTTATGACTCTTTCCTGGTCAGCCAAACTGAAAAATTTAGTTTTTCTCCTATCTTCTCATTTCATAGCTACACTGTGAAGACTTCTTTGAAGAGAGGAAAGCTGGAAAGTGGGACTGAAGGTTTAAGAAAATAAAATAATAACTTTATTACTTGTTGAATTATAGTGATCATTTTATGGAAGACAATATTATAAAATGCAAATATAATCTGAAGAAATAATGTTTTACAAATAATTTGGAAAATTATACATGGCTATAGCAACACTGGAAAAAACACTGGGGAAAAAACCTGCTATACTATCCCCACCATATTGATTATACTATTATTTAAAAATACAGAAGCTTAACATTTCTAAAGTGTCCTTTGTAGTAAGATGTTGTGCCCACCTGAGCCCGGGACACATCAGAACAGGCACCACAGATGAGCTCTCTGGGATCATAATCATCCCCTTGTCCAGCCTCAGCATCACAGCGAGCTTCGCCACCAAAATATGCCTATGGAGAGAACACACATTCAGATCACAGCAGGAGAGCAGAAAACTGCCATGGAAAATATGGTATGAGTGTAGTGAAAGTGAGATCAAGAGGTCTTAGAAAATGCTCTTTTCTACTGGACACTCCTTTTCAATGCCAAGTGCAAAGGGTGACCATACTGTTGCCTGTAGGGTAGATCAGGGTAAGAAATAAAGCTACTTCAATTCTGGAATAGATTCATGCTTATAGCAGGTAATTCAAACATTGTACTGTCAAAATAACAAAAGAATGTATAATATTCAAATTAAATATCAAGAATAGCATATTAAATGGTAAAGAGAAACTGTGCTTCTTCAGGGCAAAGTCAGTAATTTTTCTCATGTTCCCTTCTACTGCTTTAAAAATATACTAAAGAAATTTCCAAATTTTAATACTGCTGTACAAAAATATGCCTAAGATAAATACTAATACGCAGTTATAATCTTGAGACTAATGGGACAGGAAAAAAAATCAATTTTGATCACACAAAATTTTTTAAAAAGGACAGGAAAATTTCATAATTCTCTTCAGAACACTTCCCATATTTATAAAGCTACACTATATGCAGGAATTCAGCAGTATCCAACACAGATGCTGGAATAAAAGAATTTATTATTATGGATGATTTGACTGTATTTTCTCTGGGCAGTAAATAAAGTTACAACTGGGGCAGTGTGCATGTACAACATGTCCCATTGCCCAAAAGCTAAGTCCATAATTGAGGACAAGCAAGATGAGCTAATATAATATTACCTGTACTAGGAAAACAGGGCAAATGACAGGCTCTCCTGATACAAAGGTTATAAATGGTGGTCTACCAGCTAAGTTCAGCCTCAGAAGTACTGGGGCTATTGCTAATTCCAGCTGTCTCCCTTTTCTAGATTCCCTGCTTGACTTCCTGGATATTTATCATCCCTGTGGTCGCACAATATTTATTTATGTTTAGCTCATTAATAAACACACAGAAATAATATTTTGTTACTTATAACCACACACGTTTCACAAATGTACATTTTTAAGTCTTTCCTTGAGTGTGCATATATTTTCTTTTCTCATTTTCATCTACTTAGCCTTTCACTCATGATCAGTATTTTCTTTTTGATACCCTGGGAGACCATGCATCTTTCATTTATTGATTCTTTTACTTGTTTATACATTTTCTAATTAACTTAGTGTCTAATAACTGCCGAGTACTGGAGATAGAGAATGAAAACAGTCTTTGTCTTCAGAGAGCTTATCAAGTGGGGCAGAGAGACAAGTGAGCCAGTAATCATAATGTAACATAATGTGTGCTGTGATGGATATATGCAAGATAACAGAATTATGTGGTGGTGGCAGGGAGTCATGTGCACATTTACAGAGAAGGGGAAACGAGCTGAATCTGTAAGTCTGATTTGATGAGACAGATTTGGCTGTGCATATAAGCATGTGTGTATGGGTGGGTGCAGGTGAGAGTAAAATGCAGAGTAGGAATAGACTATGCCAAGGAAAGAAACAGCCTATGCAATGGCCTGGAGGTATCAGTGAGTGAACGAACATGTCCAAGCTTGAGGGACTCTAAGTTGTTCAGTATTTGGTAACTGGGTGCAAATGGTAGCATATTGGAAATTAGACTGGAGATTTGGACAGGGTTACAGGATTATAAGCAGATGAATGCCACAATCAGATTTATAAATATTAGTCCAGTGTAGCAGTGTAAGTGTAAAGGATGGAATGGAGCTCAGTAAGAAGGCTTCCGTAATTACCAAAGAAAATGATTAGGGTTGCTGAAGACGTCATAGGAAGAAAAAAAGGACTGAGAGAGATTTACAGACAGAACTGACAAGACTTCGTAATTAAAGATTACAGACTGAGACAGTCAAAGTTGACAAATGTAATACTGGACAAGTGGAATTTTTGAGAAATACAGTGTCTGGTAAGCAGTTGGGCATTTATATCTAAATCTCAAAAATTCTGGAAGATCAGACAGTACAGCGGGTTGGTGAATGCATGGCTGTACAGGAGATCACTAAAGTTAAGGAGGTTATTACTAGGCAAGAACAGAGTGCTGGGAAAATAACCATGTAAGGAGCATGTGAACGAAAAGGAACCTTATGAAGTTGTTGCAGACAAATGACCAGAAGGGAAGGAGGATATCAGGAGAGTGTTGTTCTGGAAGCCAAGGAAGTAGGTGTTTTGACAAGGGAACGGTGAAAAGAGTCAAGTAAGAGAAGTTTATTTAAGAACCAATTGGATTCAGCAAACAGGAGGTTATTACTTAGGTAAGTCACTCATGTACAGAAAATATTACATGTTTTGGAAATAGTTTGTATAGGTAGAAAAAAAAATCCCCGAACAATTAAGTTAAAAAATTCAACTTGAAACACAGTACCAAACTTCCTCATTTTTAACTTCACACTTAAGATATAAGAATAATTAGCTATTATATAATTCAACTGCTTAATCACACAGGTGATCTTGAGTTCTTAAAAATTCTTAATATAATTCAGAGCATACCTTTCTGCATTTGTAGCAGACATAATATGCATATCTATTCATGGCATAGCCAGCTGGGTCATTATAAAATCTCACACCAGGAGTTGTGATAGCTTCACTCTTATGCAGACCTTCATATTCCAGTCTCATTAAGGCTTTTCTTCTGACATCTTCATAGAGTTCTTTTATTGGATCAAGCAAGTCTTTTAATACTATATGATTTATTTTGTTCTGAAATTTAAAAAATGAACATTCTTTAACAGAATCATTTATTCACTCATTCAACAAACACTTAATATACACCTGAGTTCCAAACACTCTGGAGGAGATAACCAGACAGCAAATATTTTCTAGATAAACGTCATTTAAAAATAATTCTGTGAAGTCATCACAAGCCCATATTCTCCCAAAGTCAGGGAAAATGGGGGAAACTGGGGTACAAGGTGTGAAAACTATATTTTATTAACTTCATATTTTCTGAATCTGCAATATATCTCTTGTTGCCTTTGCTGTTCAGGGAATAGGCTACCTGCTGCCACAAACAAGACACACACTGTGTGAGTGTGTGCACGTGTGTGTGCTGGTTCCTTAAGGGTAGGGTAGAATGTAAGGTGATAGAAATGAGCAAGCAGCATTTCCTATACCACCTTCATGCATCATTTCTTAAATATGACCTTCCTTTGTAGAATCATCTGAGAAGGAAGAGCAAAATACAATCTTTTTATTATTCTTCAGTCTAAGTAATGATTATCCTACATCTTTCCATGTTATACCCTTTGTACCAGTCTGCAAATCTAAAAATAAGGAAATGGGGAGAACTTACTAGAACAAAAGAATGAAGAATTAATAGAGAAGGTATGGTTAATCACATTCTTAAATAAAGCTTTTTTAAAATTAACATTATTAGCTTGCCAAATTGCTTACTATCTCTGAAGTGATGTACCAAAATGTCAAGAAATTTCTCCTTATTTTACCTGAGCTCTAAAAGAATCTGCCTTAATGGCACTGCAAGTTCAGGTTTCTCTCTTAAATGGAAAGTGTCAGTCCTACAAGCACCATGGGCTCATTTTTCTTTTTGGTAGTCACCTGTTGTCATGTCACAAGGTCTGAACTCTGAAGGGGTCTGAAAATAGTGAGGATGAATGCACTTTGATGAATGATGATGTCTGAATTATTTTTCTGATGCAGAATGTTTAACTCTTCATTGACAATTTACTGTTTTAAAATGCATTATAATAGAGAATCTTACAATATTCTCTGGCACCATGTGGATGAGGAGAGCAGAAATTGATGGGGGCTGGTGGTAAAAAGTACAGTGGGAAGGACACTGAGAGATGCTAACATGTTTATTTTGAAAAATGAAAAGATGAAGATACAGATGAAAATAAATACAAAGTAGATGATATCTGATGCTTTCCATACCTTGCAAATGGGACAAGATATAAATCCAAATGTTATCCTTGGACCAAGCCATCTGTTTTCCAAAACTCGTTGGCAGCACTGGAAGTGAAATATGTGACTACAGTCCAGCTTAAAGTTAAAGAAAGAGAAGAATAGAAGCAAACACAGTAACAAGAAATACTTTGAGTAATTGGCAGATTATTCAATGCAAGATACTACTTAAAGCAAGTTAAAGAAAAATCAAGAAATTAAGTTCAGTGAAATTTAAGCATTTTTATATTATTTGTGGGACATTATCAACTAGGTCTTTAGCTTCTCCCAATTTTCTGCCATTCATATATAAATGTCCCTTAGAAGTACAGAGAAATACAAAATTATTCACTTTTATATCTCATAGAAAGAAAAGGAAACTACTTATTTAAAGATTTAAGATTTTTTTAGAATACTCATTGCCATGGAATGATATTTGAAAACATAAATAAATGCTCAAAGTTAAAAAACTTATTTAATATAGTATCTTCAATATTACTAATATTATATAGGTTTATGCATATATATTATATATAGAGGTAAATCCATTACATAATGCTGTAAAATACTACTCTGGATTTTGGAAATCAAGAAGACAGTAGCTACTAGATAATCTATCTTTTTCCTCCTTTATGAACATTTTATACATTCTGTTGATTGTATGGGCTTGCCCAAATCACAAAGCTGACCACACAAACCTGAAACAGAATGTAGAGACAGAATTTGCTCTTCAATAAAATGGTAGATGTTAATGGGATATTTTGTCCCAATGATATAAAAGAGGTTTAATGACCTGTTTATTTAACAAATATATTTATATCTCCCATTTTAAAAGCTAGACATATTTTAATACTTTAAAAGCTGAGACAACCTGAATGGCTGGTGCTGCAGAAAGCGCTTCTGTGAAACAGATCATGCACATGTCATCAGCATCTTGCTTCAATGTGGTGGCATTTTTATCACAGCCATGTAGACAGGGCAGACAATGCTCTTCATTTTTAACACCTCCACATGGATGGCCACAAGGATGTGTCTTACTACAGGCTATCTTAGCATATTCCTATTAAAGAGGAATTAAAATGGCATACAAAATATCAAAATAAGCACACATCCTAGTAATTATATCCATTATATTAATATTCCAATATATTTTCCCACAGGAAATACATATTAAAGCTAAGTGACAACAAAGTTATTTTTATTTTTTGAATATAACTTAGGATTACTAACAAAGTCTATTTTTCTTTTAATGTGATTTATAAAAATTTCACGTAAAGGGAATGTTGATAAAAAAATGAATTGCAATTTTAATCTATTTATCACGCATAGCCATGAAGGAAAAAAGAATTCCTGACATATAATCTCCCAGTCACCACCAACCCACTTGCCAAAATGGGGATGAAGAAAAATACAGATACCTTTCACTGTGTGGGCACTATCCCAATTCCTCCTAATTGAATTGAGGAACTGAAGGTATTTGGATAGCATGGAATATGTGTGTTGAACTCTCAGATACTGGAAGTTTATTATAATGAAGTAAGTGAATAAAAGTATGGAAGAACTCAAGGAAATATAGTCCATAAATTTTAAACTCTTTCTAGCACATAAACAAACATTAAATATATATGATGGAGGTAACTGAGAAACATACAAAGAGTCTGGTTTGGGCTTGAGCGTCTTTTCTGACTCATTCTCCATGAGACAAAGCATTTAACCCTTGACATGGGTAATATACTAATTTAGGAAACTGGAGTGATGCTGAGCCCTAACTCTTATTTATATGAAGTAAAGGTGTCATGAGGGAACACTTGCTGTTACTTACTGGGTGGCCTGCGTGTGTAACTAGACACTCACCTGGCAATCTGCATCGGAACACACACTGCCAACAGCAGACAGCTCTGTTCCATTCCTGGAGCCACAGAAGCGACAGGCTTCTGAGCTACTTGTGGTAGGTTTGCCTAGGTTCAAGCAGAAAAAGAAAAATCTCCCTTGAGAATATGTTTTCTACATATTTTAACTAATTAAAAAAAAGGCAAGCAAATCAGGTTTGTGTCAATTGTCATCACTAAGAAATCAGCCTGCCAGTTTCACACTGGAAGGGTTGTAAGCTGCCTTAATATAAAGTAACTAATCACAAAACAAGAGATAATAAACTAAAGATCTATCTGAAGTCAAAGAAATTCTTAAATTATTTATTTTTACTTTTTCATTAAAAAAAAAAGGACTAGACTTCTTGTCAAAATGGCAGGTTGAATAGATGTGGCAAGCTCCTGGCTCCAAAAACACAATACCTGACAAAATTTAACAATAAAAATTAAACAAAAATACAAGAAGAAAGGGAAGTCTTGAAGCATTTCTATAGTGACAAAATCACAAAACAGAGGAGACAACCTATCAGAGAATATGAAATTCGAGACACAGAATTCTCACCCAAAGAATTAGAAATAATAGAGCAATTTGAAAAGGAATTTAAATATATTTGAAGTAGTTAAAGAAGGAACAGAATCCATAAAGGACAGAACAAGAAAAAGAAGATTTGAAAAATACAGACCACACTCATTTTATAACACAGATACAAAAATTCTTAATAAAATGTAATACATTGAATTTAGCAATATTTACAGAAAATATATTTTTTGAAAAGGATAGTTTATATCATGAATACAGGGATGGTTCAACATTAGAGCATTTACTAATGGAATATACAATACTGATAGATTATGAGAAAAAAAATCAGCTATGAGAAAAAAGACCATGCTATTTTAGCATGAAAAATTACTCATATTTAGTGTTAATTTATTAAGGTTTACACCTAATTCCACCACCAAATTTATGTCAGTCAGACAAATGGAAGACTATAAAGGTACTGAAAATTGAGAATTTGTCAGATTCAATGTAACTTTAAGCTTAGAATATACCAGACTTATTTTAGAAAAAATAAAAATGAAAAAAACTCCACATGTTTTGAAAATAAAATGACTTGCCCAAGATCATACAGTTAGATAGGGACAAACTAGGTTTTCTGATATGTGGTTGAATGCTCTTTCTACAACAACATTGTCTAGTAAATATAACAACATAAACAGTGATCAATGAGTTATATCAAGTTTTGAGTACACTCAAAATTACTGACATCAAATAAATAGTATCTAGTTTAATTATAATTAGTAGGCATGGTTCAATCTTAAATTCTCTTTTACCTGTGTGTTCTCGGAATTCCACCATTGCCTTCATTGTTTTAGAATCTGCTAGTGCCATCAACCAGAACAATTTGGTTCTACCACAACCTTCATGAAGATCAACTTTTATAGCTTCTTCTTCTTCTTTAAAGACCTATTGTTTCATTAAAGAAAAGAGAAAAATATATTTTTTATTACTCTGGAAGAGGAAGTATAAAATTATTCAATAACACTAAGCTCTCTAAGAAGTTCCAGTATTTCCAATCTTCTCTTCCATCTTCACAACAGCCCCACTTTTATAAATGTGGAAACTAAGGCTCAGAGCTTAAACAACTTGCTTGATTTACACAGGTGATAGGTGAGGCAGCTGGGAACTCCACCACTCAGGTCTTTGATTCCAAAGTCTATTTTTTTCTCATTACGCCAAGCCTCCTTCCCACATTTATTTCAAAATTTACTGAATGTATTTTATGCCAGATACTTTTCTGTATGTAACACAGAAATCTTCACCTGTCTTTGATGAGTTTTGGTTCGCCGATGAAGATGGAGGAATCTGTCACAGTCGGTGCATAAATTCCCACACACATTGCATAAAATGATTGCTGCAGTTTCACCATCATCATGGTTATCACACATCGGCTAAAACAGGACATGGCCATGTATTTATTACATTAGATTAGTAAGAAAGTTTCAGATACTCAATTTATAAATTGAATGTAATTTACTTTTAATGATAACAGACTGTTATTCTTAAGTCTGTTAGGAATTTAGAATCTGAATGTTAAACAGATTATATATATATAGCAAGTGTACTTACCTACAGAATCCCTCAAAATCCCCAATTCAATGATTAATGTGCCATGCAGTTTCAATGATAAACATGTATTCTTTGATTACTGACAATAAATTTTCTCCCCATTATAGTCAAATATTCTGTGTGCTAAAGGAATGCATGATTCATTTTTGAAACTAGAACATTAATAAGAAAATCCTGAAAGGGTCTATAGAAAGTCTTCCCTTCCACTGAACCTACAGGTAACTATCAACCTACTTTAAGCCCACGGGTGAATAAATGGAATGCCATGTTGCCTCTCTTAATGCTTTATTTCCTTCTTTACCTAAAGACTGATTACATTTAGTACAAAATCTAGATGTATAATCAGAGTCTGGCTAAAAACAAATTTTGTTATGAGGCAAACATGACTCACAGAGGAAGGGGAAAGGAAGTTCTTTTATACAAAGCCCCTAAGATACCATGAAGAGGGAACCCATCAGTGAAACAGAGTTGTGAGGTTGAACTTAGGCAATGTGACACAATTTTTTGAGGGCTCTACTAATTATTTATTACTACTTGAAGTTTTTTTGTTTTTTAGCTAAGCTAAAACTTACTATAAAGAAAAACAAAATAAACTTATATAAAGTAATTTTGATCTTACCATTTGTTTTTGTTGTCCATCCTTTCCCATCCATCTACCTGAGGAGAGACGATCTACATGGTCCTGATCAAGAACGCACAGTGATGCTAGAGCAAGCCAGAGCTGTTGAAAGGAAAGGCTGTTATGCTCCTGAATTTTTAGGAAAGGCTGATAAAATGCTGACTCCCTAACACATAAGTACAGCTCAATAATTGCGAGCTGAATTTGAAAATGTATCGATACCCAGTGGCATTCAAATTTTCCTGATGTGGTATCAGGCACACGTGTTCATTGCTTTTGTACCATGCACATAGTACGCACTCAAATATTTACCAAATAAATGACTGCTGTTCTGCTGAACCATTCTGTTTTCTACCTGACATAAAGTTATCCTTTATTGGTCTACTATGTAAACAATATTATCAAGCAATGAATTTACATAAAGAATATTTACTATACCAATGCCTCCTGTAAATTTTTCCATCTAGTATCATCTACCTGAGGCATTACATTCTAAAGAAGGTGTTACAGTGGCTGTTTTAATTTTACACAGTCCAATTCCTGTAGATAAAACAGTTCCTCAGAAGTCTCTGTATGCCCCTAACTGCCTAGCACTATGTTTGGCATACTGTGTCAGAAAAAAGTACATGTGCAATAAACCTTAGAAAATTGCCATCAAAAATAGTTTAAGTATCCTGAGGCTTAAAGGGTAAGCTTCAAATTTACAAAGAGTGATATATTTCCTCATTATGAAAAGCTGACAATTATTTAAGTGTCTATCCCTGTGAATGTCACTGGATATGAAGAATAAGAGAGGGAAAAAATGGGAAAGAATAAGCAGAAAAAAAATTTAAATATGCAAGAGAAAAAAGAGTACAGAATGAAAGAAAAGAACCCATGCACAGTGAGAAAGAGTTACTGTCAAAATAATTGCTTCAGATGTCACATTCACTAGCACATAATATAAACTGGCTTTTTCTGCCCTAGAGAAATACAATTTATCTTCTTTTTCAGACTTCTGATGATTAACGTAGGCAGTTTCTACCAGCGTTTATTTCTTCCTAATGCTATCACACTGCCCTGCTTCAAGGAAATCTTAAATCTCTTTTGGAAGTATATGAAATTCAGTAGGTTAAAATTACTGTATCTTAACAAAGTGGGTACAGAAGTATCATACCTCAACATAATGAAGTCAATATAGGACAAACGCACAGCTAACATCATCCTGGGTGATAAAAAGCTGAAAGCTTTTCCTCTAAGATCAGGAACATGACAAGGATGCCCACTCTTACCCATTTATTCAACATAGTATTGGAAGTCACTAGCCACAATCATTAGGCAAGAAAAAGAAATCAAAGGCATCCAAATTGCAAAGAAAGAAGTAAAACTGTCACTATTTGCAGATGACATGACACTATATATGTTGAAGACTCTAAAGACTACCAAAACCTACGAACTAAAATAAATGAATTCAGTAAAGTCACAGGATACAAAATTAACATACAGATATCAGTTTCATTTCTATACACTAATAATGAGCTATCAGAAAGATAAATTCATAAAAATATCCCATTTACAACTGCATCAAAAAGAATAAAACACCTAGGAATAAATTTAACAGAGGTGAAAGACCTGTACTCTGAAAACTCTGAGACATTGATGAAAGAAATTGAAGATGACACAAATTAATGGAAGGATATTTAATGCTCATGAATTGGAAGAATATTGTTTAAATGGTCACATTACACAAATAAATCTACAGATTCAATGCAAGTCCCACAAAAATATTGATGGTATTTTTCACAGAACTAGAACAAACAATCCTAAAATCTGTATAGAACCACAAAAGACCCCAAATAGCCAAAGCAATCCTGAGAAAGAAAAACAAAGCTGGAGGTAGCACATTCCCAGATTTCAAACTATACTACAAAGCTATAGTAATAAAAACAGTATGGTACTGGCACAAAAACAGACACATAGATCAACAGAATAGATTACAGAACCCATAAATAACATGCATATATGGTCAATATATGACTAAGAAGACAATACACAATGGGGAAAGGACAGTCTCTTCAATAAATGGTGTTGGGAAAACTAGACAGCTACATGCAAAAGAAAGTAAGTAACCATTATCTTATACCATATACAAAAATAAATCAAAATGGATTAATAAAGTTAATGTACGACCTGGAATCATAAAATTTCTATAAGAAAACTTAGGTAGTACATTTTTTGGCATTGGTCTTAGCAATATTTTTTTTTAGACCCGTCTCCTAAGGCAAGGGTAACAAAAGCTAAAATAAACAAATGGGCTTACATCAAACTAAAAAGCTTCTGCACAGTGAAGGAAATCATCAACAAAACAAAGAGGCAATCTACTGAATAGGAGAATATATTTCCACATCATATATCTGTAAGGGGTTTATATCCACGATACATAACTTACACAACTTAATATATTAAAAAAGAAGTAACACAATTAAAAAATGGGCAGAGTTCTTGAATAGACATTTTTCCAAAGACTACATACAGATGGCCAACATGCACATGAAAAGATGCTCAAAATTACTAATCATCAAGGAAATGAAAATCAAAACCACAATAAGATATCACCTCACACCTGTCAGACTGGCTTTTATCAAAGAGACACAAAATAAGAGGTGTTAGAGAGGATGTGGAGAAAAGGGGTTCCCCTGTATACTGTTGGTGGGAATGTAAACTGGTGTAGCCACTATGGAAAACAGTATGGAGGTTCCTCAGAAAACTAAAAATAGAACTACCACATAACCTAGCAATTTCACTTTAAGTTATTTAACTAAAGATAATGAAAACACCAATTCAAAGGAATATATGCACCCCTATGTTCATTGCAGCATTACTTTGATAGCCAAGATATGGAAAAAAACTAAGTGTCCATTGACAGACAAATGGAGAAAGAAGATGTAGTGTGTATGTAGTGTGTACTACAATATATATATATATTACTCAGTCATAAAAGAGAATGAAATCTTGCCATTTGTGACAACACAGATGGACCTTGAGGGTATTATGCCAAGTGAAGTAAGTCAGACGAGGACAGTAATTTCAGTTATATGTGAAACCTTAAAATCAAATGAACAAACAAAATACAACAGACTCAAAGATAAAGGAAACAAACTGTTAGCTACCAGAAGGAGGAAGGGTTGGGAATGTAATTACAGCACAAGGAGAATAGTCAATAATATTGTAATAACTTTGTATGTTGACAGATAATAACTAGACTTATTATGGGGATCATTTTATAATGTATAAAATATTGAATGTATCCTTGAAACTAATAGGATATTGTATGTCAATTATACTTCAATAAAAACAAATCTGTTTTAGAAATGCTGCTTTGAGTTGGAAGAATGAGAGTTGAAAGGTAAAAGTGTTATTTAGACATAAGAAAAAGTATGTATATGTATATCCTTGCAACTGGAAAGACTTTAATAGCTCTTTATAGAGCTATTAAATCAAGCTTATCAATTGGATTATTCAATAAAGATGTGCCATTATTCTTTCTTATGAGATCTAAGTATTAAAAGGTTATTTGAACTCTTAATAAAAATTTGCCATAGATGTCTCACCTGCAATCCCACTCCCTAAGGGATTCTGCCCCACCCTACCCTGGGCATACACTTTTTGTTTTTTATAAGTAAGGCCTGAAAATCCAGTAATTAGGTTATAGGGCTTTACTTTAGGACAACTGAACCACACCAAAAGTAGTAGCGAGGGCAGTGTCTGGGAAGGACCTTCAGTCTGTCACAGCATAATGCTGACACTAAATTTATGGTGTAAGCTACAGTGAATATATCATTAGAAAGACCATACCCTGACACAACAAGGTTATTTAGCTTATCTAACCAGTTTTATCCCTATCTTCGCAGAAATTACAAAAGCAAGTAATAAGGAACATAAAACAGTAATTATCTGTCACCACCACACTACAGTGAAAAAAACCCACCCTAGTTGTTGCAATACATCTCACTGGAGATCTGAATTCTTCCTCCATCTTGGTCAGGGCAATGATGGTCTCTGCAATGGCATTCTTTGTCACCCGAGACCATGCTTCTGACAGATGACCCTATTGAACAGGAATTATAGTATAATTATAGTAGTATAATTATAATAGTAAATTCTATTCTCTTAATAATACCTCACCAAAACGGAAAGATTTTAGTGGAATTTTAGATAGGTGGACATACTTCTGAAATAAAAATCCTTCACAACTCTATGAATTTCAACTTCTAATCACTATTTTTACAATTCAAAAGAAAAGTAAATTAAAATTTAGGTTCTCAATACTCTTTTCCTATAGAGTTCAAAGGCATTTCCTCTTACCTTTCTATGCTTGAGAAATTTTGATTATGAAACTTTACATGAAAATTATATAGCTAAACTTTAAATATTGCTTTAGACAAATATTACTAGACTGCAAGAGCAAAAATGGGTTCAAATTACAACTACCTTTATTTGCTAACTTGATTTTTGCCAAACCTCAACAACATTTGACTACAACAGAATTTAGGTATTCCTAAATATTTTCAACCTATGATCATCCTGAGAAGGCCTATTTGAGAACTGAGAAAATTCTCCATTTCTCCAATTGAGAAAATGTCCATGTTGTTGAGAACTTCCTAGCTCCCCAGAATATCTTCCTTCATCCACATACTCTGAGTCTTTTAAGGGGTATTTCAAGTTCCTCCTCCTCCAAAAGGCCTCCCATCTACTCTAGTCTCAGTATGCTACATCCCATAGTACCTTGGCCTCCTCAGGCCGGACTCCTAGGAATATAATGGAATATGAGGAAGCTAACATATTTTGAGGCAATCAGTAAGTTAGGCACTCTGAGAAATAATTCCCTTTCCTTCACACTCCAGATCTCTCTGAAAAGCCAACATCTAAAGACAGTGGTACAGGATATTAATAAAAATGAGTTAAGGCTTTATAAGCCAGGAGAACTGAAGAGAATGAGAAATGTCCACTTTTGCAAGCCCTTTTTCTTTTAGGCTTTTGGACACAGGTTGTTTGTCAGGGTTCAAAGAGTATATTTTATTTTTTAAGTTTTAAAGTCTTAGAAGACTTATGTAGCAATTATCAAGGAAACTAATTGGGAAGCTTGAAATGAATAGAGTTTATAGAAGGGCAAATTTATCACTAACTGAAAAGACAAATGGTGCAACACTTAACTTACTAAACTTACTAAACAGAGCCTTTAATAACACTAATATACTTCTGTCAGTTCAGTACAGTAAGCTGCTTGTTTTGTTTATCAGAATTCTACTACACTTCATTGACATAACAATCAGGAGGATGGGAACTTACTGCTGCCATATCCTTAATAAGTTTAATGATGATCTCTGAGATTTGGGTAGGAGTTGAGCCTTTCATCCACCAATGACTTTCACCTCGTCGAATATAACTACAAGGAAAAGCCAGTATTTGAAGACCAATCAGAGACAGTTACAAATGAGTAAGAAGAAGACTGTTATTTCAGCATGCAGCATTTTAATTTGTAAATGACTAAATCAATTCAAGGATTTTAAAAGAAACAGTTAAAACATTACCCATAATCTATCTCCTTAACTCCAAGAGAGTAGCTATTGTGATACGTATTCCCTTTCAAATATTTCTATGTGCTATTTTTGTATGCATCTTCTAAAACAGTACTATTCAAAGTATAACCAGAGACCACAAATTATTTTTTACCAGTCCACAGAGAGATAAGAGCTTGTACTAGAATATGTAAACTACATCAGTGAGCATACTACTGGTTAGCTCAGCTGGCATTTCTTTTCTCTAGCAAGACTAGATGAAGGAAGGGCACTGATCTACATTCTGGTGTTACCTGCTTAATGTCATGGATTGGCTTTTTGATTAGCATTCTTCCAGATGTTTCTCATTTTCTGTTTTACACTCAATTCTGTAACAAACATCCTTGCATATATATCTTTGTAAATATGTAAGAACATTTTTGAGGAAAACAGTTCTAGAAGTAGAATCAGTAGGTCAAAGGATACACATATTTTAAACAGTGATATGTTATCAAATTGGCATCAAAAAGCCTGTAGCAATTCATGTTAGCTGTCATTAAAAAAGTCTATTTCTTTATAATGCTGCCAATGCAAAGATATTTCCCTATTGTTCTAATCTACATTTCTCTGATTAGCAGTGAAATGTCTTTTCATTTATTAATTGGTATTTGTAATTTTTCTTCTCTGAATTAAATGCTCTTGTCATTTGTTTTCCTATTAGTTGTTTGTCTTTTTCTCATTGATTTGTAGTCACTATTCTAATATTATGACTAATAATTCACTGTTTACTATGTAGGTATTAAGTATTTTTTCCAAGTCAGTTGCTTAAACTTAAAACATTTTGATAGTATTGTCTATCAATTAGTTTTCATTTTTATGTAGCCAAATATGTGAATTCTTTTCCTTTGTGGGTTTTGGGTTCTGTGCTTTTTTAAGGAAGTCTTTCAAAATTGAACTTTATAAAAATATTCTTCTGTAATTTGTCCTAGTAGAGTTTTAAAAGAAACATATAAAAGCTTTAATTGATCTCAAGTTTATTTCTGTATTTGGTGTGAGGTAAGAACATAAAATTTTCTTTTTCTACATGGGAAGTATTTGAATGTCATCTATTTAGCAGACTTTCCTTTCCCTGTTAATCCAAAATGATACTTTTACTATACACAGCATTCTTTTATACATGGGCCACTCATTTATGGTTGCTATTTGGTGAGTAAGTAAACAAGATAGAATGTGAAATCATGTCTTAATTCTCCACACAGTGGTTCACTCTGTTATATTTTCATACTGAAACAGATGCAGTGACCAACCTGGAATTGAAAATCATTGGCAGGGTAACTGTAGTAACTCCTTTGCCCACGGTGGTACCGGCTGTCCCTGTGATGGTGGTTCCTTTGGCTTTTAGTTGTACAGTGAGTGCTTTGGCAATGCATCCTAGAAACATGTCCAAGATACCTAGCTTATTCCAGTCTCCTTTCTCTGTTGAGTGAATGATATCACTGATATCTGCTGGGGGGAGGGATTTCACTCCTATGATGCTGGCCAGTCGATTAGGGGTCACTTCGGGCAAAACTCGTCTTAGTAAGGAGGTCACCTGATAAGAAAAAGTAAAAGGAAAAAATTCCATTTAAGATTGTTGTTTCAAAACTTTCCTTTTTAAGATGAGGCTAGTTGCTGTTCTACAACTTCAAAAGCTTTGAGAAGGGCAGAGATATGATATAAACACTATTTTTAATTTCTCAAGTGTTAATTACCCTCCAGGGCAGCAAGAAAAATCATGTGTTTTATCTGGTCAGTATTAAAGGGAAATTACATAATTTATCTCATGGTAATAAGACAATCAGTAGCTAAAATAGTCTTTATCACAATAGCGCATTAATAAAATGGAACATATCTTGCTCTTCCATATTCTCATTATGATGAGTCAAAATAATTAGGTGGATTTAATGTACAATCCAAAAAACAAAATAAAAATCAATATTTAAGGCCCTTG
This sequence comes from Smutsia gigantea, assembly GCA_032199065.1. Classification (NCBI taxonomy): domain Eukaryota; kingdom Metazoa; phylum Chordata; class Mammalia; order Pholidota; family Manidae; genus Smutsia; species Smutsia gigantea. The sequence goes on along the minus strand of JAVSCE010011750.1, from coordinate 22,463 downwards.
GATGATTCTCTTTACTGGTATAATTTTTGACCATGTTTCAAATAACAAAATAAGTCCAAAGGTAAGTGGTATGACCAATCACCTGTCTCTGGACTCGAGGAGAGGCTGTGTGGAGCAGTGAGAAGAGATCCTGGAGCAGAGTTAGCTGCTGAGCCAGATACTGCCGGCCCACGTTAGAGCCACTCAGTGCTAAAACCATAGACAGCAGCTCAAAGCAGTAAGCATCAGAGGAGGCATCTTCATCACTGGGCTGAGAATTGGCATTTTCTTTGCTTGATATGGCATGTTCCCATTCTTCACGAACTCTGGTGGCTTCCATGCGAATAGCCTGGACGATGTGAGCACACACCTATTTCAAGGCAACATAAGGGAAATGTAAAATCATATTTGTAAGTCTGAGTTACTATTGTAAGGTAAAAAAAAAAGACAGCATATTAGTTGATTCTCATTTTAATATTCTTCCTCCCAGTCAACTCATTACACCATTCTCTTAACTCATCTTAAAAATAATTAAGGAAAACAAAGGGAACCATGATTAAAAATCTGAATATTTAAATTGACTGTGATGTAGGAACTATATAACCCTGCCTGTGGTTTGAGACATCAAATGAAAACAAATTGCCATATTTTATCACTTTAAAAACACATTTCCCTCTACATTTTAACATTTATATTCATAATGTGCTTTATAATTGCTGGCATTCACAATTTAATTGCAGCAAATTTACTTTTTTAGTGATATATAAAAACTGCATATTTTATAACTGGTAGTATCTATGACTCAGTGAAACATTAATAAAGCACAAATAATTTCTTATCTATTTAAAAAAAGACTTAATGGTGTTCAAAGTTAAAATAATTGGTTAATTTAAAACCAATATTTTATTTGACTTTTGACAGGTTAATTTTTATGGTACCTAGGCACTCCATCATATGAATGCTCTAGCACAACTCCTCCATCTCCTTATAATTAAAATACTAACCACTGCTTTAGGTAACATTAAATTGCTCAGCAAAAAAACCTTCCCAAAACAAAACAAAAAACCCAATAGCAACAACAACAAAAAATACAATGGGGAAAAGAACACAGGGATTGGAAATGAAATCTAATATAGCTGGGTATTTGACACCAAAATGAAACAATCTACCTGAAAATGAGAAATAACAAAGCACGGTAAGGAAGGTAACATTCATAACAAAATCTTGACAGCGATGCGGGTATGCCAAAATACTCCCTCTCTAGAAAAAGGCAGACTACTCTGCAGGACCTTTAAAAGTCAGCATAAAAAAGCCTCCATAAATTTTGGAAAAACACTTTATACCCTAAAAGCAACAAACAAAAACTGATGAAGGCAATGAAATGGCTATTAACCAACCTGTTTTTGCAAGTTAGTCAGTTTACTCCTGCTGAATATGATTCCAACCATATGCTCTTTCAGGTCAGCATCAGATGTTGCCTTTACATACAAAAAGGGGGAAAAAAAAAAGCAGGCTCTCTGAATAAAATTTGTATAAAATTATGCAGGTATTTTTGTAAGATGAATTTACTTTAAATTGAGGCCTATAACACTAAGACAGGGATAAAATTTGAAGAAATCATTACTATGCCAAGGTCTATAAAAAGAACAAAATTTCTGAATTTAAGAAATCTGGAGAAGTATACTATCTTTTCATGGATTTCTTTAATCTACTCAATTTGGGTCACTTTTATCTATTTCTAAATTGTGAGTATTATTAGTTCACATCCTACATTCAGTTGTTAGAAGAGTAATTCAGGAAAATGACATTTGGTTAAAAGGAAAGTGTCCAAACAAAACTCTGTGATAATATGTGGTCTTAAATTAAACTACTCTAACACCAACAGTAATCAAGGAAATATAGCATAAAAAACTGAAGGCTTAAATTTTATGGTGATTATTATATGAATGGCACTCTGCTAAGTGACAGATAGATATACAAACATATATACATGTATATAAGTATATATACACATATTATATACATATACATACATATATAAACTTATATATACACACACACACACGCACACATACATATAATCTTATTTCATCTTCATAACAGTCCCGTAAGGTAAGATCTGAGGTTTTGCCTATTTTACAGGCAAGAAAACTGAGGCAAGCTACTCTTTTGTTAAAATAAAAAGTGACTCTTGCTTTTCTCAGGATACAGAAAGCCACAAGAGAGTGTCACTCCCACCTTAACAATGAGAAAAAGCTGATGATCTAAAAAGCTGTAACTTTTTTGGTGCCCATCAGAGAGTTGAGATCAGGAGCCAGTTAAGTTGGAATCCAGAGAGACAAATACATATTGTTGGACACTTCAAAACTACTCTTTCTGTACTTGATAGAACAAGCAAATGTGCAAATGAACAAAAATCAGTAAGACTCTTGAAGACTTCAACAAAACTATCAAACAATTTGAACTAATTGATATTTATAGAACCCGCTCAGAAAATAAGCAGAGTGCACAAGCACATGGAAATTTACTAAAATATTCCATATGAACCAGAATTCAAATCTTACTAACGTTAAAAGAACTGAAATTATACAAAGTGTATTTTTGACAACTGAATTAAACTAGAAATAATAATAGAAAGCTAATAAGAAAATCCCCAAACATCTAGAAATTAAACAACATACTTGTAAATTGCTCATGGGTCAAAGAAGAGATCAAACGGGAGTCAGAAATTATTTTGAACTGAATGAAATGAAAAAAAACAAATACACCAAAATTTGTGACAGTCAATTAAGGCAGCACTTAGAAGAAAACTACAGCATTAGTGATATGAGGCAAGAAAGGTTTCAATTATGATCTATATTTGGACCTTAAGAAACTAGAAAAAGACCAAATCAAACACAAAGCAAACAGATGGAAAAAAATTATAAAAGAAGATACATCACTATAATTTCTACTGATATTAAAAGGAATGAGTATATTATGAAAAAATTATGCCAATAAATTCAGCAATTTAAATGAAATGGACAAGTTACTTGAAAGACAGAACTACCAAAACTCACTTAAAAAGAATAGGTAACTGCAACAGCCCTGTACTATAAAAGAAAATAAATTTGTAAGACAAGTAAATTATTGCTACTTAAAATACTAGCTAGATTATACATTGTAACACATGAGTTCCTTTTAGATCATTCTGTTATCTCCTAATTTTAAACTTTTCTCATATTTTATGGGTTTTTTCTTTTTAAAACACCTTGATTGAGGTATATTCACACAGCATACTGTTCACATTTTCATAATGTACAATTCAATGGTTTATAGTACATTCAGATATGTGTAATCATCACCAATGTTAGAACATTTCCAACACATGCAAAGAAGGTTTGTACCATTTAGCTGTCACTCCCCTAGTTTTTCTCTTTTATTAAAAAAAAAGGAACTAATCAAAGAATATATGGAGACTAATGACAACAACACAAAGCCACAACTTCTGTGGGATGTAGCAAGGGCAGTTCTAAGAGGAAAGTATATTGCAATCCAGGCCTATTTAAAGAAGGAAGAACATTCCCAAATGAACTGTCTAAAGACACAATTACTGAAATTGGAAAAAGAAGAACAAATGAGGCCCAAAGTCACCAGAAGGAGGGACATAATAAAGATTAGAGAAGAAATAAAATTGAGAAGAATAAAACAATAGAAAAAAATCAATAAAACCAAGAGCTGGTTCTTTGAAAAAAATAAACAACATAGATAAACCCCTAGCCAGACTCATTAAGAGAAAAAGAGATTCTACACACATAAACAGAATCATAAATGAGAAAGGAAAAATAACGATGGACCCCACAGAAATACAAAGAATCATAAGAGAATATTATGAGAATGTATATGCTAACAAGCTGGAAAACATAGAAGAAATGGACAACTTCTTAGAAAAATACAACCTTCCAAGACTGACCAAGCAAGAAACAGAAAAACTAAACAGACCAATCACCAGCAACGAAATTGAAGCGGTAATCAAAAAACTACCTAAGAACAAAACCCCCGGACCAGATGGATTCACCTCTGAATTCTACCAGATATATAGAGAAGAAATAACACCCATTCTCCTTAAAGTTTTCCAAAAATATAGAAGAGGAGGGAATACTTCCAAACTCATTCTATGAAGCCAGCATCACTCTAATACCAAAACTGGGCAAAGACCTCACCAAAAAGAAAATTACAGACCAATATCCCTGATGAACGTAGATGCAAAAATACTCAACAAAATATTAGCAAACCGAATTCAAAATACATCAAGAGGATCATACACCATGATCAAGTGGGATTCATCCCAGGGATGCAAGGATGGTACAACATTCAAAAATCCATCAACATCATCCACCATATCAACAAAAAGAAGATCAAAAACCACATGATCATCTCCATAGATGCTGAAAAAGCATTTGACAAAATTCAGCATCCATTCATGATTAAAACTCTCAACAAAATGGGTATAGACGGCAAGTACCTCAACATCATAAAGGCTATATATGACAAACCCACAGCTAACATCATACTTAACAGTGAGAAGCTGAAAGCTTTTCATCTAAGATCGGGAACAAGACAGGGTTGCCCACTCTCTCCACTGTTATACAACATAGTACTGGAAGTCCTAGCCACGGCAATCAGACAAAACAAAGACATACAGGGCATCCAGATTGGTAAAGAAGAAGTCAAACTGTCACTATTTGCAGATGACATGATACTCTACATAAAAAACCCTAAAGACTGAACTCCAAAACTACTAGAACTAATATCTGAATTCAGAAAAGTGGCAGGACACAAAATTAACACACAGAAATCTATTGCTCTCCTACACACTAACGATGAACTAACAGAAAGAGAAATCAGAAAAACCGTTCCATTCAAAATTGCATCAAAAAGAATAAAATACCTAGGAATAAACCTAACGAAGGAAGTGAAAGACCTGTACTCTGAAAACTACAAGACACTCCTAAGAGAAATTAAAGAGGACACTAACAAATGGAAATGCATCCCATGCTCTTGGCTAGGAAGAATAAATATTGTCAAAATGGCTATACTACCTAAAGCAATCTACAGATTCAATGCAATCCCTATCAAACTACCAACAGCTTTCTTCAATGAACTTGAACAAATAACTCTAAAATTCATATGGAACCACAAAAGACCCCGAATAGCCAAAGCAATCCTGAGAAGGAGGAATAAAACAGGGGGAATTATGCTCCCTGAATTCAAGCTCTACTACAAAGCCACAGTAATCAAGACAATTTGGTATTGGCACAAAAACAGACAGACCCACAGACCAGTGGAACAGAATAGAAAATCCAAACATTAACCCAAACAATACAGTCAATTAATATTTGATAAAGGAGCCTTGGATATACAATGGGGAGATGACGGCCTCTTCAGCAGCTGGTGTTGGAAAAACTGGACAGCTACATGTAAGAGAATGAAACTGGACTACTCTCTAGCCCCATACACAAAGGTAAACTCAAGGTGGATCAAAGACCTGAATGTAAGTCATGAAACCATAAAACTCTTAGAAAAAAACATAGGCAAAAATCTCTTGGACATAAACATGAGCGACTTCTTCATGAACATATCTCCCCGGGCAAGGGAAACAAAAGCAAAAATGAACAAGTGGGACTATATCAAGCTGAAAAGCTTCTGTACAGCAAAGGACACCATCAGTAGAACAAAAAGACATCCTACAGTATGGGAGAATATATTCATAAATGACATATCCGATAAGGGGTTGACATCCAAAATATATAAAGAACTCACATACCTTAACAAACAAAAAGCAAATAATCCAATTAAGAAATGGGCAGAGGACATGAATAGACACTTCTCTAAAGAACAAATTCAGATGGCCAACAGGCACATGAAAAGATGCTCCACATCGCTAATCATCAGAGAAATGCAGATTAAAACCACAATGAGATATCACCTCACACCAGTGAGGATGGCCAACATCCAAAACACAAACAACAACAAATATTGGCGAGGATGTGGAGAAAAGGGAACCCTCCTACACTGTTGATGGGAATGCAAATTAGTTCAACCATTGTGGAAAGCAGTATGGAGGTTCCTCAAAAACTCAAAATAGAAATACCATTTGACCTAGGAATCCCACTCCTAGGAATTTACCCTAAGAATGCAGCAGCCCACTTTGAAAAAGACATATGCACCCCTATGTTTATTGCAGCACTATTTACAATAGCCAAGAAATGGAAGCAACCTAAGTGTCCATCAGTAGATGAATGGATAAAGAAGATGTGGTACATATACACAATGGAATATTATTCAGCCATAAGAAGAAAACAAATCCTACCATTTGCAACAACATGGATGGAGCTAGAGGGTATTATGCTCAGTGAAATAAGCCAAGCCGAAAAAGACAAGTATCAAATGATTTCACTCATATGTGGAGTATAAGAACAAAGAAAAGAAAAAACTGAAGGAACAAAACAGCAGCAGATTCACAGAACCCAAGAAGGACTAATAGTTACCAAAGGGAAAGGGGCTGGGGAAGATGGGTGGGAAGGGAGTGATAAGAGGGAAAAAGGGGCATTACGATTAGCAGACATAATGTTGGGGGGGCACGGGGAGGGCTGTGCAACTCAGAGAAGACAAGTAGTGATTCTATAGCATCTCACTACGCTGAAGGACAGTGACTGTAATGGGGTTGGTGGGGGGGACCTGATGAAGGGGGTAGTTTAATAATCATAATATTGCACATGTAATTGTAGACTAATCATACCAAAATAAATTATTTAAAAAATGAACTGTACATAAGCTACTATTACATATCTACTTACACAGCAAAATATGGATTATTTTACTGACTAAAAGAAGATGAGAAAAGATATATAAGAATATCCATTCTGATAAAATTCTCAGCAAACTAAGAATAGAAGGAAACATCCTTAATCTGAGTAAGAGCATTTACAAAAAATTCTATAGCTAACACACTTTATGGTAAAAGACTGAATGCTTTCCTTTCAAGATCCAGAAAAGGCAAAGATGTCTGATCTCACCACTCTATTTAACATGGTATGTAGGTCTTAGCCATTGCAGGGGCAGAGGAAATGAAATTGAAGACATATAGGTTGGAAAGGAAGAAATAAAACCAACTTTCTTTGCAGATGACAGGATTATCTATGAAGAAAATCCGAAAGAGTGAACAAAAAAGCTTCTAGAACTAATGGTAAAATTAAGAAGATTGCAGGATATATGTTCCATACACAAAAGTCAATTGTATTTTTATATACCAGAAATGAACTGGAAAGTGAAATAAAAACACTATTTACAAAAGCATCAAAAGTATGATATGTTTAGGGATCATTTTAATATGATGTGTAGAAGACCTGTATATTGAACTACAAAACACTTCTGACAAAAATTAAAGAAGATCTGAATAAATGGAAAAGTATATCATGTTGATAGACAGGAAGACTCAATATTTTTAAGATGCCAATTTTCCTCAAATTGACTTGCCAATTTGATGCAATTCCAATCAATATTGGAATCAATATTCCAGCAGTGTTTTTTTTTTGGTAGTGGGAGTAGGAAACTGACAAGCTGATTCTACATTTTATATGGAAATGCACAGGACCTGGAAAGCTAAAAAAACTTTTACTTAAAGCTATAGTAATCAAGACAGTCTGATGTTGGTGTAAGAAAATAAGTATAGATGAATGGGCCAGAATAGAGATACAAGAAATAGACCTACACATTTACAGTGAATTGATTATTGATAAAGGATGGTCTTTTCAATGAATAATGGTAGGACAATTAGAAAGGACATCTACACGTAAAAAAAAAACCCTCAATCTTTACCTCACACTGTACAGAAAAATTAACAAAACTATAGAAAACTCTAAACAAAAGAACCAAAACTAATGTTTCTAGAAGAAAACAGGAGAACGTATTTGTAACCTTAGGTTTTAGACATGACACAAAAATCATGAGTCACTTAAAAAAATAAATTGGTTTCATCAAAATTAAAAACTTCTGTTCTTTGAAAGATAAATCATAGACTAGGAGAAAATATTTGAAAACATATATTTAGTAAAGGACGTATATCCTGAATAAATAAACCTGATAACCCAATAATACAGCCCATATAAAAAATGTGGGTAAAGTACATGAACAGACACTTCACTAAATAAAGTGCAGAGATATCAAATAAGCACATGAAAATTTGCCTAACATTATTAATCATCAGAAAAATCCATATTAAAACCACAATGAGATACTACTATACCTAGCAGAATGGCTTAAATTAAAGAGTGACAATACCAAATGGCTGTTGAGAATGTAGAACAACTGGAAATCTCATACACTACTGGTAAAAATGTGAAATGGTTCAATCACTTTGGAAAGATTTTGGCAGTTTCTGATGAAGTGAGAAACTTACCTTACAACCCAGCAATCCTACTCATAGGTATTTATCCAAAAAATGAAAACATATCCATCTGAAGACTTGTATGCTAATGTTCATAGAAGCTTTATTAATAATAGCTAAGTAGAGGAAAAAACTCAAATATCCATCAAAAAGTGAAAGGATAAACAAATTATGGTAAATCTGTATAATGGAATACTTCTCAGCAACGAAAAGAATGAGCTACTGATACACGTTCCTACATGGATGAATCTCAAAAGCATTACATTCAGTGAAAGAAACCAGACAAAAAAGGTTACATTCTATCTGGTTTCATTTATGACATCCAGGAAAAGGCAACACTTAAAGCAGACAGCAGTTCGCTGGTTGCCAGGGTCTAGGCCATGAGGGTAAGTCTGGGAGTCATGTGTTTTATAACTTAAATGTGGCAGTGATTTTACTACTGTATACACTGGTCAAAATTCACTGAACGATACAGTTTAAACAGATGAATTTTTTTGTACACAAACTTTACTTAAAAAAAGTCAACCTAAAAGATCATTCTCCTAACAACTATTTCATGGACATCCAACTGCTGGCATAATCTTTTCTAATCAACTGTAATGCATCAACATACACTTTCCTACTATTAGGCCAGCCTCTTCAATGAGTCCTTGCTCTCATCTTCTCTATTAATCTAACTTTCATCCATTCTTTTTCAGGTTTAACTCTTGTACAATATCCCCCAAGAAATCTCCTCTGATGACTCTAGGTCATAATAATTGTAATGTACTCTGAATCCCCATGACATGTGCAATTTTTTCACATATTCAAAGAGTTGAACTTTATACATATACTATATAGTATCCCTGTGAATTTCTTTCAGAAGGTCCACATCTAACAACAGAATGCAAGCTTTTTGATAGTTTTACCAATTATCACAGTTATTTAGCACAAGTTCAGTTGATTTAATGAGTAGTCACACAGTCTTATAGTCATTCAAATATCTCCAAAAGATGTTGAAAGGAGCTACCAGAGTTTATGAAATCCTATTTTTTTTTACAGATCCCAAGTAGAAAAATGTGGATGATTTAGATAGTATTGTTTCAGAAGGCAGAGGTTAGACTAGTAAATGCTTGAATTATTTTTTCAAAGGTCCACTAAGGTGATTATTTGTAACATCTGAAGACATAAGAACTTCAAGACAAGTCATGGCTGTCCTCTCTTTCTGGAAATGTAGGAGGTTTTCCTCTGAAGTACAGTGCTTTAATGTAGACCAAGTTAAGTAAAGTAAATGCATTTTAGAAAAAATTTCAAGAACAGTATAAAGAACAGGTTATTCCAATAAAAATTTACTTAATGCATGTGTGTTTATGCCTTAGTAGATACAAGTAAAACCAGACATATACTTGGTTGTTAAGAAGCTGAGATTCAGTAGAAGAGATAAAATATGTGTACAAATACACACAACATGAGAGAAACCAAGAAGAGCCATAGAGATTACTATGAAGTTTAGCAGAAGTAAACATTAAGAACTGCTTATTGTCTGGGGGAAATCATAAAGATGTTTCACAGAGAAGATACTATTTTTGAGCTGGACTGTGAAGGGCTGATAAAATGGAGGAAGAAGAAGATAATTCCAGTACACAGCACGGCAAATAAGTCGATTTTACAAATGCTGACATACAGAGCAAATTTTGTTGTTACTTAAAATACTAGTTAGATCATACATGAACAAATGAACTTTTGACAGTTCCTTCATTTTCTTTCTAATTAAAGTAAAAAATATTATCTGCTTATGAATTTTTGTATCACACAGCCATTACAAGAAATAGCAATACATGAATTATTTCATTGAAGGAAAGTAAGAAAACGGAAAAGTGAAATAAATATTTTTAGAATACAAATAAATACATTGTATACTTTTTCCTCTCCTTCAGGTGATGATAACAATGCTTTCTCCTCTTGTTCTGGTGTAGGTTCAGCATCTCCAGAGATAAGCTTTCCAAATACCTGACGAAGACAGGGATGTGAGAAGGAATTACCAGCATGAAAACTAGAGAACTCATTAGCTGATTCTGTAGGTTTTTATAGTATCAGTATGCTATTCCTGCTATAAACCACTACTTTTCAGAATTATGAATGCAAAATGAAACAGGAGTTTAGGGCTGTGAGAAGATAAAATGGGTCACATTTGATGCTAGCAATCTCTAACAAGCTTTACAAAATATTTTGTTCTCAATATTATTATTGAGATAAGCTATTATTTCAGTTTATCCTGTGCTAGAATATGTAGTAAGGACACTCACTTGAGATGTAATAAGTCTGAATACTCGTAGAGTCTCGGCCTCACAGTTCCTTTGCTGGGCCACACTGGCTGAAATCTGGCCAGCAATTTTTGTGCTTTCACCATCCTTCCAGCCCAAGACTTTTACTTGTCGAACTCGCAGTGTATTTTCTGGGCCCTTTAATTCAATTTTGATGATGTGATTATCCCCTCCTGGAAGTTCACTTGTTACCCAACCAATGTGCCTGGAATCCAGGTCAACCTAGCAGAGCAGAAAAGGGATAGAAATCTGATAAGGCTGTGTCACTATATTACCACTGTCTTAGACTTAGCACTAATAACAGAAAGCTCAAATAACAAATAATTGTGCAGAGAATAAAGTTTACTAGGCTACTGCACATGATTGTTTTGCTTAAAACTTGTAAGGATAAATAATGCTAAAGTAGTTATTAAACAGAAGAAAAAATGAGGTTAAGAAAGGCTGAGGGCTTCCCAGTAAGTGATGAAATGAGAATTAAAATGCAGGCTGGGGGCGCTCTCCTGTCCCCTCCTGGCGTGAGCCGGGAGCTCTGTCCTGTCACTTTATTTCTAAATAAAAGCTTGTACCTTGCTCTCCTAAAAAAAATAAATAAATAAAATAAAATGCAGGCTGACTACTCTATGGCTTCCAGGCACAAGTGAAGTAAGTGAAACCATTACCAGTAGTTGATATGACTGTGCTTTACCTTTAACAATTTTAAGTTGAAACACTCACAAGATCAGCAATGAGGTCCTGTTTCACATATCTTCACATTAAAGCACCATTTAAATATTAGACATTTATTAATTTATAGTCTTACTTTTGAAGAAAAGTGATATATAATATGTAACTTCATATTTGTGATTCTGTATTTTGCTATGTTTTATTGAGAATCTTTCTTCAAGGATTAAATTTCAGTGAACTGTGAAATGATTTTTGATATTATTCACTTGATAAAATGATAATTGTTCTTATGGCATATGACATCCAAGAAATGATCTGGGACTTCTACATTATTTGTATAGACATTCCAAATTGATATTATTTAATTGACAATGTCAATTTTCTAAAAAAGACAATTAGGCCTGAACAAATACTATCTCATTGAAGGATTATTTCTCCAAATTCTTTAACAATTTAAACAAAATTTATTATTTGTTTAATCCAAAATCTCAATTCATTCTTTCAGTATGATTTGAAAAATTAAACGAAACAAGTGGTCAGCTTTCAGGGGATAAGGGAGCTACAGGACATCTTTAATAAAGTTTCACTAACATAAGTGAGATTATACAGACTTTCAGATAAAAGCCCAGATATAATGTGTTTCAAGAGTTGATTTGTAAATTTACTTGCAACCTGGATATAGTTGCAGAGTTATAGTGATAGATTTGCAGGTGAGAGGACAACAACCTACATTTTAATCTGAAGTGTAGGGGAATCAAGGTATTAGTTGTGAATCACATCTACAATGAATTTTAGGGCACCATGAGTGTTTTTAGGGGAGCAGGAGTCAGGGTGGAGGACTGTAGGCGCAGTATAGTTGGTTGCTCATGACTAGAAAACATTTAGGGCAATAATGAGTAAAATGTTTAGCACAGGGATCATTGTAATTTTTCCTATATGGGACTATCTGAAATATATTATATTATACATACTATAATCTTTTGGTAGCATGCCAAAATTAAAACTCAACAGTGAGACTGAGAAGAAGAAATTTCTCCCTTAAGGGCAAAATATTTAATGACAAAATTTTAATTACCTGCTTAATTCTGCACAAATCTTCTACTGCTTTGCCAGTTAAGAAGGTCAATGAGGTAACTTTATTCTAAAATAGACAATTCATAATAGTTATTATGCCATATTCCTGCCCCAGAACTTGCAATGATTTCTTTCAGCCTACCAAATATCGCATCAACTCTTCTGCCTGTACTTTATGGTTCTTCCTCACTGACCTCACTCCATCTGTCCAACCAACCACAGTTCCTAGAAGTCTAGTGTTTTTTTTTAATTTTCACAAACTTCATCTTAAATCTCACATTTCAGCCCTTCTCCATGGGCTCTGAGAGAGCAGCTTAGTGTTCACTCATTTTATCCAAAGTCCAAACTTTAATCTCTATCATGAAGCCTTTCAACAATAGTACTTGTCATTCATGTCTTACTCTCACTGCTATCATCTCACTGCTTCTGGAAGTAAAAGGAAGGAAGGTATGTAGCTTAACCAACAAATACTAGTGTCATAATATACCCAGCCTGCGTTATGGACATGCAGAAGGATATATGAGAATTGATGGGTTCCAACCCCTTGAGATCCCTGCTGAACTAAGAAAGGAACATTGACACATAAAATAAGTATCAAAATATAGAAGTTCATTGCCTTGAAGTACTGAAAAGAGCCAAGCTAGTACTAGAGCCAGAGTACTTAAGGCTGAATAAGTCTTATGCAAAGCATATAAGTCTCAAGGATGCATATAACTTAGAGAAAAACTTTCTTAAAAGGAAGCAGATGCTAGCTTACATACTGGGGCTTTTAAATGAATACTGTTATTATTATCTCCCCTGAAAGGCAAAATTGTCAAACTGATGGCAATCATTGTTCTGAGGGAGAGCATGTCCTGGCTTAAAATGTACCATGAATCAAAGATAACTATACTGAACATTGAGTTCTAGACAGAAAATTTTTTTTGGATTTATTACACTAAACTTTCTAGTAAAGTAAAGTAGTTGCACCAACTAAAAAGCTTGGGTCTGAAAAGGGGATAAGCTCATGATATTTTTCCTTCTTCAGTGCCTGGCAGAATGGAATCTGCACTGGCAGACAGGGCTGTGGATGGATGGCAAGAGTGCTCAGATTGCAGGCGGGACTTCTGTGGCCGCCATTCCATCCAGGTTATCTGAGACCCAGGCCCTCTGCTCTCACTCATCCCGGAGAGGAAGAGTGTGAATGGGATTTATTAATACTGTATTTGCTAGCATGACACATCCACTCTGAAGAAAAACATCCCAAGAAGTGTCCTTCCTCAGGAATAGGGGTGGCAGCAAGGGAGCCTGGCAGTTTGGTTTCTTCTTGGTTAACATGCAAGTAAATAGGACTCTTTCCTTTGCTTAGTGCCTTCTGTAAAAGAGCACTTAGTTGAGTTAGAACATGTGGACAGGACAGGGCCACGGAGAGTATCAATCATGGTTATTTAGGTTAGTCTAGGAACCCCATGCTGGCTGGGGGTGAGTATTAGAAACTGAAAGCTAATCACACTAAACATCAAAGTGTGTATTAAGTGCCATGAGAGTAATAACAAACAAAAACCAGGAAAGGGAAAGAGTAATTTTTAGAGGAGGTATTGGGAGAGGATTTCTCTGCTAGGTCCTTGAGATTTTGGAAGAATCTCAGAGTTTAAGAGAAGGACTTCTAAGCCAAGAGAATAGCTTAAACAAGGGCATGAAGTAGAAAATTACAGAGTAGACATTTATTTTGCTGAGCTGTAGCTGTAGTATATTTGCAATCAGAACCTTTTTTTAGAATTGCTATTCCACAGTGCCTCTGGCCATAATCTGTCTTGAGACTTGGGACTTATGTGGGAAATAGAAAAATGCTCTTTGGTTGGTGTGGTTCCAGATGAAAATCTTTTTGCTAAACTCAGAAATAAGAGTGTATGATTACTAAAAGTCTGAGAAGAACTAACATGCCACAAATGAAATTTCCTTTCTTACCCCAAGATCTCGGGAATTGTCCACATGAACAGATACATAACGGGCATTGATTCCTTTCACACAATTGATGGTGATGTTCTTAGTTTTGTTTTTATCCTCATCTCCTGATTCCCAAAAGGTTTCTGTAGAGCTATCTGTCAGACTGCCAATCATGGCAGGTCGGCTTGAAGTTTTTATGTCAACAATGCTGGTTAAGTCCTTTAAGCACATTACTATGCATAATTCCTACCAGAAACAAATACAAGTGATTATAATACTCAAATAGAAATCTTCCATGATAATAAAACCAAGAGACACCAGAAGAAAATAAAAGTAAGAATCAAATTATTTATGAGTAACTTTCAGTTTCTCTTTCAATATACTGTTGAATATTAACAGGATAATTCAGGATAACTACTAAGTAACTGACCTGACTCATAGCTTCAAAGCCAGATTGTATACTGATGCTAAAACTCTCTTCACTATCCCCATCATCTGATTTTGACAAAATATTGTTAATGTGATGAAAGACGTTGCTCTGATGGAGGAACTGGTGATCAGATTGCTTGAATTTCAGGCTCCAGCATCTAAAAAGGAATGGAATATATTAATTCTTTTTTTCAGGAATTTCTAAGGAATTTCTACAGGATGTTCCCTGTAGCTAATATTTTAAGAAACCTTAATGTGCTAGATAAGTAATAGAAATTTAAAAAATTTAGGGAGCAAAATCATAACTACTGGCATTTTTTTGAGAAACAAAGGTTATATTTCCTTGTAACAAGGTAGTTCTAAAGGAAATTCACTCATTTTAAATACAGAAAAATTGGGTACATGAAGAACAAATCTACATAAGCAAAAAAGATAAATCAGCTTTGTAGACAAGTGTTACCCCAACTGTAACAGCCTCTCTGACTTATAAGATCTCAGATTTACTAGTCTTACAATTCCATACTAAGAGTACAACACATTTTGAACTTTAAAAATATGAGGAGGAGGAAACAAAAATCTCACCTCTGCTGGTCTTATCATTAGGGATGTAGGTAGCCACTACATCAACTTTTTTCTTACAAAAATCAGTGGAGGATTTATTTATATGTACAGTCCAGTATGTGAATCTAGTAACAAGGTTCACCATGTAGCAGTAATGTTCAAAATTTCAGCAGGTGTGGACTTAAAAGTAGGTGATGCTTCTCAAGGCAGCTGTAAGATTGGCTGCATATATCTAAGCCACCATATTTCTTAAGATTCTTTTCTATTCAAAACCCTATTTTGATTTCTGTTTTTGAGATTTCACTCTCTCCCTTTTTGTGATGCTTAAGCTTCTACTCTTTGGCAGCACTGAGGCAAGTGATTTGGTGTAGGAAGGACGGGCAAGTGAGGAGGATTATTATAAAGAGTGATCATTTAGGACACTAACAAGTATATTCCCCACATTTTACTGAGGGGCAAACAAGGTGTGAGCTAAGAAGGACAATTCTACATTATGGCAGTAATGAGGGAAGAGCTATTCACGTAATAGAGATCCTTGTATCTTACTATTTAAAGAGGACTTCCAGGCATTTTGTGCTTTGAACACTCCATAAAATCTCTTCTCCAGCATATCTAGAATACTTAGATACATGATTACCTTAGGGCCATTTGCTGTAATGAACTGCCACTGGGGAGAGACATCATAAGGTCGGAGATGGTTTGAAGTAAGCGGTGAAATGTATGTGGTAAAGGATGAGCAGCTTCACCTGCAATCACTATGTCTGAGAGCGGATGTTCACATACTCTTGTATCTTTCTCCTAAGACAGAAATGGAAAACCAGTTGATCAGTTTGTGTGCTGGGATGAGGTTTCCCCAGAAAAAAGTATTATACATATTTTAAAGATACTCATGAAACAGAAATGTAAGCAACAAAACCAAACCATACCTAAAACATGCTTTAACTAATTATATCTGAACTATTTTTACAGAGAAAGTGATATGATCACTTAAAAATCACCAAACACATGAATACCATTTATCTGTATTAATTCTAGTGTACTGACAAATCTACTAGCAGGGTGAATCTATACACGTAATGCAGAAATGAGCCAGTCTTCTCAGTTGAGCCTCACCCAAATTATTGACCCACAGAGTTGTGAGCCAATAAGCAATTGTTTCAATCCAATGAGTTTTGGAGTGGTTTGTTATTCAGGAAGAGATAGCTATTATGGGTATAGAACAATTTCACACTATAACTGTGGATTTTTTTCTGTTTTTCCTTGAAAAACTTGTTCTGTCAAGTTTTACTTAATATTCTTGAGGCTATATTATTATACACGTGCATGCTTGGATTTAATCTTTTATCATTTTGTAGCAGACTCTTTATCCCTATTAATAATTTTGTCTTGCAGTCTTTTTTTCTGTTAAAATAGCTACACCAACTTTATTTTGGTTGGTATTTTTCCAGCATATCTTTTTCTAACCTTCTACTTTAAATCTTCCTGTGACCTGTTTTAGATGCAATGCTTATAAACAGTATCTACCTTTTATTTTTTTCCCATCTATTCCGAATATTTTTGTCTTTAAATGGAGAATTGAGTCCTTTACTTTTTTATCTGTACTTATTTCTAACATATTATTTTCCATTTGTACAGCTTTCTATTTTGTTTCTGTTCACTTTTTCTGTTTTGTTTTCTCTCTTTTGGTGGAGGGAGGGGAATTCAAGTTTATCATTTTTCTCATTTCTCTGAGTTTGGAAATTATATACTCTACTTCTACTCTTTGTGTAGTTATATCATATATACTTATCACAGTCTGAAGCTAATCAAGATCCTTATTAACCTCCGGAACACTAAAGCCAGTCTCGCCTCCTGATGTGTACAGTATTGCTGTATTTCAGTACAAAGTTTTAAAAATCATTCTTACAATATATTATCACTTTGTATAGAGTCAGTGTTTGTTAAGATGTAGCACAAGTTTACATTTTCTTTTCTCTTTATTCTCTTCTTAGATCTTCCATCTGAGGTCTCCTATTGTACATGACATTAACTACACTTTTCCTTTTGTGACAGTGTATTTGTGGCAATCCCTCTGTTTTTATTTTAAGAAAGTATCTTTATTTTGCACTTTTACCTCAAAGACAGATTCACTGGGTTAACAGTTAATTTCTTTCAGTAAACTGAAAATGTCAATTGATTGCCTTTTAAGAAAAGTTCATTGCTTTTCACTTGCAATGTTGTTACTGAAATTTCAGCTGTGATTCTCGCTGACTCTTTGAATATAATTTTTTTCCGTGTGAAGCTTTAAAGATCTATTGTTTCTGTTCAGGTAATTCATTATGATTTGCCCCTCATGACTGCTTTTTCTTCATTCTGCTTGGGGTTCATTGGGCTCCTTGACTCGATGAACTGTCATTTGTAATAAATTCTGGACAATTCTCATGTATGAACTTTTAAATACTGTCTCTCTTTCACTCTGTCTATCCTCCCTTTTTGGGACTCTAATTAGATAAATGTTAAAACTTCTCATTTTCTGAGCAACTCATTTTTTAAATATCCTGTTTCCTTCTATTGAATTCTGGGTAATTTCTTCAAGTCTACTTTATGTTCAATACTTCCCTCAATAATCTGGTATAAATCTCAAAACTGGTTTTACTTTTTGCTTCACTGATTTTCTAACATCAGCTATTATGCTAATATATAATTTTTTAATTATTTAGATCTTTTCCAAATCTGTAATTCTTTTTATTTTATTTTATTTATTTTGGTATCATTAATGTACAATCAGTAGAACATCATGGTTACTAGACCCCCTATTATCAGCTCCCCCGCACATACCCCACTACAGTCACTGGCCAACAGCGTAGTAAGATGCTATAGATTCATTACTTGTCTTCTCTACGAATACTGCCTTTCCCGTGTCCCCCACCGCTGTATTATGTGTGCTAATTGTACTGCCCCTTTTCCCCCCTTATCCCTCCCTTCCCACCCATCCTCCCCGGTCCCTTTCCCTTTGGTAACTGTTAGTCCATTCTTGGGTTCTATGAGTCTGCTTTTGTATTGTTCCTTCAGTTTTTGCTTTGTTCTTATACTCCACAGATGAGTGAAATCATTTTTTTTAAATATAATTTATTTTATTATCATTAATTTACAATTACATGTGCAATATTACAATTATTAAACTACCCCTTCGTCAGGTCCCCCCCACCAACCCCATTACAGTCACTGTCCATCAATGTAGTGAGATGCTATAGAATCACTACTTGTCTTCTCTGAGTTGTACTGCCCTCCCCGTGCCCCCCCAACATTACATCTGCTAATGGTAATGCCCCTTTTTCCCTCTTATCCCTCCCTTCCCGCCCATTTTCCCCAGTCCCTTTCCGTTTGGTAACTATTAGTCCGTTCTTGGGTTCTGTGAGTCTGCTGCTGTTCTGTTCCTTCAGTTTTTTTCTTTGTTCTTATACTCCACATATGAGTGAAATCATTTGATACTTGTCTTTTCGGCTTGGCTTATTTCACTGAGCATAATACCCTCTAGCTCCATCCATGTTGTTGCAAATGGTAGGATTTGTTTTCTTCTTATGGCTGAATAATATTCCATTGTGTATATGTACCACCTCTTCTTTATCCATTCATCTACTGATGGACACTTAGATTGCTTCCATTTCTTGGCTATTGTAAACAGTGCTGCAATAAACATAGGGGTGCATCTGTCCTTTTCAAATTGGGCTGCTGCATTCTTAGGGTAAATTCCTAGGAGTGGAATTCCTGGGTCAAATGGTATTTCTATTGAGTTTTTTGAGGAACCTCCATACTGCTTTCCACAATGGTTGAACTAATTTGCAGTCCCACCAGCAGTGTAGGAGGTTTCCCTTTTCTCCACATCCTCGCCAACATTTGTTGTTGTTTGTGTTTTGGATGTTGGCCATCCTCACTGTTGTGAGGTGATATCTCATTGTGGTTTTAATTTGCATTTCTCTGATGATTAGCGATGTGGAGCATCTTTTCATGTGCCTGTTGGCCATCTGAATTTCTTCTTTGGAGAAGTGTCTATTCATGTCCTCTGACCATTTCTTAATTGGATTATTTGCTTTCTGTTTGTTAAGGTGCATGAGTTCTTTATATACTTTGGATGTCAACCCTTTATCAGATACGTTTTTTATGAATATATTCTCCCATACTGTAGGATGTCTTTTTGTTCTACTGATGGTGTGCTTTGCTGTACAGCTTTTCAGCTTGATATAGTCCCACTTGTTCATTTTTGCTTTTGTTTCCCTTGCCCGGGGAGATATATTCATGAAGAAGTTGCTCATGTTTATGTCCAAGAGATTTTTGCGTATGTTTTTTTCCTGGAGTTTTATGGTTTCATGACTTACATTCAAGTCTTTGATCCACCTTGAGTTTACCTTTGTGTATGGGGCTAGACAGTAGTCCAGTTTCATTCTCTTACATGCAGCTGTCCAGTTTTTCCAACACCAGCTGCTGAAGAGGCGGTCATCTCCCCATTGTATATCCAAGGCACTTTTATCAAATATTAATTGACTGTATATGTTTGGGTTAATGTTTGGATTTTCTATTCTGTTCCACTGGTCTGTGGGTCTGTTTTGTGCCAATACCAAATTGTCTTGATTACTGTGGCTTTGTAGTAGAGCTTGAAGTCAGGGAGTGTAATTCCCCCTGTTTTATTCCTCCTTCTCAGGATTGCTTTGGCTACTCGGGGTCTTTTGTGGTTCCATATGAATTTTAGAATTATTTGTTTCAGTTCATTGAAGAAAGCTGTTGGTAGTTTGATAGGGATTGCATTGAATCTGTAGATTGCTTTAGGTAGTATAGCCATTTTGACAATATTTATTCTTCTAGCCAAGAGCATGGGATGCATTTCCATTTGTTAGTGTCCTCTTTAATTTCTCTTAGGAGTGTCTTGTAGTTTTCAGAGTACAGGTCTTTCACTTCCTTCATTAGGTTTATTCCTAGGTATTTTATTCTTTTTGATGCAATTGTGAATGGAATTGTTTTCTGATTTCTCTTTCTGTTAGTTCATCGTTAGTGTATAGGAAAGCAACAGATTTCTGTGTGTTAAATTTGTATCCTGCAACTTTGCTGAATTCAGATATTAGTTCTAGTAGTTTTGGAGTGGAGTCTTTAGGGTTTTATATGTACAATATCATGTCATCTGCAAATAGTGACAATTTGACTTCTTCTTTACCAATCTGGATGCCTTGTATGTCTTTGTTTTGTCTGATTGCTGTGGCTAGGAACTCCAGTACTATGTTGAATAACAGTGGAGAGAGTGGGCATCCCTGTCTTGTTCCCGATCTTAGATGAAAAGCTTTCAGCGTCTCGACATTAAGTATGATGTTAGCTGTGGGTTTGTCATATATAGCCTTTATGATGTTGAGGTACTTGCCGTCTATACCCATTTTGTTGAGAGTTTTAATCAGGAATGGATGCTGAATTTTGTCAAATGCTTTTTCAGCATCTATAGAGATGATCATGTGGTTTTTGTTCTTCTTTTTGTTGATGTGGTGGATGATGTCGATGGATTTTCGAATGTTGTTCATCCTTGCATCCCAATGAATCCCACTTGACTATGGTATGATCCTATGTATTGAATCTGATTACAATATTTTGTTGAGTATTTTTGCATCTGACGTCATCAGATATTGATCTGTAATTTTCTTTTTTGGTGTGAGGTCTTTGCCCGGTTTTGGTATTAGAGTGATGCTGGCTTCATAGAATGAGTTTGAAGTATTTCCTCCCTATTTTTTGAAAACTCTTAAGGAATCGGTGTTATTTCTTCTTATAAGTCTGGTAGAATTCAGAGGTGAATCCATCAGGCCCAGGGGTTTTGTTCTTGGTAGTTTTTTGCATTACCAATTCGATTTCTCACACAGATTGGTCTAAGTTTAGTTTTTCTGTTTCTTGTTTGGTCAGTCTTGGAAGGTTGTATTTTCTAAGAAGTTGTCCATTTCTTCTATGTTTTCCAGCTTTGTTAGCAGATTCTCATAATATTCTCTTATGATTTTGTATTTCTGTGGGGTCTGTCGTGATTTTTCCTTTCTCATTTCTGATTGTGTTTATGTGTGTAGATTCTCTTTTCCTCTTAATGAGTCTGGCTAGGGGTTTATCTATTTTGTTTATTTTTTCAAAGAACCAGCTCTGGTTTTATTGATTTTTTCAATTGTTTTATTCTTCTCAATTTTATTTATTTCTTCTCTAATCTTTATTATGTCCCTCCTTCTGGTGACTTTGGGCCTCATTTGTTCTTCTTTTTCCAATTTCAGTAATTGTGTCTTTAGACTATTCATTTGGGAATGTTCTTCCTTCTTAAATAGGCCTGGATTGCAATATACTTTCCTCTTAGAACTGCCTTTGCTGCGTCCCACAGAAGTTGTGGCTTTTGTGTTGTTGTTGTCATTAGTCTCCATATATTCTTTAATTTCCGTTTTGATTTGGTCGTTAACCAATTGATTAATTAGGAGAGTGTTGTTAAGTCTCCATGTATTTTTTTGTGAGCCTTTTTGATTTCTTTCTAAAATTTATTTCTAGTTTTAGTACCTTGGTGATCTATAGGTTATTGGTAGGATTTCAATATTTTTGAAATTAATGAGGTTCTCTTTTGCCTAGTATGTGGTCTATTCTGAAAAATGTTCCATGTGCATTCTGAGAAGAATGTGTATCCTGTTGCTTTTAAAGGAGTTTGTGATACTGTTAGTCCAATGTTCTAGTGTATACTCAGTGCCTCTGTGTCTTTACTTATTTTCTGTCTGGTTGATCTGTCCTTTGGAGTGAGTGGTGTGTTGAAGTCTCCTAAAATGAATGCATTGCTGTCTATTTCCTCCTTTAATCTGTTAGTATTTGTCTCACATATGCTGGCGCTCCTGTGTTGGGTGCATATATATTTATAATGGTTATATCTTCTTGTTGGACTGACCCCTTTATCATTATGTAATGTCCTCTTTATCTTTTGCTACTTTCTTCGTTTTGAAGTCTATTTTGTCTGATACAAGTACTGCAACACCTGCTTTTTTCTCCTTGTTGTTTGCATGAAATATCTTTTTCCATCCCTTCACTTTTAGCCTGTGTATATTTTTGGGTTTGAGGTGAGTCTCTTGTAAGCA